>JAEQBH010001629.1:0-309969 GCA_016808115.1 Tetrastigma voinierianum
GCCTAGTGGTGTTACATATGCTTATCATGTTAATAATCCTATGCAGCAGCAACAGCAACAGCCTGGTTGGGCTTATGTTAACCAAAATGGAAACTATGGATATAATAACCAAGGAGGTTATGTTCGGCCGGGAGTGGGAGGAATGGTCCCACAACCAGGTATGGGGCATCCTAATAATCAGCCAGGTGGTTTTGGGGCTGGAATGGGTGGTGGTGGTCCAGGTGTTCTTGGGGCTGGAATGGGTGGGCTTGTGGCTGCTGGATTTGTTACCTGGGAATGGGAGGCAGCTTAGGGACAAGGGATTATCCACTGTGGTACGGGTGGATTTGGCAACGTGACCACCTCATTCTGATCAAAATGCCTACTACTGATGAAGTTCTATGATGTATGGACTATGGTTTGATTAATTATCTAAATCGAGTGTCAGTTATTTCAACTTGTACATGTGCCTTTTTCTTTTGACTGTGGTCAGAAAAAAAAAATAAAGAGGGGTTTCTCCCATCTTTCAAACATCTTTTTGTTCCCATTAAAGGGATCTACTATTCATTTTGTTTTAAACTATTTGCAGTAAGGATTAAGTTCCTAAGATCATGGAAAGTTTGGTTGATGCCGAAACTTTTTATTGCCCCCATGTGATTAATGACTAGGCAATCGAACAAAAGATAAACACGGCCTTGTCACGGGTTCATGAACCTAAATCAGAGATGACAAGCTAATTGCGTTTGAATAAATCTTCAACTTTTGCCATTAGGTTGCTACAAACTGGAATATCTTTTTTAGGTTTCCATGGAATTAGAGATGTGCACAAGCTTTCAACGACACAGAACTAAGAGATCATTTCTGAGCTGGAAGTGAAACAAGATTTTGATCTCAGTTTTCTTTTTTCATTTTTTACCTTTATGAAGGACTAATCAAGAAATTACTAAAGATATAAAAACAAGAATTACTCTTTTATTCTCAATTAGGTGGATATAAAAAAGTAAACAGCTAATTGACAACAAAATCACAATTTGTTAACAAACCAGAATTAGCTTCTAAATTGTGCTTTGTCTAGCTAGTCCCCAAGATCCTTTTCTTGAGCACGTACAGGATAGTTCGGAAACCATATATACCATATGCCTTAATCAACAATAGTCTTTAAACCAATATATAATTAACCAGTAAATCATTGTCAGTTTTGTCTATCATGTCTAACTCATATGATATAACATTTAATGTTTAAATTGGAAGGGCATAGGGAAGTGAAGTGTCCCAAGTTTGAGTCTCAATTACGATAATTTACTACATTGTAATTAAAGTATTTAGTTATCAAAAAAATAAAATAAAATCATCGTGAGGTGTTTGATGCAAATCTTTTCTTTTAAAATATATATATACATACCATCTGTATTGGAAACAAGTCTGAAATTATCCTGGTCCATGCATGGGAAAACTTTCAGTTATCAGATACCAGTTATTGGCTTAGATTACAAGCTTAATTAGCTTAAACTGCATATTTGTCTCTTCTGAACTTCAAGGCTAAGCACAGATCTCTGATTGAACCAGGAATACCAACGCTTAATTAGTTTATACAAATGTATAAAGCATATGTAAGCCCCCAACGGGTACATCAATGCGTAGTCATCATTTTATAATCATAGATAGTTACAAAGCACGATATGTCTTAATGAAATTAACTAATGAGGATTATTGCTGCGTGATCGAGCTAGCGATGTGAATGCTTGCGGTTGATGGGGATGAAAATGACATTCTAAAAAAAAAAATGTAGAAGCGAAGTCAAGGAAAAGGAAATTCCTTTCCCATTCTAGCCATATGATTCTTATATATATGTATGTGTCAGGTTTTGAGGCGTTTTAGCGCATACGTCTGCGCGCCTTAGAGGCGGCCTTAGAGAAAGAACGCCTCGAGGCGTCACGAAAAAAAAGCCAAACACACGATAGGCGTGCGTTTTTCGGAGTCAAGTGTTCGACGCGCTTTGATCGTGCCTTTCACGCCTTGAAGAGGGATGCGTACGCTTGGGGAGGCCTTCAAAAAAGGAAAAATAAAAACCTAATTGCTCGATCACTTTCTCCCTCTTGAAGGAAAAAAAGAAAAGCAAAGCTGTTTTGGGAGATTCGGGAGGCTTGGAACCACTGCATCGGCGGCCTTTCGATCATCTCGGCTTCATCTCCTCAGCTTCATCTCGGGTATGTCATGCTTTTCTCACTCTTCTTGTCTCTTGTCCCATCTCTCTTGATCTCTCCCTCTCTTCATCTCTCCGCTCTTCATCTCTCCATCTCTCCCAGGAGCCCTTTCTTCCCTTCCCATCTCTCTTCATCTCTCACCGAAAGCGACCCACCTTTCATCCTCTTTGCTTTTTAATTTTTTTCTCTTCATCTCTCACGAAAGTAACCCTGCCCCTCCTCTTTGCTTTTTGCTTTTTATTTAAGTCAAAGGGGAGAATCCCATATCTCTTCATCTCTCCACCCGAAAACAACCCCTCTCCTCTTTGATTTGTAATTTTTTTTTATTTAAGTGAAAGGGGAGAAGCTTGGACTTGGAGCTCATTTTTACGGATAAAATGAGTTTCATCAATTTTTGTTACCAATTAAATCAATTGGATCATCCAATATCCAATAGTTGTGCTACTCTGTTTTCTGCATCAATTTTTGTTTTTTAAAATCAAACGGCCACTCTTCTAAAAAAAATATTGGTTTTTTAAAATTTAAATCAATTAAATTCTGAATTTCATTCTTAATTTCCTCTTAAAAAAATATTGGCTTTTTTAAATTTAAACCAATTAAATTCTGAATTTCATTTTTAAATTCCTCCTAAAAAAAATATTGGCTTTTTTAAATTTAAACCAATTAAGTCTGAATTTCATTTTAAATTCCTTTCAATTATGTCTTGCTATTATTTTTAGTCAATTATATTGTTATATAGAAATGTGAATATTATTATTGGTGTTTTTTTTTAGAATGAGTTCCTCAGTTCGAAAAATTGAAAAGATTTTGTGTGGAAATATGTTATTGAAGTTTAGGGAGTAATATTTGAATGTAAATTTTGCAATCAAAGATGCGCGAGGAGGTGAATAGACTTAAGCATCACTTAGCCGGAACTCATGTGAGTATGAAACCATGCCCCAAAGTTAGTGAAGATGTTAGGTGGAATGCAAAGATGCATTGGCCAATTTAAGGATCAAAAAACGAAAAGAAATGAATTGCTCCAAGAAATTGGTATGGGTCCAACTTCAATGCATGAGAGTGCCTTGTCCAAAACAATTGGTGCCTTAGGGAGTGGGAGTGGGAGTGGGGAACCTATTCCTAGGGGACCTATGGATAAATTTACCACTTCACAACCTCATCAAAGTACTTTGAATTCAAGGTGGAAGCAAGAAGAAAGAAAGGAAGTGTGTAGAAAAATTGGTAGGTTTATGTATTCAAAAGGTCTCCCATTCAACACTGTGAATGATCCTTATTGGATTCCTATGATGGATGCTATTGCAAATTTTGGGCCCAGGTTTAAGCCTCCATCTATGCACGAATTGAAGACATGGATTCTTAAAGAAGAGGTGAATGACCTAAGTATCATTATGGAAGATCACAAAAAAGCTTGGAAACACTATGGATGTTCAATTATGTCAGATGGTTGGACCCAGATGGAAAGAGTAGTGTCTTGTAATTTTTGGTGAATAGTCCTGGCGGCACTTGGTTTTATGAAGAAATCAATTGATTAGCCACGATACAATAAAAATGGGAATTGATGTTCAAATATCTTGATAGCGTGGTTGAAGAAATTGGGGAGGAGAATGTCGATGCAAGTCATCGATAATGCCTCTAATTGAATCTTTGGGAGGCTTATGGAAAAAGGAGAAGATTGTGGTGGACTCCTTGTGCTGCACATTGTATTGATTTGATGTTGGAGGATATTGGAAAGGTAAATGTTCATGATACTACACTTGCTCGAGCTAGGCAAGTAGTGAAGTTCATATATGGGCATACTTAGGTTCTTAGCTTGATGAGAACATTTACAAAAAATCATGAACTTCTTCGTCCAGCAATTACACGGTTTGCTACTTCATTTCTTACTCTCCAAAGCCTTTATAAGCAAAAGCAAGCTCTTATAGCAATGTTATCTCGGAAAAATGGTGTTCGAAGCAAATGGGTAAAAAGGTAGAAGGTGTGGCTTTCGAAGTATAATTGTTGTTTGATCAAATTTTGGCCTCATGTTGCTTTTGCATAAAGACCCTTTGTTCCATTAGTTAGTGTTTTGAGAGAGGATTTGATTAAGAGGAAAGACCCATTAGGGTTATATTTATGAGGCGATGGATTACGCTAAGGAAGAAGATTGCATTTAATTGTGGGGGCGTGGAGAGAAAATATGGCCCGATTTGGAGAAAAATTGATGCAAGATGGACTCATGACTTCATCGACCTTTACATGCAACAGGTTACTATCTTAATCCTCAATTGCGGTATGGGGATAAGTTCTCTAATGTTGATGAGGTGAGGAAGGGATTATTTGAATGCATGGATAGGATGTTGGATTATCAAGAATGTTTAAAAGCTGACATTCAGTTGGACACATTTGACCAAGCAAAGAAGTGGGTGGGAGTCGTATTGCCATTGATTCTCGAACATTAAAAGTCTGAGTTGGTGGATCACGTTTTGGGGTTGACACCCGAGTTGCAAAAGTTCGCTATTCAGTCCTTAGCCTTACTTGTAGTGCTTGAAGATGTGAAATTGAGCACATTTGAATCGGTAATATTTCTATTTTTGTAAATTTTTATACATATATTTCTATTTCAATGTTAGAGAACTTTATTTCATTTTAACACATAAATTTTATTTGTAGATACATACAAAAAAAAGAAATAGATTTGAACATCAAAGGTTGAATGCTCTAGTGTATGTAAGGTACAACACTAGATTGAGAGAAGCAGAGATCTACAAAGAAAACAAAATGTTGATCCGATTTTGGTAGAGGAGATTGGTCGGATGATGAGTGGATTGCGGGGAGAAAGAAGATCCCTCCTCCTGTGATCTTTGTTGGCTTCGAGGATGATGAGTTATTCAATGTTGATGCTATTAGAGTTTGTGTCATCCAGGCTCCCCCAGCGAGACTCAAGCATCATCGGATCACATGATTTCTTCACATTCCTACAAAAGGAAACATAATGAAGCACCAAGTAAGTACTCAACAATTGAAGTCATAAATTTGATTAAATTTAATAAAAAAAACTTATAATATTTATACCTAATTAATAATTTATAATAGGTATAAGTGGAGGCAAAGACAAAGAGAAGGAGTTCAATTTGACGCCAATTGATGAAGATGAAGATTGACATGAAATGGGGATACATGATAGTGGAAATTTTCCTGCACGATACATTGGATGAGGATGATGATGCCCATGGAGAGGAGAATTTAAGTGAAACAATTTACTCTACTTCTTATTTCATGACTTGGTTATGACTTTTTGTTAAAGTTTGGAAACTATTAGTATAGTTGAATTTATTTTCTATTTTATGACTTTGTTATGGTTTTTTGTGAAAGTAGTGAACTAGTACGCTTTTTTTTTAATAATTCTAATGAATTGTTTTCATGTTTTTATTTATGCTATTTTATTTTATATATTTTAAAATATTAATTAATTATATATTGTGAGGCTCAAAAAGCTTACGCCTCAAAGCCTCGAGACTTACGCCTCGCCTCATGAATACAAAAACGCCTCGCCTTACGCTTTCGCCTTTTAAACTTTGATATTGATATATATGTTTGCAAGAAGAGAAAAGTTTGAAGAGTGAAGTAGAGAAGAGCATGAACCTTGATCCCACCATTGACCATATTTGAGCCATGAAGAAAAGTTTGAAGAGTGAAGTAGAGATGAGGATGAAATCTGATCCCACCATTGACCATTTCAGCCAAGAACATCCTTTTTATCGGATGAATTTGCAGGATCAAACTATCAAAACAGTTATTTGTTCACGGTGTGAAATTGAAGCCTCGGGATGGTCTCTTAGGATTTTCAAAATCATAGAAGCCTAATCAAATGAGAATGGTTGAAAAGTTAATGGGGAAAATTTGGGACACGTGTTGATTTGTAATTGGTAAGAATAGGAAAATCAGTTGCTAATTAGGAAGTTAAAACTTTCCAAAAAAATTATTGTAATTATTGTTGTCGTGATCACTACTTTAGACCTTAAAAAAAAGAAATATAATAAATTATGTGTGTATGTGAGATAATATTTCAAAAAAGGGAAAAGAAAATCCAGAAAGGAATTTAGTAGATGACCACGTATGAGGTTAAAAATAGAATAAAAAAATAAAACAAAAATAGAAAGAAAGAAAGGAGATAGAGGACTTGAGCGGCAGTGAAGGAGAGAGCAAAGATCTCTCTTGTGCTAGGACTTCTAATTTCTAAACAAAATAACCTTAATCGCTTTGAAGACTTATTCTAGTAAAAGTGAGGAACAATCATACGGTGTCGGATTGAAATTTTAACGATTGGTTTTTAGTACATATGAGGTAGGGTGCTTTATCATAAACCCTTATTTAATTTGTTTTCAAAAATAAAAATAAATTGTAAATCATACTCTAGGAATAAATATGTGAATTAATATGCACAAATGATGGATTGATGAATTTTTTTAAAAATTTTAGGTGGATTTTAGAAATTGATTAGTTACTTGTAAATAGTATTGTGGCGCTTCCAAATCAAAGTTAATCAGGTGACTATGATCGACTGTGGAAAATCTATACGTCTCGTTTCACGAGACGCATACTTGAGTAAAAATAGTCTCTTGGGCCTACAAACCAATACTCATCAAAATATACACCCAACTATATTCTAATAGTCCAAGAGTTATAACATTTACTCTTTAATACAAATATATATTAAAATCTGATTCTAATACATATTATCCAAAAAACATCAAAGCCCTGACCCGACTTTCTTCAAAATAAGCCTCTAAAATGAGGCGAATCTTCTCGAGCGCTCACATTACTGAAAATATTCCCTCGACAGGGTGAGCTATCGCCCAGTAGTGGAATCACCCTAAATGTGTTACTCTCCACCTAAGTGCATATGCAATGCTCCAATTTAAACATACACTCAAGTAAATACGTGATCTTACTTGAATGTCTACATGCTCATTCCCATGTTTCGAGTCCTCACCGACTCCCTCACACTTGCATAAGCCATGTATGAGAAAAATAATCATTTTCAAAAACAAAACTGTTGTTCTTGAATATACTCTGAATTCGGTCCAAAGATGGGACTACTCAGGGCGAATGTGTTGGAGAACTTCCCGAAGCAGTCATGGTCTTCATCGAGAAATGATACGTTTGGATTTGTCTCCCGACCCGTTCTTCGGAAAATCATCTGTGAATTTCCTTTACCCACCGCCCAATCATGTTCGTTTTGAAGAATTCATGTCATGCACTCACACCTAATTTCTAGGTTACCCGGTGCATATGAAATGCATTATGCCATTTCAATAATTTTTATACAAATATATCACTTATGCATATATTCACAAATTACATTCACACCACATGTAATTTAACATGGATCAACCATCACCCAAAGTAGCTCACTTGAGCTATTCAATATTGATCAAACATCACCCAAATTAGCTCATTTGAGCAATTCACAATCTCATCTCAATGGCCCACACACAATTATATTCCATATAATTGAGCAAATCTAATTTCATCTCGATGGCCTCTGAAACACAATTATATTCCATATAATTATGTCATTTGTGTTAGCATTAGAATCGTGTATTAGCACCATTCATTTCCGCACAAATCAATCCATTACACAAAAATTAGCTCACGTGGGCTAATGATCAAACACGAGCAATTCAACTTGAATTACTCGACCAAACACGTTTTCACACAAAAATTTATTTTCGTGTCACTATTCACGTAAACAGTAAAACCCTCGGGGTTACTATTCACAGCCGCTCTCTCAACGTCGGTTCCACCTTGTGAACCCGAAATCCAATGACCATTCCACCCTTATGCATATCACAACACAATCCATGGAATAAATTACACCATTAGCCACCCAAGCAGTCCTTGAGCAGTCACGGACTGTAAATTTAGGTTCCATAAATTCAAACAATTCGGTCCCAAGTTTTGGGGCCAGATCAACAGCCGTTGAAGGCCTCGATCCAACAAAACATTATAAAACACTTAAATAAAGTGTAAAGGCAAGTAGGATAAATCCCTTACCTCCACGGAGTTTGTCAAAACTCGACTTTTGGTGTTCACGGCGTAGCTCTCACGCATAAGCTTGCCTTCGATCCGGGCAAAATCTGCGATCGATTTTGGTAGATATGAAAAAGAAGCTAGATAGAAAAATAAAAAAATAAAATATCTCCTCCTTGTCTCCAAACGCTCCCTCACGGCGACCTCTCCTCACCTTTTTATGATGATTTTTCATTTTATTATTATTATAATATTATATTATTGTGTGTGTGTGTGTATTATTTGGATATAACTTATATTACCTCATTCGAGTCGTTTCTTTCGAAAATTTTTATTTCTTT
This sequence comes from Tetrastigma voinierianum, assembly GCA_016808115.1. Taxonomy (NCBI): domain Eukaryota; kingdom Viridiplantae; phylum Streptophyta; class Magnoliopsida; order Vitales; family Vitaceae; genus Tetrastigma; species Tetrastigma voinierianum. Next base: position 8,537 of record JAEQBH010001629.1, read on the forward strand.
TCAATTCAATTCTTTTAAATGAACTTTGCTCGCTTCATTTCGACCAGAGGATTTTACGTAAAATCTAGTCCCGAAGAAGATCGCGACAATTTATCACGAAAAAATTAGTAAAATATTACGATTGTCTCGAGTCGGCCCGAAACTTTTCTAGGTTACTAGATTTGTGAGACGAATTTAACGACACGGTCGTTTCATCATCGAGATCTACAGAAATTTAGATTTTCAACCCGAAATTACCGTTTTACCATTTTTCAGAAAAATTGAATTTTTCTCGGGTTTTACAATTATATGAGTTGTTTATGAGACTTGTATTTATATGTATGTGAAATTGGTGAAAATTATGTATTGTCTGATTGTGTATTTTGTCAGTACGTTTCATTAGTTATGAATGTTTATTAAAGTGGGGGTTATTTGTGAAGTTGAAAGTTGGTTCATGGTGTTTCACACCGCATCTTTTCTTGTTGATAATAATGTTGAGTGAATAAAAATAAAAAATAGTGATATGAAAGGATCTACGAGGAAGAGCGGAATTAGAGGAGAGAGATCCCTAGGGTGAAAGGCCTAAAATCTACCCTAGGAAGACTCCGAATAGGGAGTATATTGGAGGTATGGACGCATATCCTTCGTTGAAAGACTGAAAACAATAACGCATTACATAACTGCATGTCTCACTACATTTACACATCATTTGTATGTGGTTGAATGGACTCAAAAATGGTGAATTATGTGAGGTATGTTAGGTTGTGTTTGCGGTGTGTTAATATGTGTGTTGTTGCATGTATACATGTATGTATATTTATTTATTATTTAATTTTTATTTATTTAATTACATTAAATAAATTGTGTTGAAATATGTTTTATTATTGTCAGCGTGGGGTATGATCATTGTAAATTGGTGTTTATTTATTTATCTCTTATTAATTAATTTTGCTAAATCACATTTAAAATATCATAAATATTAATTGTATCCACTATCCACGGGTGAAAAGCACCACATTAGGCAACATCAAAATGCTCACTCTTCATTTTATTTTATTTTTATTTTTTTATGATTTTAGGTAAAATTAGTTCATGAGCAACATGGAAACACCCTACCAAGTATGAGGAATGCTCACCCCTTCATATATTTTGTTTAGTTTTAGATGCGAAGAATTAGTTTATGAGGAACCATAGACAATGCTTGGGAGTGTTCAAAACAATTCAAGATGCCCTGGAATAGCTTGAGAAAGATGAATAAATTTAAGGATTTTAATCTACCATGAGATTTTTAGTGATGTCAAACATCTTTATGTCTATTTGGTTGTTTGTGGTTGATTTTAATAAACAATATACTTTAAGTTATATTTGCTATTTTAGGAATTGCAAATTTTAACTTCAAGGATATCTTTTAGTATTATTGAATTTATAAGAATACTTATTAGTTATGAATATGTGTATATCTATATCATTTTGATTGCTAGTGTGGATAGGTTGTTCATAAATCGATCCTAGGCGAAAATCGGATCAATCGTTCTATTTGGACTAGACATGAGAGGCAAGTGCAGTCTGTCTCAGATTCAAAAAAAAAATCTAGGTTCTAGTCTAGTTCGATCTAAAACGAAAAAAAAAACCAAACTCGATTTTTTTAAAAACTTTTTTTTAGAACTAGGGTAAAAAATTTATGTTATTCTTATATTTTTATATATTATAATCAAATTTAATAGCCATTTATCACTTATTATTATTTATCTACAATTAGATAATCTTTATCTTTATTTAGAAATAGATAATTTATTATCATTTATTTACAAATAGATAGTTCATTATTATTTATTTATAAATAAATGATTCTTTATCTTTATCTATAGTCCTTTCGAAAAATACTTGATTTATTGTGTTTGTTAGGATTTTGTTTTTGTAACTATCTGCGGTAATATAGGACTTTATTTTGTTCTTAACCTAAGTTATGTGTATAATGTATTAGGCTTTAAACTTTGAACATGTTTATGGTATTTAAGAATTTGATTAGTTTATTTTAGGAGTCGATGATTAGTGCCACACGATGAGTATGCGGAATCAACAAAATTTATATATCCTAAAGCTCCCTCTTGTATTAGCAAAGCTACTATGGTATAGTGAACTACCAGATTGAACTCATGGATAAGGTTTTCTTTGTACAAATGACCACATTTGATTGAAACTGGTGAATTTGAGTTTGGATTTGGGGTGTTGTTAAAAACAATGAGAGTTGATCGTTTGCAGGCTGAAAATAAAATACGTAAAAAATGTAAAAATAGGAAGGCTCCTTAAAGCGTTGAATTCGGCTGGGGTTTAAGTCTCTAGGGTAAATAGGGATTTTTCGAGGGGTCGGTTTAAGTCTACAGGGTAAATGAGGATTTTCAGGGTCCTTTCCTCGGGTTGGAGGTGACTATAGTCATCTCGAACCGGATCTTCATGTAGATATAAAAGCTAACCCTTATTAAATCTCACGAAAATGGCATTCGGCCCATTAATGTTCTCGATCGGTGCAAAAGCGAGTCTCGCCTGACTCATTACAATGGGTAATAAATGGTAACTAATGAACATCACGAGATCTAGTAATAAGCATAAAGTGAGTACTACAAGATTACCAAGTACTGACCATTCAACATGAATCGAAGGGATCTAAACCTAGAGTAAAAGAGAACACGGATGACAGTGAGTACTTGCGTGAAAAACGGGGAACTCCTCATTTTGCTCTAGATCCTGTGCCCAGTGACCCTCTACTTGACGAGGTTCTGGCCAGCTCATCCTCAGAGTTGTCATCCTCGGAGGGTGTTTGGCTAGTGAAGAAGTGGAAGAAAATATGAGAGAAAATGGGAGAAAGAAGAAAAGCGTGGGAAAACCCCCGCTACTATCTCTACATTAAGTGAAGTCTCCCATTACGGTGTTTGCTTGGGCTTTAATCGCCCCGAGAACAATACAAATTACCAAAATGAACAAAAGTAGTTAACTATTACGGTGACAAAATGAGATAAACAAAGTGAAACAAGCAGCGGGGGCACAACGTCAAAAAGCAGGACAGGTGAATAGTGGCTGAATTGTGAATAGTGCTGTAGGATGAACAGTGCTCGCAGGAACCAAATTTCGCACCAGTGAGAAATTCTCTGCTTCTACTCCTTCTTTCCTTTTGATTCAAATCTGCAATGTTGAGTTCGACTTGAATTCTTGCTTGGGCCAGGCTAAATGATCTTGGCATTAATAACTTGCAAAAACTACAAAATTAGCAAAAAAAATGCGATTAGTAGAATAGCAAAGACAGCAATGTGCAAATTAGGTTAATTGGATTAGATTTAGTACACAAAAGCTCAAAACCTACAATAAATAGGGCTTAAACTTACCCTACAATAACTAATAGAGGGCAACTAACCGGATGTCAGTGGATCTAGTAATAAGCATCCACTGAACCCAAAAAGCTTGCCAAATACAGGTTAATCAAGGTATATTTAAGCGGTTTAACCTAGAGTGAGAGATAGAAGCATAAATGAACATAAATGCTAGCATTAAAAACGTGAGAACCGTCAGTTTACCTCGGTTCACAAAAGCACAATAGGCCTCCTCTTTACTTGGGATGGAGGGTTTAGCCAGCCATCCCTTGAGTTGTCATCCTCGAGGGTGTTTAATGAGTGGGAAAATACGAAGAGGAAAGAAAGGGAAGCCGGCGGGGCTTACTGCTGCTTTGTATTTCCCACCAAGTCCACCAAAAATCCATCCCCCCATTCTCTAAGTTTGAGCTTAAATAGAGCTACAAATAGGATAGAATACCAAAATACCCTCAAAAGACATTAAACAAGGAGGGCAAAATGGGAAGAAAACCAAAAAGTGACAAAGGAAAGTCAAAATGTCAAAGGCAGGATGAACAGTGGCACAGGGAAGGCAATTTTGACTAGTGCGAAATTTTCGCACCATGGTGCAAAATTTTCGCACCATGGTGCGAAATTCTATGCTTCTCTTCTTTCTCTGCTTCTGCTCCTTCTTTCCTTTTGATTCTGATCTGCAATGTTGAGTTTGACTCGAATTCTTCGTGCTTGGACTGACTCGGTAACCTTGGCATTGATAGCTTGCAAAAACTACAAAATTAGCCACAAAATGTGATTAGTAGAATAGCAGGGACCTTAATGTGCAAATTAGGTTAATTCAGTTGATTAGTACACAAAAAGCGCTCAAAACCTACAATAAATAGGGCTCAAAATAGCCTTTTCTTTGGGCAATAAATCAACTACTATGTTGAACACTATGTTTGCTCATATAATATGTGGTGCATTAATATTTTGCATCTTTCGAGCTCATATTACATATATAGTGAAATAGTACAACTTATAAGTGGTTGTGCGAGAAATAGATAACTCATATATTTTGCATGTTTATTACCTGAATTGCTGATATAATCATATAAGAAATAAAGGAAACATAATTTAGGAAAAAAAACTAGTACACCGGTCCGGTTTAGTTTTGGATTGGTCTAGTCTCTAGGTCTTAGATTGTGTGTTGTCCGGGTTTCAAACCGGTCCGATCCGGTTTTGGACCAATGAACAACCCTAAGCATGGATAAGTAGAAATCTTTAGGGTCAAATATTTGGTTTGGGATCATGACTCAACTTTTGGGTCGTGACAACGTGGTATTAGAGCCTAGGTTATAGATTTACCTTGGGATTAATGTTATGTGTTATGAGGAATAGTTGTGTTGAAGTTGTGAATTCCATGTGTTAATGGTTGATTGATTGACTATAAAAATTTATTGCTTTTATTTTTTTTATTAGCATTTGGAATATTTTATTTATTATTATTTTTTGTTTTGTGATTGTTTAATTATACTAGCATCAATTGTTGTAGTGGTTTTTTTTAATAAAATGTATATGGTGACTGACCAATTAGGGGTGGGTAGCCAGAAACCGGCCAAAACCCAAGCCGTCCAGTGACAGAAAAATAGGTTAATTTAATTGATCGATTTGACTTTATTTTTTGTGTTATACAATTCTCAATTTCGATTTAGGTTTAGGTTTACAAAATATAAAAGCAAATGGTTTGGTTAAAAAGCAGAAAATAAAAAAATACACAAATATTTTACTAAAATTATAAAATACGATGTATATAATATCTATTATGAAAATAATTTATATATAGGTTAACAAAGTTTTATAATTTAAATTCCATATATATCCTCTTGTGAGTATTAATGATTAGGATGAAATAATCTTATAAATGTGATATTGATATTTTGGCAATATAATTCCAGTTTAATATTCATAGTGACAGTGCTTTTTCTATCGATACTGGGCTGGAGCCTATAGGGGTTGCGGGGCCGATTTGTTGGGCTGGATCGTCGAATAACTTGCAACCTACACTGAAAGGATGGTCTGGCGAGGATGCGCTTATTGGCTCTCCGATGCCTAAGTTAGTTTCTTTCTTACGGAAAGGAAAGAATTCAACTGTTGATGGCGACATGATTGTGTACCTTTCTTTGGTGGGATTGCTTGGTATTTCTAGTGGATGACTTTCCTTGTTGGATGATGATACGATGTCCTCCCATTGGGTAGGGGATCTTTTCTTCACTTATGTCGCTAATTTGAACATTTAGAGGATATTAATTAGAGGCGTGTCGTGGGGATCCTTCTTTCCTTAATTGATATCAGGTCACGAATATGGAGTGCTTTCCTTTCTTATGGCTCACTTGGCGGTCAGTGGATTACCCTCGTCACCTGTTCGGCCAATTGGGCTTAGTTTTGACCCTAGGCCCAAGCCTTAGGGGGAACCAGGATATCGTTATGGGTCGAGTTCCCCGGTGAGGCCTCTTCTGCCGACCCTATGGAGGATGGGCCCATTTCAGGCACGACTCCCTAGGCACATTGCTTTGGGCTTATTGAGTTTGCTTTATTTACAGAGCACCGTCGGTTGCCTCCCGACCCTTTCTGCTTAGAGCGAGAGAGCTTGGGCAAGGGCTGAATCATTTCTTGGATTGAGCGGCGAGTTCCACGTGGCCAGACAGGGTTTGTTGGACTAGGCTTGTCGTTGTCAATTGTATTGCGATAATGATGGCTTCTCTCGATTTTCGAGCTCATTTCGGTTGACGTTCCCAGTGTTTTTTGAAGTGTCCTGTAGTTACTTGAACCGTATTCCCCTTGTTCTTTAATCCTTCTTATAAGTTTTCCTCTTTCTCTGTTTCCCCTCTTCTTCAAACCTCTTTCTCTATGGCCTCGGACTTTTGCTTTCTCGAACTTTCCTGACTGTCGCGTAGGATTGTCCTGGGTGATTTCTACTGTTCTGTCTCGCTTGGAGTTGTTTCTCGTGTCCCTTTCCCTGGTTCACTACGTCTTTCTTCTTCTTCCCCTGTGTACCTTTACTTGTTTTGGAGTTTGTGGGTCTCTAGTGATCGTTTTGTCCCTTATTTCCCACTTTTTTGGCCGAAATTTTTCCTTTTTATCATTTGTCCGCCTTTCCTTACACTTACTCAATCATGCGAACTTCCTCTGGGCCCAGTAGTCCTTCTAGTCTACGCATAGGGGGGTAGTTCTACTAAGGGCTCGGACTTAGGGCAGATAAGAGGAGGGTTCAGGATCGATCTGCTATTATTGTCGTCGAGTCCGGCCGGTTTGGTCCCCGCTTCTCCTCATGGCGGAGAGGAAGGGAGTGGAGTCGATGAGATCAGGTATCCTAGCGGCTTGCCTGCGGGGCGGTATGCACGAATGTCGAAGGCTTGTGGGCCCTAGTCGGTTCGAACCCTCTTTTGGACATAATTTAGCTCTCGCTCTGGGCCTCCCTTTGGTGTTCGGGTTTGGTGTACGACTCTTACTTCCTACATCGTTCGAGTCAGAAGGTGGTTTGCTTCTTGGCCGGCCTTCGAATGTCCGCTTCCCTGCGCATCCCTTTATCAAAGCGTCTTGCTGACATTTTAATGTCTAGCTAGGCCTAGCACTGCTCCCCTGACTTTTGGGCGTCTACGGTCCGGTTGCTGGTGGAGTCTTCGGGGATAAAGGTCTCGGGGTATTACCCTGGCATTACGTTTCTCTTGGAGCTTCTTTAGCGTGAAGGAGTTAGCGGAGTGCTACGTACATCGCTAAGCGGCTGAATGCCAAGGCGATTATTTCGGATCTCCCGTCTTCCTCACAAACAACAGAAGGAATGGTATTTCTTTATTTGGGTGGTCATAGTGGAATATAATCGGTTGATCGAAGACATGCTTGGTATTCCGTACTTTGGGCTTACCAGAGAACCTCTGTGAGCTTCCGTTTGCGTTTAATTGGGTTTAGCTTATGACAATCATGAGGTGTTTCTAACTTTTCTTTGGTTGTGCGGTCTTAAATTATTCGCCCGACCTCACGCCCAGGGATGAAGAGGTGGGCGGAAGTTATTGAAGTCTTGGCCCGCAGTGTACTGGCGATTAGGTTGGACATTCCACCGGCTGCGGCGTGTCTCCTTCTCGGGCCCCGCTTCGAGGCCCTCTCTGCCCTTTTTCATGAAGACTTCTTGTAGGGGCCTCGGTCATGAAACCCGCTCGGGAAGAGCTCGAGCTCGTCGAGTCGTTGAAAGAAAGAAGAGGAGCGTTAAGTGTAAGCTTAGGCTCATCTCGAGAGGCAATATACGATTCGGGTAAGGTCAGGGTTGGGAGCCCTTCTCCACCGTCGACTGCTAAAGGGTGGGGGTCGTCTGACCAAGTTCCGAGAGTAGGGCACCTCCATCCATGGCCCAGAAGTGTCCCGAGGTGGCGGGCAGCATTTCCTCGGGAGAAGCACTAAGCTTCCTTTTGGCGTGCACTATTTACGTTCGGGTCCTGAGTAAGACTTCAGCGTCACGACATCGGAGGACAAGGGAAGGGGTTACTTTAGACCCAAAGGGGAGGAGGATTCCCTATTTTCCAACTTAGAGCTTGCCGGCCCAGGGCGTATGCGTCCGTCATACGGAGATTACGATCTCGAGAGGCGGATGCCATGCATTGAGGATGTTCGGCCTTATCACTTTGAGAACCTTGTATATGTCAGGACACCCTTATTTGTTTGTCCTATCTTTGATTTCGATTTGCCCTTACCTTTGTCTTGTTCCGGTAGGTGGCTACCTATGTAAAGAGCTTGGCGAAGAGGGCTTATCTTTCTTAGGGGTCTGTCAGGGCGGAAGAAGAGTATAAAGCTGAAGTCGCCTCCCTGACCTCGGAGAAGCGACACTGCCCGGCTTCCAGTGTAACTATCCCCGAGCTAGGATGCTTGATGCACATATCTGACCTAAAGCATACCTTGACGGTGAAATTGGGAGCTGAGGAACAGGAGAAGAAGGCTCGGGATGAGGGCGAGGGCTGCCTTATGAGTATGGATGGTCGAGGAAGAGTGCCCCGTAGATCGCCGGAGGAGGCTAAAGGCTGACCGGGGGCGGCTGCGGGTTGTCGAGCTAGGCCGAGCATGCGCCACCGGGGAAGAGCTGCGAGCGGTTAGGGACGGTGCGTCTGAGACCACGACCTTGAGTGGGATAACCCGGGCATCTGAGGGCGAGGCACGGTGGGCGCGGCCAGACGAATGCGCGAGGCCGTGATGACCTCAGTACTTGAGGCCTTGGTGGCTCAGAAGGAAGGGGTGATCTCCGAGCTGAGGGATGAAGCATGCACCTTATGAGCCTCCGATTGGCTCTCTTTTAGGCGCAAGGCTTCTAAGGTCTTCCCAGGTTTGCGTTTCGATTTTCCCGTTCTCATTGAGGACGAGATGGGGGAATCGGAATATGACGGGGAAGATGACCTTGGGGTGTTCTTATCACCCACGCCGCCTCCTCCGATACTTAGGCTCTTTTCCTCGCATTCTTCTTCACTTGGTAGCCTTTCGCCCTTGTAATGACATTTTGACCTTTATTGAAAACGTTGATTCTGTATATTCATGTTTCGAAGTCTTTTGCTTTTTTTCACCCTTTTTATGGCTTCTGAATGGACTAAATTCTATGATTCTTGCTGCAAGTAGGGCCACGTGACTCGATGGTCGAAGCGTCTTTAAGCCGGTCTCGCCAAGTTCTTGAACTTAGCTATATGGCTTTTAGGAATCCAACGAGGCATCGTGGCTCTTTGCAACCGAGCTATTGGGCTCGTGGACGAACTTTGCTTCGTGGTCTCCTTTGACCTGGACCGTATGGCTCCCAATATCCGAGCCCGGCTCTCGAGCTTCGAGCTACATGGTTCTTAATATCCGGTGTCAGTGGCTCCCTAACCGAGCTACATGGTCGTTGCAGCCTTCAATATTAGAGCTCCTGGCCCGAATCGAGCCACGCGGGCTCTTTTGCCGAGCCGCGGCTCTTTCCATCCGAGCCGGTCTCCGAACTAAGCTACGTGGCTCTTTGGTCGGAAACAAGGCGGGCTCCTTCAATATTCGAGCCCCGGGCTCCCGTGACCGAGCTACGTGGCTCTTTGGTCGAGCCGCGGGCTCTCAACATCCGAGCCCTGGCTCCCGAATCCAAGCCACGTGGCCTTGCCGAAACAGCGGGCTCTTCAACAGACTGACCCCGGCCCCAACCGAGCTACGTGGCTATTTTATATCCGAGCCCGTTCCTTAATCCGCCACGCTGGGACTTTAGTCGCTAAGTGGCTCTTCGATATCCGAGCCCTTGGCTCCCGAATTGAGCTACGCGGGTTCTTTAATATCCGTTCTTGGCACTGAAGCCGAGCCATATTTTGCTCTTTGGCGGCCACGTGGGTTTCAATACCCGAGCTCTGGGCTCCTAAATCGAAGCATGCGGCTCTTTATATCCGAGCTCCTTGGCCCCCGAATCGAAAGCCATGCGGACTCTTTTTGCCGAGCCGCTGCTCTTCGATATCCGAGCTCCTTGGCTCCCGACCAGCCATGTGGATCTTTACCGGGCTACGCTGGCTCTTCTATATTCGGCCTCGCTCCGAACCGGTGCTACGTGGCTCTTTCTCGCCTCCTTTCGCTGGGGGAAAGCGTGCACTATTTTAACGAGGGTCTATGGAGAACGAACACTGGGTATGCTTCCCTAGCGCCCATGTAACGCCTCTCTCAAAAATACCCTAGAATTGTTATAATAATTTTACTATATATTCGGGTATGAATTGAGTCAAACCTCTTGGGTTTTCTGCAATTTGATAAATTGTGAATGTAAATTTAAAGCAGGCATATGATTGGCCATTATGTTGTTGAGAAATTGATTGAACCCGAACTGCACTCAAGTGAAAAGGAAAAATGTGGAAAAATTGTAAAATGAGGATGGTAGTCAAATGATAGCTTAAATGCTAATATGAAATAAATGATAAATGATAGGGAAAGTGAAACAAAGAGCTAGAATGCCAAAAATGAAAAATTGGATTTATAGGGTGGCCCAAACAAGGCCTTATAAGAATTAAGTGACTTAAGAAAAAAAAAATGGAAAATGAGGAAAGGGGTGTAGGCCAAACATGGCCTTACACATCAGAGAGTTTTAAAAGACCAAAATTGGTCTCGAAAGTGCTCTGGCTGGAGCACATCACGTGCTGAGAAGGAGGAGAAAAGGAGGGAAAGAGCTAGGTCTCTGCAAGAGATCAAGCTTTGGTGTGATTTCTTCCCACTTCTTTCGCTTCCTAAAGGACTGCGGAACACCATACAAGAAGAGATCGAAGAGGTTCAAGGTAATAGATCAAACCCTAACCTCATCTTCTATGATCGATTTTTGGGAGAAAAGTCCTAACCTGAGGAGAATGGATTTTCATTGATTCTAAACCACTATTGAGTTGTTTTGAAGTGATTCCATGGTGGATTTTTGATATGGGATGTATCGAGAAGATTGGTGGGATGAAAAATGAGTAAAATGAAAATCCCGAACACTTTTAAGTGTAGTAACGAGCACATGTACCGGTACATGTCAAGCTGTACCGGTACACATGGTGAAAAAAGAGGCAGTGGCCAACATGTACCGGTACATGTTGAACATGTACCGGTACACCCCAGCAGTGGCCAACATGTACCGGTACATGTTGAACATGTACCGGTACATGTAGTTCCAGCAGCCCTAGTTTGACATGTTTTCGCGTTGTTAGGTCCCGTATTCGTGTACCGATGTCTAGGGACCCTAAGAAACGATTAATGGGGGTTCAATTAAGGTTAGAGATAGGTGAAAAATGTACCGTACCTCACCGCCGAGGCGAAGCGAAGTCTTCGGGCAGACTTAGTGTCTTAACCCAAGACTTTTAACAAAAATAAAATTTTAATTCGCTAAAATTGTTATTCACTAAGAGTGACGTGAATGTTAGTTTGACCAGACGGGTGACGACGCCTCAAACCTAGGACCGAGATCGAAGAGAAGGAAGCCAGATTCGACAGCTTCGGTTTGTTCTCTGACTCTATCCTTAATTCAAGTATTTGGTAGTTTACCAATTAATCATGTTCGAGTACATGAATCGAGTACATGAATGAGTATGTGATATAATTACGTAGATGGAGTATATCTTTAAAAAGGTACTACGAAAAGGGAATATGAAATGAGATAATTGAAAATTGAATAAATGTGAATGATGATAAAGACGAGATTCATCAAACGGAATCCGTCATAAATGTGAATTAAATGATATCAAATTAACCGCTTCAACGGATTCACCAATCTAAGATCCGTCACGAAGGCACCCGTAAATTGTACACGTCCCACTTGGCGGATTCGTCAATCGGCATCCGCCATGATGGCGCATGGTATCAAGAAATGTCCCACTTGGCGGGATTCACCAACCTGTCCGCCTGCGACGGCGTGATAAAGATGACCATACCATGCTCCAAAACGCCAAACGGCATCCGGCTACGATGGGAGACCGACAAGTGATACCACGTGGCTGGATGCACCAAACGGCATCCGCCATGATGGGAGCTTGGGAATGAGTTAAATGTATAAGCACATTAATGATCGATAATAAGGGCGGGATTCATCAAACTGATCCGCTAAAATCGTGGAATTGCATAAATGGGCGCTTAAATAGCCAACATTGACGAGTGTAATAGGATTTTTATGAATATGCTTAAATCTCATGAATTGATTGTGAAATGAATTGTTGCATTGAGAATGCATGATATGATATGGTAAATGATTTGGATATTGAAAGCATGCGGAAATGAATAGCATGAGTATATGTTGATATTAGGCATGGTTTAATGTTAAATGCATGCCGAGTTAAATTGAATATTGGAATAAAACTGTATAGAACCACTAAGCATGAAAATGCTTAGCGTGTAGTTTTATCTATGTGCAGGTATCGAGTAAGAAAAGAAAAGAAGGCCAAGATCGCATAGCGCAGAGTCATAGAAAGAGTACAGCGTATAAGTGTATACTCCGAAATTTTGCATATCATCTTTTGAACAAGTGGTATTTTGTAAACAAAAGGGTTAAACCTTGAAACTTAATTTTTGTGTATCATTTTGAAAGGGCATATAATGCCTTTCTTTGTAAATGTATTTTGTAAATGTTTATGGGCCTACCGAATTGCTTTAAATTTGTAAATGATCACGGGCTTGCCCAAAACTGAAACCACTTTTGCAACTAAATGAATTAATAAATGTTTTGATAAGATAAATGAAAACGCTTCTGAGAAACCCGCTCCGGTTCGATCCTCATTCCGGTCGTCGGGATTAGGTCACGACATTTTGAAAAAAAGAAAATTTAATAACACGAAATAAAAGAAATAAAACTGGCGTCCTTGAGCCTCAATTGGACTCACCCCTTCGGTAAGACCGGGCTGGGGGTCGCTTAATACCCAGGTTTCTTTATAAATAACCGCCTTCTTCTCGATGGTGTGTTATACTCATCCCAACCTCCTTCCTCTTCGACAATGTCGGAGTTCATACATGATGAAGCTTCGGGTTTGATCACCGCGTGGAGTATGTTTGGTGGTCAGATTCCGATGTTTGCTCATGTTCCGCCATTCATAGAGCTGCTTGTTCCCTAGTCCTGTTAGTTGTGGGATTTGCGCTGTTCCTTAGCCCTGCCATTTGATGGATTTGGGTCAAGGGTCATGCTTGGAGGGGGCGGCGTGCTTTGAATGCTTCAAGGCCCGTCGCTACCCCTCCTCACTTTTATTTCTCTTCCTTCTTTTCACTTTCTCTTCTGCGGGTTTTCAGCCGAATTGGGTGTTTCCCGATTGTGATTTTCTGAGATGTAGAGAACGATTGATGTAGAGAACAACTTTGTTATTGTAATTTTCTGAGATGTGGAGAACGGATTTTGCTGACAGGAATTTTATGAGATAATCGTATTGGTGCTGGCGCTTTTGGAAACGTGTGTACTTGGTTGATGTTTGTTTTTTTTTTTGTATCTTCCCGCCCTTGAAACTCCAAAGTTTACCACCAAGTCTCTTGGCTTTTTCTTTATGATTTACAAAAGTCGGTAGACCGAAAATGTTTAAAATTTACTTCTGCTTTAAGTAGAATTGTTAAGCGTTTATTAATAAGTACAATCGAGGTTTTCGGGTAAAATCGCTGAGGTGCTCATTCCGTAAGGTCAGGTCTTTCCCTTCCTATGTTTGTTTATAGTTGCCAGGACGACTTACCTCGTGGATACCATATAGGTCCTTCCCAATTGGGTCCCACTCTCCGTGAGTGTGGTCCTTCCTTGTCGGGTAGTTTCTCGAGTACTCAGGTCGCCGGGTTTGGAAACTATTAGGCCTCGACCTTCACCATAGTACTATTGCCTTCGCCGGTAGTCCTCGGGCGCCCAAAGTTTGCTCACGCTCTCTCTTCCAGAGATCAAGGTTCAGCTGAGAGTCTCTCGCGGCGCCTTGGTATTCGCGAACCGACCCCTGACTCTAGCCTAACTCCTGGTCAGGGCTACCACCTCGGTGCCGAATGCCAAGGCGAACGGAGTTTCTTGGGTTGCAGACTTGCGTGTAGTTATGTATGCCCATAGTACCTCTGAGAGGTATCCCACCCATTTTCCCTTATGGTCTTCCAACTTAGTCTTCAATGCTTCCTTGAGAGTCCTTATAGTGATTATGCTTATCCATTAGACTGTGGATGAGCTGGGAACGAATAGTAATTCTTGATCCCAGCTCCTACGCAAAAGCTTCGACCGCTGTCGAACCCGTTTCCATCATTCACTATTAGTGCTTTCGGACTTCGAACTCACAGATTGCGGACCGCCAAACGAAGCGCGACTTTTTGCTCGGTGATTATCGCCAATGGCTCGGCCTCAGCCCATTTAGTGAAGTAGTCCACTCCTACGATAGCGAACTTGCACTGACCCTTCCCAATGGGCAGTGGCCCGAGTTTGTCCAATCCCCACTGCTAAAAAGGCCAGGGGCTTATAATCGAGGTCAATGGGTTGGCTGGGAAATGAGAGATCTGCTGCTCTTTGGCGTGTTCCGTGACTTTCGACTAATTTTCGTACGCCTTGAGCATCGAGTCCAAAGAAACCTCCTTGCCTAAGGGTTTTTCCTGCCAAGGCTCGAGCTTCGATATGGTTGCCACAGATGCCTTCGTGCACCTCTCTCAGTACATAATTATCAACCTCCTCCCTTATGCATTTAAGGAGGGGTGTGGAAAAGCCCCGTTTATAAAGGGTCCCCCGCAAAAGAGCGAATTTGGCTGACATTGCTCTTAGTTTAGATGCTTCCTTCAGATTGCTTGACAATATCCCATTTAGTAGGTAGTCCCAAATGGGATCCATCTAGCTCGGTGCGGTCATTACTGGGAGGACCTCATCAGCCGTTGACATCTATTGAAAGTTCCATGAGGTGCTCGACCGAAACCCGTTTGTCCAAATCTTCTTACGGTATGGTTGCTAGCTTAGCGAGGGCGTCCGCCCGTGAATTCTCCGCCCCGGGATGTGTCTCACCCGAACCCTTACGACTTTTTACAACTCACGCATCTTCTTGAGATAACGGATCATCTTCTTGCCTTTGCTTCGCAATGCCTTCTATATGTTTTACCACCGCTTGAGAATTGCTACAATTCTCCAGCTTGATCAATTTCCATAGAGTGGGCTGAGGTTTAGTCTGAAGCATCGACTTCCGCTTAATATTCGGGCTTCATTGTCGAGGCTTGGAATTTAAACTGAGTGCATATTCCATGTCGATCCCATCCGGGGAGGTCAGGAGGCCGGTTTCTTGCCCTACTTTCTTGAACATTGGCGGTCCCATCTACGAACACCGTAATGGGAGGTCGGATAGCTGGGCGGCCCTGTGGGGCTCACGAGGTGGTGAATTCCATGATGAAGTCTGCCAAAATTTTCCCTTTGATCACTGTTCTTGGCTTGTACCTAATTTCGAACTCACTTAGCTTTATGACCCATTTCACCAGTCTTCCAAAGGTTTTTGGTTTGTGCAATATTTGCTTCATTGGGTGTTCTTTTGGAATTTTGATAGTGTGGGCTTGGAAGTATGACCGAAGTCTTCTAGTGATGGTGACCAATGCTAGGATGAGCTTTTCCATCTTCAGGTATCTTTCCTCTGCTTCTCTTAGAGCTCGGCTGCAAAGAATAGACCGGTTGCCATGTTTGTCCGTTCCTCTCGACTGGGGCGGCACTAGTCGAGAACCCGAGATGGCTAAGTAGAGGTGAGGAGTTCTCCCTGAGGGACTTACTCAGAATAGGAGAGCTAAAGTGTAGGTTTTCACACGTGAACGCCTCATAAGGCATCCCATTGGAAGGCCTTTCTCAGAATTTGAAAGAAGGGCTGACACTTGTCACTTGATCTGGACACAAAGCGACTCAGCGTATCTATTCTCCCAGTTAGGCGCTGAACTTCTTTAGCGTTTAAGGGCGATCGCATGTTGAGCACGACTCTTATTTTGTCTGGATTTGCCTCTATTCCGCGGCTGTTGACTATGAAACCCAAGAACTTCCCTGCAGAGACTCTAAAAGCACACTTATTTGGTTTAATCTCATCTTGTGTCCTTCAGATCTAGAACTCCCGCTTAGGTGGTTGGATATGGAGCTCGCCTTGATTGACTTTACTAGCATGTCATCTATATACACCTCCATGGATGTGCCGATATGTTTCTGGAACATCTTGTTTACTAGCCTCTGATAAGTGGCTCCAACTTTTTTCAACCTAAAAGGCATCACCTGATAGCAATACGTCCCTTGTCCAGTCATGAAGGAGGTCTTCTCCTGGTCGCTGGGGTCTATCCTAATCTGGTTGTAGCCTGAGAAAGCGTCTATGAAGCTGAGGAGCTCGTGACCCGAGGTGGCATCTACTATGAGGTTGATCCGAGGTAGGGGAAATCGCCTTCGTGCAAGCCTCGCTGACGTCAGAGAATCAATGCAGAGTCGCCATTTGCCATTTTCTTTTTTGACGAGAGCTACGTTAGCCAGCTAGTCGGGGTAATCCACCTCCCAGATAGTTCGGGCTTGGAGGAGTTTGTTAACCTCTTCGTTGATAGCTTTCTGCCTCTATAGGGCGAAGCATCTTCTCTTATGTTTGACAGGTTTGAAGAAGGGATTGACATTTAGCTTGTGGGTGATGATTGCTGGGTCAATTCCTCCCATGTCCTCTTGCTTCCAAGCAAATACTTCCACATTTTGTTTCAAGAAGTGGATGAGAAGGTCCTTGACGTCTTTAGCTAGCTTGGATCCGATGTAAGCGAGGTGTTCCGACTAGTCATCAAGTTGTATTGGTTCCAGCTCTTCTGAGGGTGTTGGTCGGGTGTCCAAGCCTGCCTCTCATATCGAGCTCATTCAGGTGGACGCCGCCAATCGGCCGCTTCATTGAAGCCAAGTAGCCCTCTCGGGCTATCTGTTGGTCTCCTCGGGCCGCGGATGATATCGCGGCTGTAGCTCAGGCACGTGGACCTAAGCGGTCCCCTCGACGCACTCTTCTCTTGAGACCCGATCTCTATCTCTCCCTGTCCCTCCGCGGGATCCGCCTCTTGTCTCTTAGTCTCCCTGGCTCGTCCCACTTTTTCATCCTTTCTTTCTCCCTTCTCGCGTGGAAGAGCTCTAATTAGACATAAGGGCTTCCTCTGCTAATGTCTTTCTCTCGCTTGGAGCACCTCTACCACAATGCTCGAGGTTCTTCTCGAGATGGAGAACACAGTTCGGATTTGATGCCTAGCTCGACTATAAAGGTGGTGATGGAGAATTTTTCTATCTCGACGCCCACCTCGACCCTAGTTGAACCTCTCGACGAGGACCCTCAGCGTTTTCGAGGGCTCTAAGAGGATGGCAAAGGCTTTGCATCCACTGTCTTAGTGTCCAAATGTAGCCCATCCGTTCAGAGGTGTCGAGGTGGCTCACTGGGTCCTTCATTCCGCATTGAAAGCTCAATCCGCTGCATTCGAACTTTGTCAGAGAGGGAAGTGTAACACCTCGGCCGTAAACGGGGATTCCGTTTACTGTACTAAAGCGTCCATGGAGACTGGGGCTTGAACTCTACCGCCTTTCACTTGGTCAGCTCTTGTCGATATCTCCGAACCGCCGCTCCTAAGATCATTCCTCTTTTCTCCTCTGATGAGGGGTCGACTCTTCACCTCCATCGTCCCCCGTCAAGCCGCCTCGTTTCAATCGCCCCAGGCACGTTTGGGATCCCGCCCCTCCGGTCTACCATTTTCTTCTTCACCGCCTCGGGGCGCCGAGGTGTTATCGCTCGCCGGTATGGTGTCATGCCTCCATCGCCCGTTGTTCGGGTCCCGTGGTCGCTTACACCTATCCGTGAGTTCGCAACTCCCCTCGCCAGACGCCGACACGAGACGAGTGCCTCCATCTTGTTGCTAGTAGCGTGTAGAGTTCCCATAATGTCTTTCGGTTGTCCGCTGTCAACATCATCCTGTTGGTATTGCGTCCTCGAGGGGTTGGCATGACTCCTGCTCATGTTTCGAGTTGATACCATCAATCATTAAGAAATCAATTTATTTGTAAGGGAACAGTCATTCCCACAGATGGCGCTAAACTGACGGTGCTTTTTCTATCGATACTGGGCTAGAGCCTATAGCTCGCGTGTGGCCGACGAGTCAATGATCACGAACAACCCGGGCAACCCGCATCGAAGGATGGTCTGGCGAGGGATGCGCCGCCGGCCTCGATATGCCTAAGATGCTTTTCTTACTAAAGGAAAGAATTCAACTGCTGATGGCGGTATGATCGCGCTGGTGGGATTGCTTCGTATTTATAGTGGATGACTTTCTTGTCGATGATGATACAACGTCCCTCTTTTATCGGGTAGGGATCTTTTCTTCCTATCTAACCGAATATTTAGAGGATAATTAGAAGGCCGTAATCGTAGATCCTTCTTTCCACTGATATCAGTTCACGAATATGGAGTGCTTTCTTTCTACTACCACCCGTGGTCGCCGGATTACCCTCACATCGGGTTCGCCCATCGGGCTTAGTTTCACTTGGCCCAAGCCTTGGGGGAACCAGGACATCGTTATGGGCCGAGTTCCCCGACGAGGCCTCTTATGTCGGCCCTATGGAGGATGCCAACCCGTTTCAAGGCCCGCTCGGGCTTCAGGCTCTGTGCTCAGGGGTCGTTTTTATTTTAGGCACCATCACATAGTTTCTTAAATTTTGTGGATGAATTATAATAATAATTTTTTTGGTTGGTGGGTTGCATTAATATCTTGATATAATGTTTATGTTCAAAACTGGAGGAAGACATTATGCATTAGATTTCATACTTATATACTTATATTCGTAGTATATAGCAATATATAATATAAGACACTTATTGGACCTATCTAATCTCGTCAAACCAAAACATATAAGTTGTGATTATTTTGGATATAGTTTCTTTTTTTATTGAAGTTATTAAAACATGTGGTTGATTAAAAAAATCGTGATTAAATTATCTAATCTTATACATTTCATATATTATTTGGATGTATTATAAATTAACCAAGTGTCATGGGATTGCAAATGAATTAATAATAATTTATTCTTTTTTTTGTTCATTTTATTGTATTTATAGTAATTATTGAATTTGAACTTTAATATACAATTATGAAATTATAAATTTATTTTTAATTTAGTTAACCAAAACCAATATATGGTTAACAAAAAAAGGTTAACCAAAGATTTGGTTAAATCCATATGAATGGTTAGGTTTTGCCTATATAAATGAAAACCGAAACCAACGGGTCGCTTTCCTTTAGTGGCACGGGTTAGTTAACTGAACCATACTCACCCCTACTATTAATATTAGGGCTTTTAAATTATATATATATACTCCATTTTACTCACCTTGAAAGGTGGTTGGTTTATGCTTTAACTTGAATTAAATGACGGAAAGGTCGAGAAGAAGAGGAAGTGAAAGAGATAAAGAACTTGAATTAGTAATAAAATAATTAAAGAAAGTTCAAAAGGAGTTATGGAAACTCTAAAAAAAATGAGACCCCAAGATTCAAAGAGGTTTGGGGGTGTTGATGCCCAGGACAGTTTTGACCATCCCTAAAGAAGATCGCGTTCAATTAGGTCCAATTGAGTCAGATGAAAGCCATAAAGAGATTTATGATAATGCAACCCCCCATCTTTTACAAGAGAGCCTAACGCTGAAGTAGTAGACAACTAGTTAAGGGACGAAGCAGATTTTTGGATGGAATTAAAAGAATTTTAGATGGGTTCAATATTCCAGAGGAGAGGTGGGTTAGTCTGGCAACTTACATGTTAGTGGACAAAGAAATTTTTTGGTAGAGATTATGAAGCAGGTCCATGATATTGGAACTGTTAGAGAAGTGCTCTAAAGGCAATCACCCTTAGCACGTATTGTACACCTTTTATTACTTTTAAAGAGATCTTCATTAATTGGATATTTGTACATTGAATTGATTCAGATCTTTAATCAAATTGATTAAGTCCATGATGCATAACATAGCATGAAGGAAATCATGATGAGATCATGATAATAAGATTCCTATCAAGTGCAATTATATTAGTATCTAAATTATCCCTAGTCATAAGATTAACGAGACTGGACATTGTTAATCCAGATAGACTAGAACATGTCATACTCCTTGATTAGATCAAGCAGTGGATCTTATAAACTGTAATCATGAGTTGATCAGTTGACATGTGGATGCTTGCTAAGAGTAAATCTGTTCATCTGAGACCTACCATGAGACAATCATATGGATTATCTATTTATATGTAGATGATCAGACATCAGCAATGGTGCATGTATCCTTTAAACTGGAGTTTCAAGGATATTCTGATGGTAATTGCATTTTGACCTTGATCCATGTTGCCTCTTGAGGTCCTCTTAGGTGATTTTTGGGTATAGCTTGAGGTATTCAAAGATAATTGAGAAGCCTACAAAGGATTCCCCATTCCCAATAGAGGAAGAGTATACCTATGACCTCTTGTCAGGATCATTACTTGGGAATCTCAGGCCATAATGGAAACGCGATGAAAAGCGTCTTTAAATGCATGAATGAAGAGTAATGAGTCCAGGGAAAAGATCTAATATCACCACAGATGTGGTGTAGCTACCTAGTGAGAACTACACATTGTTCATGCTTTGAACCAAGTGGGGTATAGTTTGGTGAAAGAACGAATTGCATGGTGTTTATCTATAGTTTAGGGGTGGTGATGTGTTGCTAGACGCCACTCATGACTTGCTTAATTCAATAGTTGAATTAAGTGACCGACATAATCGGGAACCTAATGATTAGTACCCAAAAAGTGCTATTTTGAGTCCTATTTAAGATAGGTTTTGAGTGCTTTTTGCGTACTAATCATATTAATTAAGCCGATTGATATGTGCAGGTCCGATTAGTACTATCGATTTTGTTTCGAGGTTGTTTTTGGTAGTTTTGTGTTTCGTAAACTTCCACCATCATATCAAGCTTGGCATCGAAATTGTGCTGATTAATGTCGAGTTGGTATGAATTCTCATCGATTTCATCAAGCCTGGGATGGAGAAATAGCAAGCTGGAAGATGAGAAATGCAGGCTGGAGATGCAAGAGGCAGCATAGAAGATTGGCAATTTCGCTATGGCATAGCAAAAATTTCGCAATGATAGCGAAATTTTCGCACTCGAGTGAAGGAATTTTCGCTATGGCGAAATTTCCGCTATCACGGTGGGCCTCAACCATAGCGAAAATTTCACTGCTTATAAATGTAATTTTCTGCATGATACGTAAATTTCATCGCGCTTAAAACCACCGCGGTACAGCTTAAAATGGTGCTTCCCCGCTGGTGGATCCAAACGAATTGCTTTGCTGACTCTCTTTCATCTCAACAATGTAATCCTATTATTTAGGTTAGTCGGGTATTTTCGCATATTCGGTGGACTATATGTTTACAGCATGGATGATTTTGTAACCTAACTATTCAATTCACGCAACTTTACATACAACCCCTGTTTTGGTTCCCATTTTCTCTCTTCTCTCTCCTCTTTCTCTCATTTTCTAGGCTGCCAAACACACCCCTTTGAGGATGACAACTCAAAAGGATGCTCGCTAAGCCTCAAACCTTGAAGAGAGGGTTAAGTAGTCGGGGTTGATGGGCTTGAAGGTGTGTTCCTCTGCTTTCATGAAGGTGCATCGCGTATTTGTGTTTCTAACTCAAACTAGGTTTAAATGCTATTTAATGTATTTTCTATCGAATACTTGACATGCTTCGTGGTTCAGTTGAGACTTACGAAGATACACTGACATCCATTAGATGTCATTTACGAGCCATTGAAAGTAGGTTAAATGCTTTATTTTCAACTGCATGAACATTAAATGCTCAGTAAATGCTATGGTTCAAATAGGAATGTTACTAAGGGTTGGTCTTTAAAGTCAAACAAAGATCCGGTTTTGGAAATGACTATATGTCATTTGCCCTAATGCGAGGAAATAACCCGAGGACACCTCTACAACCCTATCATATCAAACTAGTGACCCAAAACTTCAAGGTATTCTTTTTTACATCTTATTATAAATTGCTTTCAGTTAGCTTAGTGACAACAACAACCACACTTTTTAATGCAAATCCGAAAATCCGAATGAAAGCCTCACCATTTTGAATCATGATACAAGTCATTTGTAAGATGATAACCCATCCCTAAAACACTTAGAACCGCCATATCAGTGAGTTCGACCACGGCAAATAGGAGGAAATTTAGGATACAAATTTTGTTGATTCCAGACTTACTGTAAGTACCTAATCAAATGGCTGTTGTCGGGATGGTGCCAAACTACAAATGATGAGTTGATATGTACTTGTAATCCTCATTACAAGTATTGGTGACCTTTTTACCCTTTTTGAATTTCATTATTTAGAATTTCAAGTTTTTACTTCAGCGCCATCATTGGCCGTTTTTATTTTTACACTAATTTTTTTTTATTAACACTAATCCTTTTGGCAAGCCTTTCTGTTGTTCTTTGCTTTGCCTTTTTTTTTGTGTCACAGGTGTTTATGCATCATTGGGATAGAGGAATATCAGGTAGACTGCAAAGAGTTAGTGCACCAATTGAGCAAAGTTGTGGTCGCAGCACAAAGTGGAGCAAATGGATCCTCTACTCGAGGAACAGCAAAGTCAACAAGCAACTCCAATGAATCCAACAACATACAGATCAATGAGGGACCACATACACCCTCCTAGAGTTAGCGCTCCTTCCTGCATCATACCACCTACTGAGGATGTGGCAGTAAGACTCTATCTGGTTCCCCTACTCCCAACTTTTCATGAGAGAAAATGAAAATCAGTACACACACATTCGGGATTTTTGAGGAAGATGCATAACTTTAAGGAGGTAAAACTGATATGGATTTGTTGAAGTTGAAGGCATTCCCATTAACCCTCGTGGACAGCTAAAATATGGCTCCAATTCATCGAGGCCGTAGAACAATTATAAATTGGGCTGATTTTCGGGCTGAATTTTTGAAGAAATTTTTCACATGTCTCAAAACCAATGGGCTTGAAGAGGCAAATCTACACTCAGCCTACGATAATGAGAAGTTTTATCGTTGTTGGGAGGTTCATGGAGACCATCAAGCGCATGTCTCCACACCATGGTTTTGATACATGGATGCGCATAGTGGAATCATTTCTATGATGGCTGCCCCAACCATGAAGCAACCTGGAAACTATGTGTGGAGGGGACTTTTCCTCGAAAAGAACCCGCATGAAGCCATGGACTTTTTAATTAAGGTTGAAACTTCCAAGGACGGGATGAGCCAAACCCAAGTGGAGAGGCAGAAGAATACCATGGAGACATCTATGCACTTTCTAAGACACTGAGATGAAGGCAAAACTGACCACTTTGACCGAAGGTCGAGGAGCTTCAAACGAAATCAGCATGAGTGCAAGTGAAGTGAATGAATTGCCCGCATCTCACCTAAAATTGCTTTAATTGTCGGGTCAAATAGGCCACCTGGGCAACGCCCAAAGAGTTCCTTTCCGCAAGAAGGGAATTAATGCAAGAGCATGCCCATGTCTTGGGTCAGAATAAGCCACCTACAAATGCTCCTTATGGTAACACCTATAACCCTAATTGGAGGAATCATCCGAACCTATCATGGAAGCCAAAACCCCCTGCATATGCCCCCCCAGGAGCACAACAGCAGTTTGGCTCCACCTCAGCACAACGCAGCAGCAACCTCCACCTTCTTCTCCTGTTGAGCAAGCCATCTTGAATTTGAGCAAGGTGGTGGGAAATTAGAGGAGCAGAAAGCCATCAATGTCCAAACCAATCAGAAAATTGAGGCAGTCGAAAGCTTACTCAACAAGAAGTTAGACAGCATGCATTCTCAGTTGCAAAGTTCCACACAAGTTGTCTAACCGTGCCAATAGGTCCCGAAAAGGGAAATTCCTTCCGCATACGTAAAGAAACCCTAGGGGAATACATGAGATAGGATATGTCAGTGACCCCAATGCAAGAATGGATGAAGTAAAGGTTATCATCACTTTGAGGAGTGGAAAAGAAATTGAGCAACCAATGCCCAAGATTGCTGAAGAAACAAGGAAAGAAAAGGAAGCTGAGCCTGAGAGAATAATAATAAGAGAAGATTCAATGAAAAAAAACATGCCCCCTCCATTTCCTCAAGCACTTAGAGGCAAAGCGAAAATCACAAGCCAAACTGAAATTTGGGAGGTGCTAAGGCAAGTGAAGCTAAATATCCCACTGCTTGACATGATTAAGCGTGTCCCATATAGTAAAATTTTGAAGGACTCGTGCACGGCCAAAAGAGGTTGGCATGAAAGTGAAAGCCTTCCTAACAGAGCAGGTCAGTGCTATCATTCAGAGCAAGACCCTAGTGAAATACAAGGATCCAGATCCCACAAATATCGGGCCAACATCGAGGAACTGTGAGAGATAAAACAAACACTCGCTGACTTGGGCCAAAGGTAAACCTAACACATACCCAAGATATACAAATTGGGTTTGGGAGTTTAAGCCTACCAACATCACTCTATCCTTAATGATCGGGATTTAAAATTTCGAAGGGCATAGTTGAGGATGTATTGGTAAAGTGGAGTTCAACTATCCAGCGGATTTTGTTGTGCTCTCGACAATCGAATCGATCGTGAAGCCGGGCCTAATCATGTGCCAATCATCTTGGGAAGGCCATTTTTGGCCACTTCCAATGCAATAATCAATTTCCGGAATGGAGTCATGCAGCTCACATTTGGCAACATGACACTGGAACTTAATATTTTTCACCTGAGCAACAAGCACAAGCCAGCAGAGGATGAGGGGCAAGAGTAATTAAATATTGCTGCCTTTGATTGGTCCAAAGTGTGGAAACAAAATGCTCACAAACCGCAGGAAAATTGATGAAGAAAGTGGAGCAAATGGATGAAGAATTGATCGCATCAGTCACTCCTCGTCGAACTAATGTTCCCCCAAAGACTCAATTAAGTGAAAAGAAGCTCAACACAAAGAGCCAAAGATGAAGGCATTCGCAAAGACACATCACTACAAAAGCGCAGTTGAGCTCCTCCTCCTCTTGATCCTCCATGAATGTGAAACCCGAGCAGAGCGAGCTGGTTCGTCTCCACCGAGACCAAACCGGCCGCTTCAAAAATTTTGATTTTAGTTTAATTTGATCATCAGTTTTTTTTCGTAATTTCTATTTTAGTTTTTAATTAAAGTTTCTTTTTTTTTATGTTCATTAAAATTTTATTTTTTTTTAATTTGAATTTTTGAATCTTTAATTTTATTTTATTTAAATGTAAACTTTGTTATTTTGCAGATGGAGAGCCGGTGCGTGCATAAAATTTAATAATAGTGAAATTTTTATCCTCATGGCTCTTCTAAGGCCTGGTTCTATCATTGCCTAACAGCCTTATAAAGGTACTTCCCATTCTCAATCACGCGACTTCTTTCCGAGTTGCCCTGCAGCCGAGAGCCCCTCCGCGGCTCCCGAAGCCTTTGCCCCGCTGGTCAGCCGCGACGCACTGGCACCACCGCCCTGGGAAAGCACGCCGTCGCCTCTCTCCCGCAGAGCGCTGGCCGCCTCGGTCGTGCGACGGCCCGCACTGCCTCCGAGCCTACCGCCGAGCCTCTCTCGCCGGAGCCGCCGCCGCCGAGCCGCAGTCCCTGCCATCGAGCCCTCATTCCTGGCGCCTCCCGCTCCTGCACAACAGCCGCGCCCCTATGCCGCCAGTCCCGCCGCGCACCGGGCCGGAGTCTCTGGTCTGGCTACCATCAGCACGCCGGCCGCCCCAAATTGGCCACCCGCTAGCCCCTATCGCGCGGATTCAGCCCCCCCAACCATGGTTCGTACCCGTGGAGCCCATCGTTACAAAGCCTTAGGTCCGGGCCGCGACTCTGCAGAGACTCCGCGTGTGCACATCCAGGGTCAGCAGATGCTCACTCTCCGACCAGTTGCAGAGACACCATGCATCAGCCCCCGCTTCTATATCATCGAGGAGGCTTCAGGTGGGCCTCCCGAGCTCCATCCAGCGATATCTGACCGGGCGGGACTCCGGCCCCTTCTTCTGCGTGCATCCGAGACCACCCCCGAGGGCCTCCCACCTTCCAAGCGCCCGACATCGCCCAGCGAAGCCCGCGCCTGTGCCCGAGCCGTCGCCTCCTCTAGCTGATCAGAGTTCGTCGCCCCAGTTATCCCCGGCTTCGAGGATTAGGCGACCGATGTTTAGCTGCGATCCGATCCCAAGGAATGTCGATCTTCGTGCCTGGGACTTCCATATGGAGTCATATTATGACATACCGGCATTGACTGTGGACCAGCGATTCAGAGATTCAATGCGGTTGATCCGGCAATATTCACTGCTCCCATTTATGACACCGAGGCAGTTTTTCTATCCCCGATGGTGCTTGAGTTTTATCACACTATGACATCCCGGGAGCGCCAACCCGTTAAAGATCTCTGCTCGCATCGACTCCGCCGCCCCGGTACTCCCCGGAGTCGCAGATATTACAGCCGCTTTGGGGCCCGCTGCAGTTATGGCGACTCCATAGACTATTGGCGGTGGCCTCAGCCATTACAGAGAGAGATGGTTCGCTCTCTCGCTCGAGATACCACTGCCGGGCCTATACTCTTCCGCCAGCCTCCCCGCGTATGCTTCTAGCGGACCACGCATCCTAATCAAATTTCTTATTCCCACTTCAAAGATTATGTACGTAGGAGCTATAATTTCAGAGGCTCAGACAGATTTCCGAGGGATTCTCGTCTCGGGCCCCTCCGAAGCCGCTGCCAAGTGATCGCTGCTGTTACACTTTGAGGAGTAAGTGTCAACCGGTGAAGGACCTGCTCCTGCAGGCTTTCCCTGCGTTGATGCCGAGGTTGCCGAGCCAGTCTTGTGAGCATAATGGGGCTCCTCGAGGAGCCAACATAGAGCTGCGGGTGAGTTATCCTCGTGCTGGTCCATCAAGCTAGGTCTTTATATATGCCACTCTCCATTCTTCTACAACAGCAGGAGGAGGCAGCGGATGATATTGCAGAGGACCTACCGAGGGGTGAGCAGCCTGTTCCAGAGGTGGAGTTGGAGAGAACCTCAGTTCCAGATTCATCTCCTCCAGTTCCACCTCCTGCTACCCCAGCCCTCCCGGCGAGATCACCGGCTCATCCTCCACATCACAAGAGCCACCAGAGCATATCCTCGCGGCCTGTGTGTGGAGTTATCCGGGCCGTTATGGATGTCGTCACAAGACTTGCTACTGACACTGTGCATCGCTGGCCGAGCGGATGGCCCGAGCCGAGGTCACCGGCAGAATCACGCCATGCTTCTCCAGATTATGAGCCACTCCTGGCCTCCCGCTAGTCGGGCCGACGTAGCCTACATAGCCCACTACCTGCGGATCGGGCCTCGGCCAGACCGTCGCAGCCTCCTTGATATGTCGGGCAATCACGCAGCCAGCCTTCGGGATCCACCGGCCTACACCACCACGAGTGAGGGTGGTCGTGACTCCCTTCTCTAGCTTTCCGACCCTACCCAGCCGAGACATGGTTATACTTTGTCGGGAGGAAGTTAGAGCTCTGGGCGTGTCATTCATCATATTTTGTTTTGTTTTAGCTTTATTAACTGCCTACTTATTTTGTACAGGATTGTTCAGGATGTATGTATTAGCCAATAGTAAGCAGTGATTTTTTTTGTTGGTTTTGGCTATGTTAAGCTGGTACTAGCCACTTTGGTTATATCAAAAGCTCTATAGCAACATTTACATTTTTCTACACTTTAGCAAACCATTTTTGCTCCTATATTTTTGTGTTTATGCTCTTACCTTGACTTGAAATATTGAAGCACTATATGCTACCATAATGCAAGAATAGTTCCATGCATGATTAAGTTTTTGGTTAGTTGAAATTCCAAAGTATTCAACCTTGTCCATCCGCCTTTAGCTAATCACACACAAGGCAATACCGCTTCATCTATAGGTCGAGAAGATGTATACCTCTTTACTTTGCAAACCTACTTTAAATTGATCTAACGGCATAATAGGTTTATGTTACCCACAAATGAAGACCAATGAAGTCTTCCAAATGAAAAAGAAAAAGCAAAAAGAAAAAGAAAGAAGAAAAAGAGAATAGAAAGCTGTGACACTTTACCTTGAAACCCGAACATAGTCCGAGGGGTATATGGCAATGCCTTTAAAGCCCGGTGCCCTAAACCTTCACTGGTTGGGAGTCATAGACTTTGTGTTCGCTACATGGGTGGATGAGTAGAGTTTAGCGAGTTGTGGGAGCTGAATTCTCAAAATCATTCGAAGTCCGGGGTGAAGCCTGAAGAGTTAGTGGTCGGAAGATCCTTTTGACTTGATGCCCTTAACCTTAATTGGTCAGAGTCATCTGGCGGACCCCCGCTACACCCGACTTTGGTGAAGTCGAAGTTTTTAGCATTGCACCCTACAATACAATCGGCAAGAAATAAGAGTGTAACTCAATCTATTTAGGCTGGCCATCACGAAGGTCCCGGGCAAAGAGCTCGTCAGTGGTGGAATAGCTTTGCAACTTATCGTTCAAACTCGGTTACCTTAAAACACTTAGATTCGTGGAAGTTCAAAGCTGACATGTGTGTCCAATTAGTA
Organism: Tetrastigma voinierianum; assembly: GCA_016808115.1. Lineage (NCBI taxonomy): Eukaryota > Viridiplantae > Streptophyta > Magnoliopsida > Vitales > Vitaceae > Tetrastigma > Tetrastigma voinierianum. The sequence goes on from JAEQBH010001629.1 coordinate 36,902, forward strand.
CTACCGATTTTGTTTCGAGGTTGTTTTTGGTGGTTTTGCGTGTTTCGTGAAACTTCCACCATCATTATCAAGCTTCGCATCAAAATTCAGCTGACATCGTCGAAGTCAGATGAATTCTCATTTCATCAAGCCTGGGATGGAGAAATAGCAAGCTGGAAGATGAGAAATGCAGGCTGGAGGATGCAGGAGGCAGCATAGAAGATTGGCAATTTTGCTATGGCATAGCGAAATTTTCGGCGAATGATACGTAAATTCTATAATTAGTCTCTTTTCGGCTATGGTAAAGAAAATTTCTCGCTTATCATAGCGAAAATTTCAACCATAGCGAAATTTTCAATTTTCGAGAGTATTGAATTTTCGCTTATGATAGCGAATTTTCGCTATCATAGCTTAATATCACTGCATATTAAATAAAATTCCCGCTTTCCTATTTTGTGATCCAATGACTGCTTTGCTTAATTTCGCTCTTAATGTAATCCTATTATTTAGGTTAGTTTGGTATTTTCGCATATTTGAGGGACTATATAAGCCATGTTATGGACATTTTGTAACCTAACTATTCAATTCACGCAGCTTTACATACAACCCCTGTTTTGGTTCCCATTTTCTCTCTTCTCTCTCCTCTTTCTCTTTCTTTTTCAGCCGCTAAACACACCCTCGAGGATGAAAACTCAAAAGGATGTTCGCTAAGCCTCAAAACATTGAAGCATGAGGGTTGCTAGGTCGGGTTGATGGGCTCAGGTGTTCCTCTCGTTTTCATGAAGTGTGCATCGCTGTGATTTGTGTTTCTAACTTTCTAAACTAGGTTTAAATGCTATTTAATGTATTTTCTTTCGTCAATACTCGCATGCTTCGTGGTTCAAGTTGTATTCTTAATGGTAGATACACTGACATCCATTAGATGTCATTTACGAGCCACTGAAAGTAGGTTAAATGCTTTATTTTCAACTGCAGGAACATTAAATGCTCAACAAATGCTATGGTTCAAATAGGAATGTTACTATGGGTTGGTCTCTAAAGTTAAACAAAAGATCCCGCTTTTGGAAATGACTATATGTCATTTGCCCTAATGCGAGGAAATAATCCCGAGGACACCCTACAACCCCATCATATCAAACTAGTGACCCAAAACTTCAAGGTATTCTTTTTTACATCTTATTTTAAATTGCTTTCTGCCAGCCTTTAGTGACAACAACAACCACACTTTAATGCAAACTAAAATCCAAACGAAAGCCTCACCATTTCGAATCATGATACAAGTCATTCAGCATGAAAACCCATCCCCCGAGTTCGACCTTAGATCCGCTATATCAAGCAAAGAGCTCGACTACTTCGCAAAGATGAGGAAATTTAGGATACAAATTTTGTTAATTCCGGCACCCTAATGTGGCACGAATCACCTAATGGGTCACACACTTAGAAGATGAAGACTTGATATAAAATGGACTTGGTTGTGATTCATTCATGAGGGACTTAACTTTAGGGATTAGATCGCTCCGGGATTCGTGGAATCCCGAGACTAAGAGGACTCATTTGGAGAATGGGATAGGCAAAATCTTGATCATGGACTTAAGGCCCATGAGAGAGCATGCTACCATGCATGGAGATGCACATAGCATATTCCATCTTGAGTGAGGGATTTTTAGTCTTTTCATAGGGTAGGTTTCTCTTATAAATATGTGGTTATGTGATTAGTACCCAAAAAGTGCTATTTTGAACCATATTTAAGATAGGTTCTAAGTACTTTTTGAGTACTAATCATATTAATTAAGCCGATTGACACGGTAGGTCCCCTTTTGGTACTAATGGGATTGTATTCGAGGTTATCAGGGTAGTTTTTTGCAAGTTTCATAAACCTATCCTACCATATCAAGCTAAGCATATCGGTCGAAATGGATGCACAATCGAAGTTCGTATGATTTATCTTCGATTGCATCAAGCCAGGAACGAAGAAATCGGGGCCGAAACAAGTCGGATGTAGGCCGGAATATGTGATGCAAAGGGTAAGATACAGGGAAATTTCGCTAGAATAGCGAAATTTTCGCTATGTATTGCAATTTCGCTACATAGCGAATTTTCGCTATGCTAGCGAAATTTCGCTACATAGCGAAATTTTCACCTGTAGCGAAAGCATCTGCTCCCTGTTTTGTGCACAAACGACCCTGTTTTTGGTTTTTTCCATCTCTACCCTCACTATAATTATACTATTTAGGATAGATTGGTATTTTCACCTTTTTGTAAGGCTATATAAGCCATTTTATGAACAATTTGTAACCTAACTTTCATTAAAAGCATCTTCCATTACGCCCCCGTTGGCCCTCATTCGCTTCTCTCCCTCTTTCTCTCACTTTAGTCAACCAAACACACCCCTGAGGATAAAAACTCAAAGGATGTTTGGCTAAAGCTCTAAACTCAAGCAGAGGGTCAAGTAGGTAGGTCAGATAAGGTTTACGTGCCCGTTTTTCACGGCGTGCACTGGTATTTATGTTTCAAACTTTCAAAACTAGGTATAAAGCTATTTGGTGTACCTTCTTGGTCACTTAGTAAGCTTTCTTGTGATTCATGTATTCTTAATGTTTCATATTAATCGACATCCATTAGTTGTCATTTACGAGCCACTTCTGGAGTAGGTAGGTTAAATGCTGTGGGATTTTTAACTTCAAGAACATTAAATGCTCGTGAATGCTAGTGTTTCAAAGAGGAATGGTACTAAGGGGTTGGTTTTGAAGTTAAATAAAGATCCGGTTTTGGAAATGACCAGTAGGTTATCACTTACATGAAATAACCCGAGGACACCTTTTACAACCCTATCATACCAAACTAGTGGCCTAAAACTTCAAGGTCTTTTTACATTTTATTTCGAATTACCTTCAGCTAACATGCTGACAACAACCAATTTTTTCAGACAAACTAAAACCAAACAAAAGCCTCACCATTTGAATCATTATACAAATCATTTGTAAGACTCCAAAACCCATCCCCGTGTTTGATCCCAGAGCCACTATACCAAGAAAGAGTTACGCTACACAGCAGGAGTAATTTAGGTTATACCTTGTTGATCCTAACCCTATCACAAGACGAATCAAACGGCGCCATTGCTTCGGGATGGTGCCTTACTACATATGATGAGTCGATGAGTACTTGTAATCCTCATTACAAGTATTGGTGACCTTAAACCTCTCTTGAATTCCATCATTTAGAATTTGCTTTTATTTCTCACCGCCACACAATGCTTTTTTATGAATAACAATCATTTTATTTCTAATTAACACTGATCTTTTTGCAAAGCCCATTTGTTAATTCTTGCTTTGTCTCTTTTGTGTCAGTGTTTATGCATCAAATGGAGAGTATATTAGGTAGATTAAGAGTTAGTAAAACTAATCGAACAAGGTTGTGAAGTCAAGTGTACGTTGAGCAAATGGATCCCCTCTACCCAAGAACAAAGAGGTCGCAAGGTGCTCCAGTTGAATCCTACAACATATGTCAATGAGGGACCACATACACCCTCCTAGGTGAGGGCACTTTCCTCGCATCATACCACCTTCCGATGATGGCTTACACCCTATCCGGTGCCCCCGCTTCCCCACTTTTCTGGCGGAACGGAGAATGAAAATCCATATACGCATATCCGGTTCGAAGTTTGCACAACTTTTAAAAAAAGGTGTGCCCGACATGGACCGTTTAAGTCGAAAAGCATTTTGACATCGAAGACAAGGCCAAGATTTGGCTCAATTCATCGAGGCCGAGAACAATTAGAAATCAGTCGATCTTCAAGCTGAATTTTGAAGAAATTTTTTAGTACAACTAAGACCAGCTTTGAAGAGGCAAATCTACATTTACTCTACTTGTATACGAGAAGTTTTATCGTTGTTGGGAGAGGTTCATGGAGACCATCAAGGCATGTCCGCACCATGGTTTCGACAGCATGATGTCAGGAATAATTTATGATGGTATGTCTCCATCCATGAAGCAATCCATCGGAAACCATGCGTGGAGGGACTTCCCTCGAGCAAGCACCCGCATGAAGCCATGGACTTTTTTGAACTATGTGGCCGAACTCAAGGCATGGGTGAACCGAATCCAAGAGAGGCAGAAAAATGAGGCTCGACCCACCAAAGGAAGGCATTTATGCACTTCCGAAGACACTGAGATGAAAGCAAACCGACCAATTTCACCGTCGGAGGAGCTTAGAAATGAGAAATCAGCATGAAGTGTAAGCGGCAAAGTGATTGAATCGGGCCTCGCATCTCACCCAACCCGTTTTAATTGTCACCGCCCATCTCTGGGAGAGCACCGGGTCCAATGGTTCCTTCCGGGGCAGTGGACTTTAATGCAAGAGCATGCCTATGTCTTAGGTAAAAATAAGCCACCTACAAATGCTCCTTATGACAACACCTATAACCCTAATTGGAGGAATCATCCGAACCTATCATGGAAGCCAAAACCCCCTGCATATGCTCCCCAAGGAGCACAACAGCCAGCTAGCTCCACCTCAAGACAAAGAGCCAGCCAGCCTCCACCTTCTTTCTCCCGTCGAGCAAGCAATTCGACTCGTGGCAAGGTAGTAGGTACCTTTCAGAGGTTCAAAAGGTGTTGAATGTTCAAATTAATCAGAAAATCAGGCAAAGAGAAAGCTCACCTAACAAGAAAATAGACAATATGCATTCCGAGATTCTCAACAAATATGATAACTTGCAGGCCCATTTCCTAGGTTGTCTAACTAAAGAATAGTGTCCCGAAAAAGTGAAATTCCTTCCCGCACATAGCAAACCGAGGGGAAATGGCTGATAGCTCCGCTGATCCCGAATGCAAGAATTGATGAAGTCAAAGCAGAGTAACTTGAGAAGTGAATAATTGAGACCGCCAGTCCCAAACCCAGCCAAGAAAGATCCCACAGTTGGTCAAATCGCTATCAGAGTGAAGAATTAACTGTGCCAGAGGAAAAGGTAAAGCACAATGTACCCCCTCCTTTCCTGACTGTGTGCATCTCTCTCGAAAGGAAAAATTCGCTAACTAAACTGGAATTTAGAAGTGCACACAAGTGAAGTTGCTAACATCCCTCTTCTCGATATGATCAAGCAAAGCCCTCACGTATGCAAAGTTTTGAAAGACCTATGCACGTAAAAGAGGCTTTAATGTGAATAAAAAGGCTTTTTTGACCGGAAAGCAAGTGAGCCAACACTGGAGTGCAAGACTCCTAAAGCATAAAGATCCGTGTGGTGTCCTACAACTCCGCAACACAGGCGACACCGGTGTGTAAAAAAAAAAAAGTGTAAGGCAATGCTAGATTTGGAAGTGTTAATCTACTACCTTTTCCATGGCGCTACCACAGCTTTAACTTAAGCCAACCACTATCACTTTGTCTCAGCCAATAGGTCCATCAAAAATAAAATTAAAGGATTTGAATATGTTTTGATTAAGTGACAAATTCTACTATCCAATGGATTTTGTATTTTTCTCATACCTAACTGGTTGCAAGAGGCTAACCATGTACCAATCATCTCAAAGGCCAGCTTTTGCCCACTTCCGTTCGATCATCAATTGTCGAAATGGGGTATTTTAGCCAACCTTGGAAATATGAATCTTTATTTCAATATTCTCCATCTTAAATAGGGAAAAGCAACATGCACCAAATGTGAGTAATTTGACAAGAAGAGGTTTCAGGCGAGCAGAGGCCATCGACAAACACAAGCAAATGAATGGCTGTGTAAGATAATAACCAGGAGTTGATCGACAAGACGAAGACCAAATGTAAGCCTCTAAAAGTGAGCCTACTGCATGGGTAATGGAGAAGAAAGGTTGAAGTGTTACCTCTACTTATTGAAAGTGAGGAGCAGGATCCTCAACAGTTAGATCTTAAGCCCCTACCTATTGAATTGAAATATGCATTTTTGGGAGGAAAAATGCATTGTCCAAAGAGTGATTTCTTCACTATCAGCAATCCATGTGAGGTCAATTTGCTTCAAATCCTCCAACAGAACAAGAAAGCAATCGATGGAAGATTCCGATTCAGCATCAGCCCGACCGTATGCACTCATCACACCCTTACTTAGAAGAGGAATCGAAAGCAATTCGACATCCACAGGTGATAGACCTGGGGTCCCATATGCAAGAGCCGGTAATGAGCGGAAGTGTTGAAATTCTGCTATGTCGACATCATATACCCTATATCCGATACTCTTGGTAAGTCCAAGTAGTACCCAAGAAATCAGGGGTTACTACTATGCTCAATGAGAAAAAGGAGAGGAAATGCCCACTGACTTACTACGCATCGGAGGGTATGTATCGACTACGAAGGTCGAATGAGGTGACCCGAAGGATCACTTTCCTTACCCTTCATGGACCAAATTTAGAGAGAGCACGTCATCCTTCTACTGCTTTTTAGATGGGTATTCCATTATTTCCAGATTGAGATCACAAGCATGATCGACAAGACCACTTTCACTTGTCCTTTGGTACATATGCCTATAGAGGATGCCCTTTGGTCTATGCATGCCTCGGCCACTCTTCTTCAACGTTGTATGCCCGTGATTTTAGTGATATGGGTGGAGTGTATTATGAGGTTTATATGGATGACATAATACATTTGGGAAAGTCATGAATGCCTCGGCCCATTTGGAAACTCCGTCCTCCACAGACATGCATCAAAGAACCTAGTACTAAAATGGAAAATGCCATTTTAGTGGTAAATCGTGGCATTGTGTCGGGCAATATCATTTCGAGAGGAATTGAAGTGGATAAGGCCAAGGTAGAATTGGATCTCGAAATCACATCTCCTACTAATGTGAAGACAAATACGGCACTTTGACATGCAAAGCTTCGACCCAGGTTCATCCGAGACTTCTCGAAAATTGCTAAGCCGCTCTACAAGCTCCTTGAAAAAGATGCAAAGTTTGAATGAGATGCAGAATGCCAAGAGAAGTTCGAGGAGCGAAGGCAGCATTCACTACAACACCTATTATGAGAGCCCCCGACTGCACTTGCTCGAGGTAATGTGCGACAAGAGAAGCACTCCACGCTTCTGAGTGGTTCTCGACGTAGAGTGTATGGAAAGCCATATGTGGTGTATTATGCGAGCAAAACGTTAAATGAAGCTCAAAGAAACTACACTACTAAAGAAAAAGAATTGCTAGCAGTGGTCTATGCTTTAGATAAGTTATGATCTTTTTTGATTGAGTAAGATATTGTAATCTTCACAGATCATTCAGCATTGAAATATCTACTCACAAAACAGAATTCCAAGGCTCGGCTTATTAGATGGGTTCTATTGTTATAAGAGTTCAACAAACAGATTAGAGATAAGAAGGGTGTGGAGAACGTTGTTGCTGATCATCTCTCCAGATTAACCATAGCACACAATACCCACAACCCTCCCATATTTGATGAATTTCTTGAGGAATCTCTACTGACAGTGAGTATATCACCATGGTATGTCACATTTGAACCACGGTAACAAGAGGATTCACGAGTGGAGTGGATATACAGATGAAGTTCTTCATGCGAGGTTCGTTCCGGCACTATTAGGAGGAGTCGTGTTGTTCAAGTATTGTGTGACAAGATAATAAAGTATGTGCGGAAGAAGAGCAAGAATTCTCGGCCATTGCCGTGGCAGGTGCGTGTGGGAGGGCATTTCGGCTTTCACAGAAAATAGCCATGAAAGTCTTTGCATTTGGGCTTTAGCGTCATTGTTTAAAAAGATACCTCGCCCATGTGGCAGTGTGATAAGTGCCAAAGACTGGGAATGATTTCCCGTCGTCACATGATGCCCTTGAACCCCATTTTAGTAGTTGAATTATTTGATGTGCTGGGGCATCGACTTCATGCAGGACCATTCCTACTTCCTTATTTATGCTTATCCCTTGTGGGGGTGGATATGTCATTAAGTGGGTGACGATTGCCATGCGAGGCGGTGACCTGGCCCGATGGTCATTCACGAGAAGGAGAACATTTTCTCTGGGTCGGGGTTCCCAAGCGATTATTAAGCGATGGGTTCTCTTTTTGTAACAAACCCTTTGAGAACCTCTTATCGAATATGGTGTTAAGCATAAGGTAGCCACAGCCATCATCATAAACCGGTGGTGGTGTTTCATGACGGAAATAGCGACCATCGATGAAAGTTATTGAGAATTTAACGGGAAGGATTGGTCTTTGAAGATTCAAGACTCATTGTGGGCATCTGAGAACAACATCTGAACCATCCTCGGCATATAAATGCTCAGCTTAGTTTATGGCAGAGCTTGCCATTTACAATAGAAATTAGAGAAGTGGTGGGCAGTCTTGGGCTTTGGGTGGATGTGGCCAGGCGGCTGCAGAAAAGAATGCTTGAGATTGTGAGTTAGAAGTGAGAAACAAACGCCTCTTCAATTCAAATTGCAAAAGGATAGGCGAGGAAGAAGTGGCATGATCGACTCGTAACCGGAAAAACCTTCAATCGAGGATCAAGTCTCTGTATGATTCAAACTCCATCTATTTAAATGACTCAAGTCGATGGGCGGGCCCATTTATCATCCACCAAGCATATTTGAATGGCTCAGTTGACCTTCTCAGCACGAGAAAGATAAAATATTCGAGTTAACGATGACGAGTCAAGCCACATCTTTGTTCTCCATTTTGCAGAAGAGGAGGAGATTTCCCTCCTTGATCCTCCATGGCCCGACATTAAGGCCAGGTTGGTTTTGGTCTCCCACTTGAGACAAAGCTATGGCTGAAATTTTAGTCAATTTTTAATTTATTTTATTTTAGATTTTTATTTTATCTTAATTGTTAATTAAAATCCTCTTTAATATATTTAGCCTCATGTTTTTTTTTTATTTATTATTTATTTTAATTTTTTTGCGGAGAAAAGGCGCTGGGGCCGAAATTTCGCTAAGCAGTAGAAAGAATTCGCACGATGCGAAAAGTCACCCTACGACTCTTCGGTGCACAGGGTCCCTTGATTGCCCAAATGCACCATTAAAGGGGCCCAGCCATTCTCAATCACACCCCTCTGTTCGTCACGGCCAGAGGCGTCTGCTCTGGCCTTTTGCGCCTCCGCGTATGAGACGGGCCTTTACGCCACGCGCAGGATAGCTGGCCGCACGTCGGCCGTTCTTCTTGACTGCTCACGCACATGCCCAGAAACCTCCGGTATGGTTAGCACGTGGAGGAGCGATGTCTGTCGGTCGAGGCGAGGTGGGGCCGTACCCTTGCGGAGATGGCGAGGCACTTCCCGGCGCCGTGGGCGCTTCTTCGAGTCTTCGGTACCTCTTGTTGTCTCTGCTCTGAGTTGCTTGATGCGAGTCCGGCCTACTGGCGATATTCGAGTCTCGGTCTGAGCCCCATCAAGCGATACCATACGGTGGGACCTCGCCCCTCTCACGGCCATCCACGGCCACCACGGGAGAGGCAAGCTTTCAGCGGGCGATATGAACTGAGGGAGTCTTCGCGTTCTAGGCAGGCCTCTCTGACTCCAGTGCGAGATCACCGTCATCTCGCCTCGGTTATCCACAGCGGATTAGGCGTCCACTATATAAACCCATGACTTCGATGCACACCGAGAACGTGAATTAGTGCGAGACTTTCATGGAGAGTCACAATATGATATCCCCGGCCATTGTGGCGATTACGGTTCGAAGGTCCGATCACGGTTAGTCGAGTGATTCATTGCTCTTGTTTATGACTTTAGAAGGCAATTTTTCTATCCGGGTGGATTTCTTGAGTTTTACCATACCGCGACATCGAGAGTGTCGCAGATCAAATGCGACTTGATTCAGCATAGATCGGCGAATCTGAGTTACTCTAAAACCCCGGATATCACGCAGATTGCGCTGGCACGCCCGATAGTTACGGCTAACTTCGACATATTATCAGCGTGGCCTTAGCCATCGCTGAGAGATGGTTATCGCTTTCTCAAGATCTGGTAGAGATTACATCCTTTTGGGGAGACATCTTCCTCATAAATGCTCTCCACGGACCGCGTGCCCGGTCAATCACATTCCGCCCGGCTGCCTAACGGAAGGCTATTCTAGAGGCTACGTATCGGATATCTGAGGGTTACGGTTCAATCACGGAAGGCTTGTCATGGCCAGCTGCTTCACTTTGAAGAAGGTCCACCGCAGGGCTGGCGGGCGGAGGCTATTCCGGCTCTTGATCTGGGGTTGTTATACCCATCTTCGACATCTTAGGTTCGGAGGAACACGTATTGGCGTGGCGAGGTTGTCCTCAGATTGTATCCCTTGAGTAGACTCTATCTATGCCACTATCTTTTCTTTTGCACCAATAAGAGGAGGTCGTGGATGATTATGTGGAGATGCCTAGGGGTGGCGACCTATCGGTGGAGTGGACCTCGATTCAGAATTCATCCCCTCTGGTTCCACCTCCTGCGCGGCTTCTTCTAAGTTCTGAGGCCGTCCTCCTCATCACGAGCCACCCAGGCACATCCACGCTCACCTTGCAAGGGTTATTGGGCGTATGGATGCCATCCGCACATGTGCTACCATACATCATAGCGGCTTCTCTCAGCTGACGTGACGGGCGGATGGCCCTAATTAAGGTCACTCTCGCTGAATCGGGCTATTCTTCTCTGAATCTGGAGCCACCTTGGTCTCCCACCGATTAGCGTGTGAGCCTATATACAGCCCACTTCTCTGTGACGATCCTCTTTGTATCGACGACCTTTTGGATGTGCTCGCGGCGCCCGCGGTGGCTTCTAATCCACGACTTCTGCTCCACCGGCCCACGGTGGGGTGAATTACCGCACTTCCTTCTCTGGCTTTCGGAGTCTAACTCGTAGGGACACAATGATACTTTGGTTGGGGGAGGATTAGGCGTCGGAAGTGGAATTTTAACTGCCCATGTGTTTTGTTTTGTTTATCTTTGTGTTGTTTTAGTTTTATCATTTTCACTTGTCTTGTATGGAATGTTTTGTTAGTATGTATTATGACTAGTACGGAAGTGGTTTATTTTTCTTAGTATGTATTGTGTTTAGCTATGATAAGCTTGTACTAGCCTTTTGGTTATATTAAAGCTTTATAGCGATATTTGCATTTCTATTTTGCCCCCATTTTATTTTATTTTATTTTTAATTAACTTTTGTAAATGCATAATGTCTAGCCTTACTGATGTGTTGAACTTAAGTCTTTCTAATGGTGTCGACGTTAGAAGGGGTCTTATCTTAGAGTTAGTGGATGACTAGTCAACTTCTTGTATTTAACTTGTCTCTTACACCTAACTGCCCAGCATTTATCGAGCACGTGAGTCTGATGATAGGCTAAGAAACAGCACAAAACCCCCTCTTACGTTGCAAACCCTTACCTAGTGTCGTTTACTCCCTTGAATAGATTGTGGACCCCTATGCATAGAAGGCTAATGTGTATTCCAAAATAAAAGAAGAGAAAAAGAAAAAGTTAAAAGAAAAGAAAAGAATAGAATCGCATTGCTTTGCCTTGAAACTAGAGGCACGGTCAGGGGTATACTGGAGAAAGCCTTTAAAAACTGGTGCCTAAACCTTCCTTGGTTGGGAGTGTGAAGCAGTGTGCTACGGGTGGATGGGTGGAGTTGCTTGGGACATGAGTCTTTGGAGGCTGAAATGTCGGGTCTAGGGTGGAAACCTCTAGAGTTTGTGGTCGAAAGATCTCGTGGCTTGATGCCCTAAACCTTCGCGATTGGGAGTTGTTGATTTAATCTAGTTACGGACTTTAGTGAAGTCGAACCTCGACGTACCTTAAGTACAAAAGAACATGTAATAAGGGTAGGTCTAATCTATTAGGTTGTTAACATACAAAGTTATGACATTAGCTAGGTTGGGGGAGAGTCTGAGTTTTTGTAGTTGTAGTTGGGAGCGATCAAACTGACGTAGCTTTTTGGCAGAAGAGCTGGTTCATGCCTCGGAGGCAGTGGTCGTCAGCAGCGGTATCAGTTTTCATTCTTTCGGAGATGGTTTTAAGCTTGGTTTCGTGATTCTCATCGCAGGCTATGTGCTCTTGCAACCCTCCCATGTTTTTGTTATCTACTTGTTGATTACTTACGGCATTGCTAAGGAAGGTTTAGCAATGTCAGCCGGTTGAAGTGTAATACCCCAGTGCTATTTTGAACCATGTTTAAGATGGGTTATAAGTGCTTTTTGAGTACTAATCATATTAGTGTTGGCAGATGACATGTGTAGGTCCTTTGGTACTAATGATTGTTACCGAGGCTGTTGTGGTAGTTTGGGTTTCATAAACCTACCTACCATATCAGCTAAGCATATTGAAGTTGAGCTGATTTACAGAGTTATTATGATTTATCTTAGTTGCATCAAAACCCGAGGAATGAAGAGAGTGAAGGTGAAACAAGTGGATCTTGGGGGTGGAATATACGGGATGCGAAGGAGCATCTGTTTACATTAGAATGTGAAATTTTGTAATAATATGAAATTGTATGTATTGCAATTCCTTTACCTGCCAATTTTCGCTATCTTCATGAAATTTAGCTACATGTGAAATTTCACTGTGTGAACCACTCCTCCACTGTTTATTACAAACAACCAGATTTTAGTTTTTCCATCTCTGCCCTGTTGTAATTATACTATTTAGGATAGATTGGTATTTTCACCTTTTTGTAAGGCTATATTCGCCATTTATGAACAATTTGTAACCTCTTTTCATTAAAAGCATTTTCCGTACGGGCCCTTGTTTTTGACTGGTTATCTCTTCTCTCTCATCTTTCTACTCACTTTCTAGGCAACCAAACCTGCACTTGAGGATGACAACTCAAAGGATGTTTGTCAAACCTCTAAACTGCTTGAAGAAGGAGGGTTGCACAGTAGGTTGATAAGGTTTACAAGTGCTCCTCATTTTCACGGAGGCGATCTTGGGTATTTATGTTTCAAACTTTAAACTAGGTATAAAAGCTATTTGGTGTGCCTTCTTTAGTCAATACTTGCAAGCTTTTAGATTGATTATATTCTTAATGTTAGATACCTTTGACATTCATTAGTTTGTCATTCTACGAGCCATCGGAGGGGTAAGGTTAAATGTAGATTTTAACTTGGGGAACATTAGTACTCATTAAATGCTATGTTTCAAAGAGGAATGGTACTAGGGTTGGTTTTTAAAGTTAAACAAAGATCCGGTTTGGAAATGACCACTCCATTTTACCTATCTTGAGAAATGCTGAGACACCTTCTGACTCTATCATACAAACTAGAGTGACTAGCTTCAAGGTCTTCTTTATTTTATTTGAATTACCTTCGATTAACATAGTAATAACATGCTTTTTGTACAAATCAAAATCAGACTTCAGCCTCACCATTTTGAAGATCATTATACAAATCATTTTGTAAGGTAAACCCATCCTGTGTTCGATCCTAGGCCTCTATCTTTTGCCAATAGTTCTGACTACGGCGATAGGAGTAATTTAGGTTATAAATTTTGTTGATCCGGAACCCTATTGCGGTACGAATCATTATGCGAGAAACCCTAACCTTAAGGTGAGATCAGTGAAACCCTAATCTCTAAATCTAAAGAGTTCTGAGTTCTCTCTTGTTCTTGAGAAGAACAACCAAGCTCGAGAGGTTTAAGAGCATCAAATCCATTCTTCTTCCTTCCTCATTGAAACCAACCTTGCCTAGCATCGAGTTTGCTTGCAACTCCATCTCCATGAAGGTTCTCGGGTCTCGCCTTCATTTGGATACAGTTAGAGACAAATCAAGGACGTGGTTTTTTTTCTGGTCAAGTTGCAAACATCTTCTAAGAGTAGATCTTCTAAGGTATATGATGCTTTGAACTCTTGGTCTTCGTTTTTTCTCCCTTTTGATGAACTAAGTTGGTCGAAAGGGTTAGATTCCAGTTTTTTTGTTATATCCACTGTGTTGTAGTGCTCTTCACTGTGGAATCCCTTCAGTGGTATCAAAGCTCACTTAGTTAAATCAAATCGAATCTATGTGGAGAGTTTTGGATTTGGGCTCCCATGGGATCCAAAATCTTTGAAAATCAGTTTCAAATCTTAAAAATTCCATCCTATGTTTTTCCCTCATGCAATCTGGCCATGTGATGATCAATTATGATTATTATGTATGAAAAACGATTTGGATGATATTCAAACACCCAAAGTTAGGATTTTTCAATTTTGTTGCCGACATGAACTACAGGAAACGTTGTGACATGCGTTCTTCACATCACAACGTTGGTAGTCTAATTGTAGGTAATGTCGCGACGGTTCTTCACATCACGACGTGGTAACTTACAAGCAGGAAGTGTTGTGACGTTGGTTCTCCACGTCATGATGTCGCACTTGATCACTAGGCAGTCTTTGGAACATAATGACCACGTAGCGACGTGTGGGTTGACGTTGCGACATGGACGGCAGTGTTCTTTTCTCTGTGCTCAAGACGCGACTTAAGGTATTCACGTTGCGAAATGAACACCTGTAATTTTTTATTTTTGGCATTTTCTCTTCCGAGGTTTGCGTATTTTAGGCCCACATCTCTAAGATAAACTAAGGGTGAAATATGCACACTAAGGTTGAATTTTTCAGCCTTAAAATTTATGGAATCATGTTTTAAAGTTAGAAAAACTTTGTTGAAATTTCCCATAAGAGATTTTGGACAAATACATCTCTTTTCTCTATGTATTTCTTTTCTCATCTAAGTCCTTCTAAAATGTAACTTGAGGTTCTTCTTTTAAATGTATGTAATTAGATTACATAGGATTAGGATTAGTTGGTGGAGATACAAAGGAGAAAGAAGCATGGAGAAGGATCCAAGAAAGAAGACCTTGAAATGTAAATTTGATTTATTTTCATGGGTTGTAATAATCATACATATTACAGTTTGACCTGAATTAATTCCATTTGACTCATGAATTGATTTTAGGCTATCTATAGTAAGTACACATAAGTTAAGATAAATTATCTTTACATTTTAATTGATATATATATATATATATATATACTATATATATATATATATAAAGCATGCTAATCATTGATGAGACTCATCTAAAGAAACCCCTCGATTAATATCAGGCTAACGTCTTCACTAAAATGGTGAACACGGGTTCTTTAGATTTAGGTTGTTGAATTGAAATCCAAGCCCACTCTCTACTCAGGATATGTTATCCATGTGATAGGTTTTCTTGATTAGTGAGTTGACCTTAACTAGACTCATTGGCTTGTTGGCCAAACCAGAGTTAATGTTAGATAGAGGCCTTTGAGTTTTGTAAGCCATAAGATGCACACGCATCATGAGTTGCAGTAGCAATATTAGTGCACAAACCAACAGGTGGTAGCATTGGATTCGATGAGTTGCGTAAGGAAATACAGTGGTATGGACAAGATACCTACCTATTGACCCAAGGTGGCTTGTTGGGTAAACCCAAGGTCATTCTTGGCGATATTGGATATTGATCTACTAGGGGAACCTCTATATAGGTTCTCTTGAATCAATAGTGAGGGCTAATGATTAGCAATAAAACAGTGGAAGCTATAATGCGTAATTATCCAGTCATAATAATCATGCATTTTAAAAGTACAATCTAACATGATCTCTTTTACATCTAGGTTGTTAGAATCGTAACATGTCAACCATCGTAAACTTGTGATCCATATTGGATGTCAATAAATTGACCGGGGCCAACTTCATGGACTAGCTAAGGAACTTGAGAATTGTTCTCAAGGCAGAAAGGATAGCTTATGTCCTTGATTACCCACTCCCAGTATCCCCAACTGTTGATGCATCTGTTGAAGATCATATTGCATATACAAAGCACCTGGATGACAATATGTTTCCACATGTATCATGCTTGCATCGATGTCATTGGAGCTTTAGAAACAGCATGACGCTATGCCATCATAAGATATAGTCGTCCATCTTAAAAGAGTTGTTTCATGAGTAGGCTAGATCCGAAAGGTTCGAGGTCTCTAAACTGATTTTTCGCTCAAAGAGGAAAGATGGGACATGTCCAATACATTATGCAATGAAGATGAATGGATATATAGTAAGGTTAGATCAATTGGGTTTTGGTATGGATCATGAATTAAGTATAGACTTGATTTTGGTTGGTTCACCTGACAATTTTGCATTGTTTGTGCTCAACTATAGGATAAACGATAAAGAGATCTTCATACCTCAGCTAATCAACTTGCTTAAAACATTTGAACCCACCTTGAAGAAGGAAGGTAAGAATGTGATGCTTGTGGACTCTTCTGGTTCTAAGAACAAGAAGAAGAGAAAAATCACTAAGCAAAAGGGAGGGGTGGCTAAGAAAAAGGCCAAGGAGACGTCCTCAAAGGGTACATACTTTCATTGTGGTCAAGTTGGCCATTGGAAGAGAAATTGCAAGGCCTAATTAGAGTTGAAGAAAAATGTGGCATGTGATGCACCATCATCTTCATGTATTTATGTCATTAAGGTTAATATTGTTTCTCTTGACAACATTTGGGTATATGATACCAGTTGTGGCTCACACATATGGATTGATATGAGGAGCCGTAGGAAGCTCACAAAGAGAGAGTCCGACTTTCAAGTGTACAATGGTTCAAGAGTTGCAACTATTGATATAGAGACTTATGTTTTGAACCTCCCTAGTAATCTTTGTTTAAATTTGGATGATTGTTGTTATGTCTTAGCATTGAGGAAGGACTTTTTTCAGGTTTCTTATTTGAATAAGAAATATTTTCATTTATATTTTGTAACAATGGTTGTTACATTAAGATGTCTTTTATGCTGCTGGTACATTAAGAAATGGAATTACATATTAGATATGTCCATTCCAATTTTAAATGTTAATGACAATAAAGTGAGGAATGATTTGAAATCATTGTACTCTTAGCGTATGCGCCTTTGCCATGCGAGGAGAAACATGGTAGGTTACCTGAGTGTGGTAACTTGGGGTCATTTCATCATGAATCATTTGACACTTGTGAATCTTACTTATTGGGCAAAGATGACCGAGTTGCCCTTTATGGGAAAGGGTGAACATACTTATGGACCATTAGACCTATTACGACCGCAGTGTTGTGATTCGCTTTAATCCATTAATGATGGATTCGTCTACTTGATTTGATTACATCGTGATCATTCATGATTTGGGTATTGTATCAGTGAGATACAATCTGAATCCTCTAAAGTTCATAGAATTCAGAATGGTACGAAAACTTATCTTTGAAACTTATCAGTCATAGATGAGATCCAAGTGGTGAATACTTAAGCGAGAGTTTCCTAGATTATCTTCGGGATAATGAGATCTATCAGAAGTGGACTCCACTTACATCAGCGAGTAGTGTAGTGAAAGGACAAGCCCAGACCTTGATATAGACTTTGAGGTCTATGAAGGGCAAGGCGGATCTACTTAAGTCACCTTAGAGGTATGCACATGAGATTACTATTTAAGTGTTAAACAAAGTCCAATCTAAGTTAGTTGAGGTTACTTCATATGATATGTACTAACAAGGAGCCCTATCTTTCTTACTTGAAAATATGGGGTTATCCAACTTATAAAAAGAGAAATTGTCAAACAAGCTAGAAGCTAAATCTGATAAGTGTCTGTTTGTAGGATATCCTAAGGAAACAATTGATTATAAGTTCTACAACACTTAGGAACAAAATTTGTTTGTTTTGAAATTATCTTAATCTTCTTAAGAGAGAAAGAGTTTCTTAGAGAAAGCGGTGGGAGCAAAGTGAAGTGGTGAAGATCAAGTGCTCAAATAGACACGAGATCAAGCGCTAATCTAGGCTGTTATTCATATTATTAAAATACTTTATCAATCCTTACACAGAAGCATAAGTGCCTTCATGCCTGAAGTAGGATATGAGTTACAGATAAATATGGATTTCTCATTGCGTGAGCGATTAGAGCATTATTGCTCCTGCGAGTTCAATGAGCCTACTACCTACGATGAATCTCTGAATGGTTCAGAATCTAACAAATGGCTTGAAGCCATGAAGTCAGAGATGGATTCCATGTGAGTCAACCAAGTATGGACTTTGGTTGAACCACCCAAAGGGATAAAACCTAAAGGGTGCAAGTAGATATTTAAGAAGAAGACTGACATGGAAGGTAATGTGATTACCTATAAGGATAAGCTTATAGCAAAGGGTTGTTGTCAAAGACAAGGAATTGACTAGGACGAAACATTTAGTCTACTGGCTATGCTTAAATTTAAAAGGATACTCCCTGCCATTGCTGCTTATTTTGATTATGAGATATGGAGAATGGAAGTGAAGATGGCTTTCCTTGAAGGAAACCCAAGTAAGGACGTGTGTATGACATAATTGGAGGTCTTTGCACCTGGAAATTGCAGTAAAGTATGCAAACTTCAGATATCCACTTATGGATTGAAGCAAGCATATAAGAGTTGGAATATCCGATTTAATGAGATAATCAAAGAGTTTGATTGCTCATAAAATGCGAATGATCCTTGTGTATATAAAAAGACAAGTGGGAGTGAGGTCGTATTCCTAGTGTGGTATGTGGATGACATACTTATGATAGGAAACAATGTCTTAGTACTACAATCTGTTAAAATTTTGCTATCCAAGATACCAATAGGAACCAGGTAAGGGTCATTGGGTGGCTGTCAAGAATATCCTCAAATGTTTGAGAAGAACTAAGGATGTATTCTTGATTAATGGAGATAGAGATCTTATGGTAAGATGCCAAATAATAATATGATAGATATGACTCCAAATCTAAATCAAGCTAAATATTCACAATGAATGGTGGCACAGTTAGTTGGAAGAGTTCTAAATAGGAGATGACTGTGGATTCTATAACTGAGTTAGAGTACATCATTGCTTCCAATGGCAGCTAAGGAGTGGTCCCTAGCATTGTTGATCCAATACTATAGTATTGGGATGACAATGGAGCCATTGCAAAATCAAAAGGAACCACGATCTCATCAGGGTGATGCCATTTGATTTGAGAAATCATTGGTAATCACGATGTAAAGATAGAGATATGCCCACTGGTCAGAATTTGTTTGATCGCTTGGCTAAGCCACTTCCCCAGAAAAAGTATGATTCACATCTACTTGCCTAAGGTATGAGATACAAAGGTGATTGGCTTTAGCTCAAGTGGGAGAATGTTAGGGAAGTGCTTTAAAGGCAATCGCCCTTAGCACTTATTGTACTTCTTTTATTACTTTTAAAGGCATCTTCATTAATTGAATATTCATACATTTAATTGATTTAAATCTTTAATTGAATTAATGAAGTCCATGATGCATAACATAGCATGAAGGAAATCATGATGAGATCATGATAATAAGATTCCTATCATGTCGATTATATTCTAGTGTCTAAATTATCTAGTCATGGATTAACGAGACTAAAGACATTGTTCATCCCAGGATAGACTAGCACATGTCATACTCCTTCAGTTGGATCAAGCGAGTGGATCTCATAAGCGTAGTCATGAGTGACATGTGGATACTTACTAAATGTAGATTAATGAAGACTGCCATGAGACGATGTATGGATTATCTGTTATATGCACACCAATTATCTCATCATAGCAATGGTGCATGTATCCATAAACTTGAAGTGCTCAAGGATATCTTGGATGTTGATTCTATACTTTGAACTCGATCCATGTTGCCTCTTGGAGGTCGCTCTTTGAGTGATTGTTGGGTGCAACTTGGGGAGTATTCGAATGTAATTGGGTAATATGAAAGGATTTGCCACTCCCAGTGGGGATAGTATGCTATGGCCTTTTATGGATCATTATGGAATCTACAGGTATAGTAGAAATTCCATGAAGAGCGTCTTTAGGTGCATAACTGAAGAATAATGAGTCCGGGGACAAGATCTAATATCACTTGGGCTAAATGTGGTGTAGCTAGTGTTGAGGCTGCATTATCCTTCTTTCGGGCTGAGTGGGGTATAGTTTGGTGAAAAGGCAGATTACTTGCAGTGTTGTCTATGGAAGGGTTAGTAGTCCTTTTACTTATTCCGTTAAATTAGAAGTCGTGATGTGTTGCTAGGCCGCTGCTCATGACTTAGCAATTCAATGGTCAATTAAGTATGCTCATGGGAAACTAATGGGTCACACATAGAAGATGAAGACTTGATATAAAATGGACTTGGATGTAAGTCCAGTCATGAGGTATAACTTTGAGGATTGACACAGCAAGTTAATGGAATCTTGGGACTAAGAGGACTTATTTGGAGAATGGGATAGGAAAAAGCTTGCTCATGGACTTAAGGCCCATGAGAGAGCATGCTACCATGCATGGAGATGCACATAACATATTCCATCTTGAGTAAGGGCTTTTTAGTCTTTTCACAGGGTAGGTTTCTCCTTTAAATCCATGGTTATGGGAGAAACCCTAACCCTAAGGTGTGATAAATGAAGCCATAATCTGATAAAGTTTTATTTAGTTCTCTCTTGTTCTTGAACTGACGAGAAGAAAGGGATATTAGAGCATCAAATCATTTCTTTGCACCTCAGTCATTGAAACCAACCTTGGCTGTGCGAGTTTGCTTTTTAAGCTTCAAAGTCTCGCCAGAAGGTTCTCGGGTCTCAACTTCGTGTGGATATCTTTAGAGATGAACCAAGGACATGGTTCGTTTCTGGTCAAGTTGCAAACATCTTCCAAGAGCAGATCTTTAAAGGTATATCATGCTTTAAACTCTTGTTCTTTGTTTTTTTATCCCTTTTAATGAATTAAGTTGGTCTAAAGGGTGGGATTCCAGTTTTTTGTTATATCCGTTGTGCTACAGTGCTCTTGGCACTATGTAATCTCTTTAGGAACAATGAATTGGGATCAATTTGAAAGAATTTTCCTTGACAATTACTTTAGGGAGGTGGCTAAGCATACGAAGAGGATGGGATTTTAGCATCTTATTGATGAGTGTAAAACTCATCTATGTTTTGAGTTCATTTCACATGCTGGCGCAGGCATTTTTATATCATATTCCTTAGCAAAACTCATAACTTATTTCCTCTAAACTTAGTTTTACTAGGATTTTTTGATTGAAAGCAGAGTGTTCAATAAGAAAAGTGCAAAATGGACCAAAGAGTTAGCCAGGATGTCTCATAGCACATCATGGTGAAGATGAATTTTTCTGTATCATCTGGAGCATTAAATGGATTAACTCTACTCATGGTTGCATTCTACATTCAAAGAGCTTTCCAACGACACCTCACATGCCCAAATCCGAGTTCAAACGAAGAAGTTATGTCATCGACAAGTTGAATAAAAAAACAAGTTACTGAGTAGATTTTATCGCAACAAAGCCAGAAAGAAAACTTTGTTGCGACAAACCTAGATTTTGTCGTGACAAAGCCATAAGCAAAACTTTGTCTGACAAATCCAGATTTTGTCACGACAAACCCAGATTTTGTTGCGACAAAGCCAATAACAAAACCAGAAACTTTGTCGCAACAAAGCCAAAGACAAACTTTGTCATGACAAAGTTTTATTATGTCGCGACATTGTGCTAGGCATCTAGAATTCTAAAGTCACGACTCAAAAATGCTGATGTCGTAACTCCAAAATGATGATGTCGTGACTTAAGTGCTGGAAAAACCAGAAAAGCCAAAAAATTGATATTTTGGATTTTTTTCAAGCCCATTTCACCCTAGGACTATATATACTCGTTTTTGGTTTAGGAGTGTAAGCGGATGATTGGGACACATCTCATGGGGTTTCTCTCTATTTTGCTATTTTTAGTTTCTTAGCTGCGATTTTGATTTTAGTGATCTTGAGTAGTTTTAGAGTTGATTTTATTTGTTTCGGTGATGCATTGGTCGGTTCGTACTATTGAATGAATTGGAAGCTCAAATCTAGATTTTCTCTCCTCCTTATCTCTTGATTTCATTCTTCATTTCTTACTTCTTGTTTGATTGGTGATGATTGGAATCGGTAATAAGTGTTCAACACTATCTGGAACAAGGTTAAATTGTTGAACATTTAGATTTTTAGATTTTTAGTATTTTGTGGGTTTGAAGATTGAATTTATATAATTGGTATTGTTCATATAATGAGTTGTTTTGAATATTAGTAGCTTATACCCAAAAAATGGTTGTATCTTACTTTGATTTCCAGGAGGCCCTCTGAGTGACATGGAGATGGAGATTCTGAGTAAAAGCGATGGCAGGGTATGTTAGGCCCAATATTATGGAGCCCAATGGCGATTAGTGCCCAAAGTGCTATTTTGAGCCACTATTTAAGATAGGTTTTTGAGTGCTTTGGCACTAATCATATAGATAAACCAATTGTCATGTGCTGTAGCTGATTTGTTTCGAGATTGTTTTGGATAGTTTTATTTACAGTCTTGGGAACTTCGATTCAATGACGGCTTCTTATTGGTCTTGAATGAGAATCCTCGATGATTTCACTTGGGCTGAGGCGGTGAATGTCAGATCAAGTGAAGAATTGGAAATGAAGTGATGAATAAAAAGTGCGAGGAAGTGATGTAGTAGCAGCGGAAAGCTGGGAACAAACCGGGTTTTAAGCTGATTCTTGAAGTGCTCAAAAATTTGTAGAGAATTACGCTAGCTAAGCGAAATTTCTTTGTTCTTGTAAAAATTCTCAATTCGCTATCTCACAAAAAATTTAAGCTAGGCTAGCGAAATTTTAATATATGTGAAATTTTATTCTCTAAGCGAAATTTCTTTATAACAAAATTACTCATTGTGTTTTTGATTCCAAGCGACCATGTTTTGATAAATTGCCATCTTGTCTACTGTTTTGATTTCTTATTTTAGGTAATTTTGTGTTCACACCATGGGGTTGTATATATAAGCCCCTGGCTGTAACCCTAAGGAACTTTCCATTAATGTCTAGTTTCCATGACTTTTTCATTTTAGAGTTTACTTTATCTTATATATCTTTCTATGTCATTTTCTCGGTATGAAACACCCCTTAGGGATGGCAAATAGAGGATCGCCAGCTAACCTCATAGCCTTGAAGGAGGGCTAGCTTCAGTTTTGGGACTCTAGGTTGTCCTCTGTGTTTGCATCTTCACAGTCTTGCATTTATGGTTCATACTTAGCGGGTTTAATGCTATTTAATGTCTTTCTTTTGAGTCGATACTTGCCATGCTGGGGTTGATGTTCTTAATAGTGGAATACAGCATTGCTGAATGTCATTCATGAGCCATGGAAATGAGATTAATCTTTAGGGTTTCAAACTGAATGGAGCTTTGAATACTTAGTACTTGAGTTATTTCGAATAGGAGTGGTTTTAGGGTTAGGTTTATAGCTAAACAATGATCGTTTGGCTTTGTATGGCATTTGCCACACAATGCGAAATAACGAGGACATGATACCCCCATGTTATCGAGCTGTTTGACTACTAAAAGGTTACCATTTCACACTTTCAATTAAGCTATTACTATTAACCAGTGAACAAACAACTTCCCCTGTTTTTAAACAAATCCTAAAATCGAACAAAGATCTCACCATTTTTCCATCAACGTCACGAATCATTCGGTAGGATAAAACCTTCCAGTGTTCGACCACTGAACCGCTATCTTTGCGGTAGCGACTACGGCGTGGGAGAACATAGGAAACAAAATATGGATTGATTAGATCACCTACTTAGTGGCGCGAATCAAATGGGCCGTTCTTAGGGATAGTGCTGAAGTGCATTTACGTGGTTGTGTGGAACACTTGTGATCCTCATCACAAGTTTTGGTGAATTTCTTTTATATTTCATTGTCATTTTTTTTTTCATTTCAAAAAAAAAAAAAAAAAACACAGTGCTGTAGATAGTTTCTGTGTTGCTTTTGGGTTGTTCTGTTTTTGTTGCAGGAATCCATGTTCCAGTGGGCTTGAACTAGAATCAAATGGAACACCTAAGGGGAGAACAGTATAGTGAGTACCATGGAAAACCACAGAGCTTACATGTCCATGAGGAATTTATAGAAACCAATGGATGAGTTCACCATATGGTAGTGCTTCTGACCATAGTTGGGGAATCATCTGAATTCCTCCATGGGAAGCTAAGACCTCCATAATATTCACCTCTTGAACCTCCATGCTGCCCCACTTCTCGGCGTGACCTCCTTAGACATCTTTGGCGGCGGCGGCGGCGACTTAGTCCACCACCGTCGAGAGTGGGGTGGTTACACTCTAATCTCTAACTTTTCCTATCCACCTTGACATGTTTTACTTTGGTTGGGAGGAAAAGTTAGAGTTAGAATTAATCTTAATATGTTTTTGTACGGTTTTCAATCTTTATCGTGCTACTCATTTTTGTATGGGTTCATGTATTGTGATAGTAGCGATGATGTTTTTTCAATCATGTTAGCTATATTAAGCCTTGTTTTAGCCATTTTGGTTATATCAAAGCTTTATAGCATTATTTACAATTACTACACTTTTGCAAATCACTTTTATTAATACACATTTTGTGTTTCGGCTTTTGCACTTTAGTTATTGAATCCTGTATGTTACCTTAATGTTAGAACAATTCCATGCATGATTTAGTTTCGGTCAATTGAGATTCGGCATATTTCAGCCTTAGACATTCCCTTTAGCTATTCACACACTTTGCACACGCAGTTGTACCAATAGGTTGAAGCTTTGTACCTCTTTCCATACATAGCGACATTAGAATTTGTTGACCCATAATAGGTTTGTGTTACCCGTGTATGAGACCAATGTAGTCTTCCAAATGAAAAAGAAGAAAAGCAAAAGAAAAAGAAAAGAAGAAAAAGAGAAATAAAAGCGAGTGTCGCTTTGCCTTGAAACAAACATGGTCCCGGGGAATTCATATGGCAAAAGCCTTTAAAACTTAGATGCCTAAACTAGTGGTTGGGAGTCTCTTGAACTTAATGTCCTTCTAAGGGTGGATGGGTAGAGTTTAGCGTGTTGTAGGTGCTTAATTCTCGAAGTCATTCGAGAGAAATGCGGGGTGGCTTCTCGAAGTTTGTAGTGAAGTGATCTTGAAGCGATGCAACCTTAATTGGTTTGAGTCTTCGGGTGGACCATTACTCAGGACTTTGGTGAAGTGAGTTTTTAGCATTGCACCCTACATTTGCCATCAAAGGAAGAAATAAGAGTGTGACAGTCTTATGAAATTTCTCATTTGCTAGTGAAATTCTCAATTTATTATCTCCACAAAAATTTAGCTAGGCTAGCAAAAATTTAAACATAACATAATTTTAAATATACTAAGCGAAATTTAACATCAACAGGTAACAAACTGTGTTTTTGGTGTTTGCAGTTCAGCGACCATGTTTTACATTAAATTACCATCATTCCCTATTGTAGTTTATATTTTGGGTAATTTTGTCATTTCACCATGGGGTTGGCTATATAAGCCCCTCGACTTCAAACCTAAGACTTTTCCATTAATCAGTTCTATAGCTTTTTCATTTAGGTTTACTTTGCTCTCTTCTCTCTCCTCTTTCTATCATTTTCTTGGCTGCCAAACACACCCCTTGAGGATGACAACTCAGGGATGTAGCTAAGCCTCCCATAGCCTTGAAGGAGGGTGCTAGCTTGGTTTTGGGGCTTCTACAGGTTGTCCTCATGCTTTAAATGTTACAGGCACTGCTTTTATGGTTCCATACTTTCCAAACTAGGGTTTAATGCTATTTTAATGTGCTCTTTTGAGTGATACTTGCATGCTTTATGGTTTGAAGTGCATTCTTAATGGTGGGTGCCTTTGAAATTCTTTAGATGTCATTCTGAGCCATGGAAATATGAGGTTAAATGCTAGGAGTTTCAAACTGAATGGGACTTTGAATGCTTAGTACTTGGGTTGACTCCCAGGCCGGAGTAGTTTGGGTTAGTTTATAGCTAAACAATGAATCCGGTTTCTTTGATTATGTCATTTGCCACAATCTGAAATAACGAGGACCTTCAATACCCCATGTTATCGAGTTAGTGACCTTGAGTTACCATTCACACTTTCAATTAAGCTATTACATTAACTTGGTGAACAAACAACTGTTTAAACGTCCTAAAATCCAAACAAAGTACCATTATCAGCGATCAAAGTGTTCGTGGGATGAAAACCCATCTGAGTGTTTCGACTGAACCGCTATCTTGCGGTAAACTTGACTCGTGATAGAATGTATATAGAGCTTGTCTCGTTGATTAGTCCTTACCTACTTAGTGGCACGTCATGAACTCTGAAAGATTACTTTGATGAGTCGCTAATTTACTCATGGTGGGAGGATAATTAGATGATATGTGGTTTAATATTTAGAGATCATCTCATTGATAGAATGATCTAGATCACGTATTAGCATAGATCTAATCAAGGAGAATAACATTAGATTTGATGGTTGAGGTACCAAATTACATTGGGGCTTGCATTATCCATCTGTATAGGCAGCGGTCTTGATCTGAAAATGGTGAAATCTTTGGAAAGGAAAAATACCCAATTCTTAGAGAGAAAGATTATATCTCACAAATGCTTGATTAAGCCCATGTATATGGAAGGAATGTGATTATCTAATTAGTGAAATGTATAGTGTGTGGAGGAATCCAAGCTATACTACATTGCTCTTTGACAAATCCAACATTCAACTCACAAATGTTGCACTTTCAAGGAAATGAAAATTGATTGTTAAATGATTATCACCATCTCTAGTGCCTCTCTTCATACCTTTTAGAATTTAGTAGTTGTTTTCTTGATATATTTTAGAATTAGTTGATTAGTTTTAAATAAGTTTTTATTTTAGTTAAATTGATTTTATTCCACATTCTATTTGGTCGCCTAAATAGTGAAGAGCCCTTATGTCGGGGTGTTTAAATTTCAGTAGAGAGAACCTCAATCTCATTAGTGCACGATATCTGGATCTGCGAGTCCACTTTATTACTGTGCTGACAGTGAACACAATGGAAAGGGGATGAGTGTTGGTAATACTTTTCATTTCAGTTTTTGGGTATGCTTACTTTGTTTCAAATAAATTTTTGATTATTCACAACATTCAACTTCCTTTTTAACCCTAACAAGTTTTTGGCACCATTGTCAGGGATTGGTGTGGTTCACTATCTCTCATTGGAAGTTGACATTTTTAAGAACGGGTGACTTGCTAATTTATGTAATTTTTATTTTTATTTTTGGTTGTGATTTGTTTCTTAGCTGAGTTTTTGTAGTATTTTTGTACTTGTTTTCTTATGTTTTTCTTGTTGTTGGTACTTAGAGGAACATTCAATAGAAGATGGGTCCCTCCATAGAAATAGCTTGCACTTCTTCATCGATTGGACGGTGACAATGACTCACTCATTGAGCTAGGAGTATTGCCTTATCAAGTGAGTTAAAATTCCACATTTCAAGAGAAAGAAGAGTTATCCCTTGTTAAGGAGAAAATTTTGACCCACATGGATGAGAATAAGAAGATGATAAGTCTTTATGAGCAGTAATTTTCAGATTTAGATGGCTTCTAGGTTAACACTAGTGCTAGATTGAAAAATATAGAAGCTCAAGTGGGTCACTTAGTCTAAGCATTCAAGGAAAAAATTTCTAAGACCTTTCCCAGTAACACTTTGCCAAATCCCAATGAATGCGCGGATACTCCTTTGAGTAATGTGCATTAATTTCCTATCTTGAAATTTGTGGAAGAAGGTGAAAATGAGTTGGAAATTGAGAAAAAAGCACTCCTAAACAATTTAGAGAATGAAAAGTCATTAGTGGATAAGCTGAAATTTGAAGAAGAAAGTCAAGTGATGACTGTTTGAAACATCTTGAGTGAAGATTGGCGCATTTACCTTCCATGGATTGCATGACAGGGCATTGAAGGGGATCTAAAAATTCTCAAATATTAAGAAGACCCTTCAATATCAGACCAAGCATGGATTGACATCAACAGGGAGCTGCACTTGTGGGTGAGGAAGGACAAAGTTCAATCTTCACCAACCATTGCACTTCTGGAGACGAGAAAGAACCATGTGTAGAAAATTCCCTACGACTTGCTTCATCAAGGCACATATTTGAATAATTAAGATTAAATATAATGTGTTTGCATCTGCATTGCATAAAAGGGGCTAATGTTGAAGGTAATGGTTGAACCACCAGCCACAAATTAAAGAGGATCTAATTTCTTCCTCTTCAAAACTGGAAGAAATCATCCTTAAGATAGATAGTTCTGAAAGAGCAAGTCTATCAGAGATGGATGATTATTAGTGATATGTACTTTTCCGCCACGAGTCTAGTGACACTAAGCGGAAGCGAAGCTTCTTGGGAAGCAACTGACTAAGTAATAAAGTTCTATCACTCTCTTCTTTTTCTTTTTCTTGTTTTTGGATTTATTTTTGTTTGTTGTTGTTATTTGTTGTTTAAAAAAAAAAAAAAAAAAAAAAAAAAAAAAAAAAAAAAAAAAAAAAATTTTTCACTTGTTGGGATGAAAATTCCGGCGGTGTTTAACTTTTGTTGTTAATGTTTTGAATAAAAGTAGGTTTGGAAAGCTGACAAGTTGTCATGACTAGGTTTAAAGGCGAAATCCATCAAATGGTAGCATCACTAAATAATAAAGGTCAGAAATCTTCAGGTTCCTATTCAAAGTAAGTAAAGGACTAGAAAAGGGAGTTCAATTTCTGACTCTCTCTATTACCCTTTTACATTATTTCTTCCTTTTGCTCATTGCTAGACAATTAGGATAATGTTCATCTCAAATTTTGGGGGTGTTTATTTTTGGTTAGTTTATCATGTCACACCCTACATGTTGCACATGATAACTTTGAGGATGAAATTTTGTAGTGCTTTTCTAGATAATGACTTTGTTTGATGTTTTTCAACTTACATCTTAGTTTAGGTTTATTAAGTTAATTGAGTTTTTCTTGGAGTTGTTGTGATGTCAATGAGGATCATTTTCTGAACCTTTAGATATGGACAATATTCAAGATAATAGGACTTAATGGTTAATGAGTTATCTCTCTAATAGGCTATTTAGTCATTGGTTTCTCAAAATCCATGCACTCGTCACTATACCTTGAAAGCGCTTTTGTCATGAGAAGGTTTATGAGAATCCATTTATCTTTGATCTCCATAGGTTCTAGAACTTGTTCTATTATCTCTTGAGGCGAAATCTTAGGCAACACAATAATTGAGAAATGATATAGGATGATTCCTCGAAAGATTGAGCCTTTCGTTAACTTATTAATATGCATATGCATATTCCCAAAGCATCGTAATGTTGAGCCTTAAAGAGCCAAAATTATGTTTATAAGAACCAAGTTTGAAGCCAATAACCTTCATATACAGCACAACCCCTCAATATATAACCAAACTCACCCATAACATGAGGATTTGAACATAATTGAGAAATGTGGTGAGGAGCAAGTTTGGGGGAGTTATTTTTCCTATCCAAATTGGTTGAAATGGGTTAAGTTGAAAATCAAAAGAGGTTAGTAAAAAGGAAGGAGAAAAAGAAAATAGAAAAACCGAAAAATATCAAGTGTAAAAGAAGCAAAAATAGAATAAAAAGTCAAGGAGGAGTGAGTCTAGCCTCATAGCCTTCCTTCCCTAGATTAAGTAAATCCTAAGGGGTGTCTTAACACTTGGTACCCTAAGACCAATTGGTCTGGGAGCTACTGATTTATAGCTCTCTAAGGGTTGGTAGAAAGCTTAAGGGGGTTTTGACATTATACCAATCTAATAACCTTGTCTTGAAGGAAAATGCTTATTGGTGTTTGTTGACAGAATGCAGAATTTGTGCAGAAAGGTGATATGAGGAATATGGAATGATGCACCTAAATAGAATTTGGGGTGCTTGAGAGTGTCATGCTACTGGTGAGAATAAGGATGGAGTATAAGCTATGAATGCAGAAAAATATGTATGTTTGAGTAAGTTTTAGCCTACAATGACTACTCAACTACCCCTTACCCAAGCCTTACATTATGTTTCCAAAAGACCTACTTGATCTCGAGTCAGGTAGCCTAAGACAGCCGGAGAGTGAACAAATGTAAGCCTATGTAACCTAAATAAATTATCTTAGGAGATTCACATATTTATCTCAATTCTCATAAACTCGTCTAGCTTGAAAATTGATTGGATAGGGGAAGACCACACACACACACACACACACACACACACAAAAGTGAGAACCATGGTCTAAATTTATCTATTATAAGATTAATTCACTATTAAAATAAATAAATTATTTTGATCATATTCTCCATATTCTTGGTAAAGGTAATTCTGGAGACAAATATCATATAGCCCTTGGCAAGCTTGACTACTTAGTTTTGTTAAATAAAAAGGGTGAAATGAAATCTTCTTTTCCATTGCTTGGGGATAAGCAACTTCTTTCTTTTATTTTCTTGAGCACAAGCAAAACTTTAAGTTTGGGGATGTTTGATGAGTGTAAAACTCATCTATGTTTTGAGTTCATTGCACATGTTATTTTGAGCATTTTATATCCATATTCATGTAAAAATCATAACATCTCTTTTAAACTTGGTTTTGCGGGATTTTTGATTGAAATAAGTGATTTAATAAGAAAAGATGCAAAATAGTTCCAAAAAGAGAGTTAACCGGATGTCTCATAGTGTGTCATGGTGAAGATGAATTTTTCTGTATCATATGGTGCATCAAATTTCTTAACTCTATTCATTGCATTCTACATTCAAAGAGCTTTCCAACGACACCTCACACGCCTAAATCCGAGTTCAAACGAAGAAGTTCTGTCATCGACAAGTTGGAGAAGAAAACAAGTCGCTGAGAATATTTTGTTGCGACAAAGTCATAAAAAGAACTTTGTAGTGACAAACCTAGATTTTTTTTTTGCGACAAAGCCAGAAACAAACCTTTTTCATGACAAACCTAGATTTTGGAGCAATCTTGTCATTAGGGCCGCAGTAATCGAAAACCCCTTAATAAACCTTCTATAGTAACCTGCCAATCCCAGGAAACTACGCACTTCTGTGACATTTCTCGGTGGTTTCCATTCAATAATCACCTCTATCTTCTTTGGATCCCCTCGAATTCCTTTTTATGATATAATGTGTCCAAGAAAGGACACTTCTCTCAACCAAAATTCACATTTGCTCAGTTTTGCATATAACTGTTCCTTTCTCAAGGTTTCTAGCACTACCCGAAGGTGTGTATCATGATCTTCATGATCCTTTGAATACACAAGGATGTCATCTATAAACACCACGACAAACTAATCTACATACAGTTGGAAAACACGATTCATTAAGTCCATGAAAGCCTTTAGTGCATTTTTCAACCAAAACGGCATTATAAGGAACTCATATGTCCATACCGCGTTCTGAACACCGTCTTATGAACATCTGTATCCTTAATCCTCAATTGATGATACCCAGATCGCAAGTTAATCTTCGAAAAGACACTCGCACCTTTCAATTGGTCGAACAAGTCATCAACTCGCAATGTATACTTGCGTTCTTCACTGGCCATCTTGTCTAGCGTTTATAATCAACACAATAACCAAAGCTGCATCATCATTCTCCTGACAAAGAGCACTAGAGCTCCCATGGTGATATTAATTCCTGACGAATAAATCCTTTCTCAACAATTCTGAAATAAGTTTCAATTCTTTAACTCCATCGAGCCATTCTATACTTAAGTAATGGATCGAGTGGTACCCTGAACAACGTCGATTGGAAACTCAATCTCTCACTGTGGATGCAATCCTAGAAACTCCTCCAAAAACATGTCCGAATAACCACTAACTGTAGGGATGTCCAATAAGCTAGGCTCTGCCTTTTTCGTATCAATCACATACGCCTGGCAAAGCCACACCCCCTTTCGAACCATTGTTCTGCTAGTAGGGAGGTGAATATCACATTAGAGAGGTGGTTCCGACCTCGCGATAAAAGCTACTGTCACTTGTTCTTAAGGTCCCTCTCTTCATTCTACAATCAACTATCACTTGGTGTCGGGACAACCAATCCATTCCCAATATCACATCAAACTCTCTAAATGACAACTCGATCAAATATCCTAGAAACTCATACTCTCGTATTCTAATGGGACAATCTCTATAGACTCTATTCACAATGACACTATTGGGGCCTGAACTTTCCATGCTTACCTATTAAGATCGACAAGATCCACATCAGAGTCACGTCATCCTTTATATGCAAATGCAATGCATGTCATAAACAATTTCAAAATCATTTTGTAGAACGCTTAAACCTAGGCTCTAATACCACTAAAAATCTGACAGCCTGCATTGCCATACCCAACCCAACCCGGAGGCTGAACCCGATCCAGGACGCAGTCCTCTTTTCGAATCCAATTCCTTTTTCTTTTATCAGTAAAACACATTTATAATGCTCATTTTGTAAAGGATATTTATTTTTATGAAAATATATTTGTATATACTAATTCAACTTAAAGGGGGCCCATCATTTTGTTTTCAATACACATTTTCCATTAAATATGGCATTACATGCCCATTTGGTCCATTTACCACCTTTAAACATTACGACATTATAAGCCGTTTTCAATACCAAAATATTTACAAACAAAATCAGAGTTTGTACAAAAAGTGTCAAATATATTTCATGAATGCATGGTCGGAGCATTACTTTAACTCCGTGAGGCCTTGACGTTGACTCTGAATCGCTGCGGTCTTTTCCTTTGTACTTGTTCACTCAGTACCTGCAAGATGATAAAACAACGTGCTAAGCATTTTCATGCCTGGCGGTTCTATACATTTCTCTTTTCATTTAGTTTAAGTAAATCATGCATTTTTCTAAATCAATGCCTTTGTATATTTTTTTTCAATGACCAATGCGGTACAATACATATATGTATATTTTCATTTCGTGTACATTCAAATTATAATTCATTGGTCATTTCAATCATGCAGTTTCATATGCAATAAATCATTCAAACACATATCATGCATTTCACAATTTTCTTTTCATTTTGCCCTTAAGAGAATTTAACTTATGCTTTCGATGCACAGGATAACGAATCACTGGCACGATCCCGCTGGGCTGCATGCCGGTATAAAAAAAGGTTTTATAACACGCATGTCCCGCTAGCTCTCGACACATATTAAAAATCATTTCGTGAACACTACCGATATTGTCCCGCCAGCTACTTCTGATCGTGAGGACACATCATTACGCTCACAAGAATCAGAGACCCCTAAAATCCGTGATTTCTAAGGAAGGATAAATGGTAATTTCGGTCAAAACTGAAATTTTCTAGATCTCTTGATGACTAAACTGGACTTCTCTCGTTGAAATCGCCCGCCGAAATTTAGCAGCCACGTAGAATTTCGCTGATTCCGAGGTGGCCTGGATTTAATGCTTTTCGAGACGTGGGGTCGGATGACACGTGGTAGGCGAGATGCCATGGCACCTCAAAAGGTGTTACACTTGGCATAAAAGAAATGGCTCACATCGAGCCACATGGGTGGCATGATCCCATGGCTCACATTGAGCCATGTGGTTAATGATGTCATAAAAAGGAAATATTGAAATAAGGAATAAGGAGTGGAAAAAAGAGAGCCACACATTTGGCTTGAGGAAGGAGAGGAGGAAACTTCCTTTTTTGTCTCATCCGATTAGTGCTCCAAAAGGGAGGAGAAAGTGAAGGAGAAAAAGGAAGAGAAAGGAGAAAATGAAGAGAAAATGTGAGAGGATGAGAAGAGAAATGAGAAAAAGAAAAGGAAAAGAAAGAAAAGCAAAAGGAGGGAATAAAACAAAAGGAAAAAGGCCAAGAGAAAACGTGGGGGAGAAGAAATTAGATGCAGAAGGCTTTGTTCTTCGGTTTTAGAGAGAGAAAGTCTGGCTTCTCTCTAAGATCTACGACGATCGGACCGTCGGCTCGCTTCAGTGCAAGAGGCAAAGTTGGTCTACAAGTCGAGGGCTACGTGTGAGTGCCGGATTTGGGGAGTTTCGACAAACTCCGAGAAGGTAGGGGTTTTTCTCCTACTTGCTTTACTTTGCTTAAGGGTTATGTAATGGATAGGGATTTGTTGAGGCCTGGATGGTTGCGGGTTTCGCTCCAAAGATTCAAAATCGAAAGGAAGAAATCCCTGGGAAAGGTTCGACAGAAATTCCACGGACCCGCTTGCTCGACTATGGTGGTGTCAGGTTATTGCCATGAGAAAATAACATGTTTGTGTGATTTGTGGGCAGTTCCAAGATGGACTTTCGGATTGTGCCTTAGCCCATGTGAGCTGAGTTTATATTATTATAAACTGAATAACATGATGTATGTGGAATAATTAATATAATGCATGAGTGATATATTAGCATGTGTCGGATGTTTGTGTGCCATTGCATTGCACTTAGGTGAGGAGTAACCCAAGTAGGGAAATTCCACTACTGGGCTTTGCTCACCCCGTTGTGGGACTATTTTTTCAGGTATTGATGACGGAGTGGGGATGGGAAGCATCCGGGTTTAGAGGTTAAGAAACAACAAGATGGCCTTATTCAGATTTTGCTTTTTTGTAAATTCTGGGCAAGAGACCCGCTTTTGTATAAATTGTAATAAATACAATTGTAATAAATCATTTTTGTATAAAATGTACATTTTCATGAGTAGGATGTAGCCCCATGGCTATTTTAGACATGTACATGCCTCATGACATGAGACATGTAGATTTCGCAACATTGTTATGTCAACTAGACACCCCTGGATTGGGGCGCCAATAAAGATGGTATCGTGAGCAAAAGGTAAACCCACTCGGGAGCTCCTGGTGTAGAGTTAGGTATACAATATACCTAGGACTTGATAGGCACGGGTTAGATCATACATCAGTGTGCATTTTGGTGAATTAAATGTGATGTGTGATAGTGTATAACATGCTTGTTATGTGTGTTATGTGGTTTCAGATGCTTGGTGAGTAGCATAGGAAAAAGTGTTGAACACCTATTGTTATGTTCCAGAAAATTTTGGGCAGAACAGTCCAGGAAAAACAAGAAATAAATGAAAAAAAAAAAATATTTTCTGGACAGTGCTCCAGTTTTTGAACATGAACTGAATGGAATTTGTGGAATTCTGGAAATTTATTCCAGTTTTTGCACAAGGGAAAGAATTGTAATTAAAGTCTAGAAATTTAGAAGTGGGTAAAGAGTAGGTATGCTGTCGATCTTTAGGAGTAGCAGGAAGGCTAACGGATGAAAAAAAAATTTTTTTGATTTTTCCGGATAATTGTTCCGGGCCACACCACAGCTAGACAAAGTTGTGAGATTCTCGGGAGGTTGTTCTGCCATGACATGTGGAAAAAGAGTTGTAATTCAACTTTTAAAATTGTGAATTTTAAGTATAGCAGTGGGCTAGGCTACTGCATCAATGGAGTAGCAGAAAAGAAAGCTGCTGGATGAAAAAAAAAAAAAAATGCAAAACAACCGAATGGCTACCGCCACTTCAGATCGGGTCACGACCTGTCAGGTCGTGACAGAGGGCAGCGTGCCAGGCGTAGGCGGCCGTGGCGCGCAAAGAAGATAGCGCCGAGCGATGGCCGCACACCCACGACATGGGCAACGCACGACCGGCCAGATAGGGAGGTCGCGACGCCCGCTTGCGTCGCACTGACTAAAGGAAATGGATGTCGCGATATCGCCAGGTCGCGCACGGCTGATCGCAAAGGAGGTCGCGACATGGTGTCGCGACGTAGCAGAAAGGGGGCTGTGCAGGCTTGATGTCGCGACATCATTGTGAGGTCGCGACATGGGCGACAGTGCAGGAGGTCGCGACATCGCGGATGTCAATGGCATGGGGCGACAAAGGTGGGAGGTCGCGATACCGGGAGCCGGCGTCGCCGACATAGGTGAAGTCTCCTGCGAGGTCACGATACGGCGACGATGTCGCTGGCACGGTTAGTTCGATGTCGCGACATAGGGTGGCGACCTGGCTTGAGGCTGGGCAGGAGAGATGGTGTCGCCGATTAATCATATGATGTCGCGACATGATCTCGGTTTTGACGCCGCGACATCGGCGACGCTGATACGGGCTACTGACCGCGCGTGGAGGTCGCGATTACGCTTCACGCACTGGGTGCTAAGCCGCGACCGCAAGACGCTGAGCGCGCGTCTCTGGCCAGCTGCGGCGCTGCCGACATGCGCGACCCGCCGGGTCGTAAGCGCGCCAAGCAGCGCCACGACCGGGCACCGGAAGCCGCAGGCTCTCGCGACATGGCCTGGTGACCGTGCACCCAACCCGCTTTTGGTTCGCTGGGTAATCAAGCACAAATACCGCTTGATCAATCGCTCATGGACAATCGCTCATGAACACCGGCTCACGTGACTTCAAAAAAAAAAAAAAAAAAAAAAAAAAAAAAAAAAAAAAAAAAGAGTACAAAATTTTAAAATTTTCTTTGTGTATGATTTAATATATAAAATATTTATATGGAAATTAGTATAAGTGCATCAACGAGGTATGTGAAATTTTTTAAGGTGTGAATAAGGTCTCGAGGCCGCATTTCACCCTTGAGACACGCTCTGAAATTAATCGCCTTGGACATGGTATGAAAAACAAAAAAAAAAAAAATTCGTGTATGAATAGTATCCTGTGGTCGCGGTTTGAGCCTTAGGATACCGTGCATTGAAATTTAATCTACCATCGACTTGTGTAGATGGCTAGCAGAGGATTAAGGACGTAGAGTGACATCCACCCGGCACCGGTCGACACCACCGACATTCGACCAAATTACCGTATTTGATCAAGATGCCTCACGAGGTCAGCAGGTGTTATGGCGGTCACATCGCACAGATGTCAGAGCGGTGTAGTCGTGGAGGTCCTAGTAACCTCCAGTTTAGAGCGCACCATCCTCCGACGTTCAATAGAGGAGATCCGATGGTAGCGACCATTGGTTTATGCGCATTGGAGAACATATCGAGGCTGAGATCACCTCCGATACGATCAGGATCAGGTTAGCTGCATTCCGGGCCTGCAGGGCGAGGCCCCGGCATGGTGGAGATGGGTTGGGGATTTCTGTGAGACTTAGAGGTTATGACATGGGCAGAGTTTCAGGAGCTGTTCATGGGTAAGTACTTTCCAGAGACTGCGAGGCATGCGAAGGCTCAGGAGTTCCTAGAGCTGAAGCAGGGGGCGATGACTGTGATGGACTACGTGGCTAGATTCACAGAGTTAGCCCGATTTGCTGATGATTACGTGGCCACAGACATGGCCAAGGTTAGGAAATTCGAGAATGGGCTGAAGTTGTCCATTCGCGTGATCGTGAGGACTTCGCCACGGACATGGACCCATGGCTGGGACTACCGACCATAGAGAGAGATCGAGGATGCTAGAAACACTGGATGCGGGTGTTGGTAGTAAGAGGGGAGGACCAAATTCTCTTCTGGGCTTCGGGAAGATAAGACTTCGCTTCACACGAAGTTTCGTGACCGTGGCCGATCGATTCGCTAGTCGCAGGCAGGATATGTTATTTCGCCGACACTGGGCATGTGAGACGGATTGCCCCCTGCAGACAAAGGGATCCTGTGATTTTGGGACAAATAAGCAGCCCGCTTAGCCAGAGAACACGAGCTGCATGCGCCTGCCTCCTCCACAAATTTAGCACGGCCGTGAAAAATGGAAACAGCCACGGGTGCTATACGAGCACTTTCGGGCGCACAAACGAGGGTAAGAGTGTGGGTCGAGGTCAGTAATGTGGACTCACAGTCAGAACCTAGTCGACAGGCGCACGATATAAGTTATTTCCGCGACAAATTGACATATGAGGCGAGGATCAGTCCTAGGAGACGAGGCCTCATGGTACGCAGGTCGAGCATACAGGTTCTGACATGTAGGGCACGTTTCTACTCTCTCACTTGTTGACTAGGAGAAGGCGAAATTGGATGCATCATACCTATTCTCGCTAGACCTCAGGTAATGGATTTGGGCTAGAGGTTGAGACCTTGTGAGAAGCCGATACGGATGTTCTTCCCTGTGAGATGTGGTGAGAGTCGAATCTGATAGGCCTGATCAAGGCTCACGCACTCGGTGACATCACGCTATCGTAGCGTGTGTGCACGGTATGTCGCTCACCACTCTTGTGAGTGGGTTGATAGTCTTTAGACTACGCTCCAACGAAGACTCATGGTTCGACCGTGAAGTGCGAAGAGAAAGTAAAGTGTGTCATAAAGCGAAAGGTTGGTAATCCCTAAAGGTGAGAAACCCAAGAGTTAGGGTGGAAGGAGACCATGATAGTATCCCAAAGGTCCTGTATAGGTGTAAGAGACCCGGGAGATGTCCTAAATTTCAGATGGGTGTAAGAGACCCGGAAATGTCCTAAATTTCGATGGTGTAAGAGACCCAGTTATTCCGACTTCGTAGGTGTAAGAGACCAGGAAGCTATTCGAATTTCAGATGGGGTGTAAGAGACCAGGAGATATCCCAAATTTCGATGGGTGTAAGAGACCCGGAAGCTATTCCGACTCTCGTATGGTGTAAGAGACCCAGAGATGTCCCAAATTTCTCAGATGGGTGTAAGAGACCCGGGGAGAGGTCCTGAATTTCTGGGTGGTGGGTGTAAGAGACCGGGAGAGATCCCAATTGAGGGTGTAAGAGACCCTGAGATATCCCGAATTTCTGTGTGTGGGTGTAAGAGACCCGGGGAGCCGATCCCACTCGTGTGGTGTAAGAGACCCGGAGCGATCCCGACTTCAGTGAGGGTGTAAGAGACCCCGAGCGATCCCGACTTCGTATGGATATAAGAGGCTCGAAGTGTAGGCCGAAAAGTTCTATTGCCCGAGAGGAAAACACAAGAACACGATTATCACCCAGACTTAGAGTTGAGTGATAGGAGTCGGGAGAGACTCGAGGTGAGAACATAAAGATATGGTTATCACCCGCACTTAGAGCCGGAGTGATAGGAGCTCTGGAGAGACTCCGAGGTGAGAACATAAGGATATGGGTTATCACCTAGACTTAGAGTTGAGTGATAGGAGCTCAGGTGACTCGAGATGAAAACAAACGGTCGTGGGTTATCTACGTAAGCTTAGAGTCGAAAGGATAGGAGCCGAGGAGTGACTCGAGATTTGATACCCAATGGAAATTTCCCATTCGGGTGTCAGAACCGGCAAGGACTCGCGCTTTATGACGTCATTCATGACAGGATTAGTCGACCGTCCATGATGGTCGATCATGCTCGAGAGGTCATCGCTTACACACCAAGCTGGTTAGAAAATGATATGCACGTGGGTTGATGCGAGAGTGTGGAATTTCCGGACGAAATTTTTATGTAGAATGTGAGACTCTAAAATCCGCATTTCCTAAGGAAGGATAAATGGTAATTTCGGTCAAAATCCGAAATTTTCTAGATCTCTGATGACGAACGACTTCCGCTGAATCGTCTCGCTGAATTTAGCAGCCTAATTTGTACCCTGCCGATTCCGAGCGTCGGGATTTCACGCTTCGAGACGCTGGGTTTGATGACACGTGGTAGGCGAAGGAGATGCTACATGGCACCTCAAAAGGTGTTACACTTGGTACAAAAGAAATGGCTCAAGCATTGAGCCACACATGGGTGGTATGATCCCATGGCTCACATTGAGCCATGTGGTTAATGATGTCATAAAAAGGAAATATTGAAATAAGGAATAAGGAGCGAAAAGCGAGAAACCCACACATTTTACTGAGAAGGAGAGGAGGAAACTTCCTCTTTGTCTCATCCGACAAGGTTCCAAAAGGAGGAGAAAGTGAAGGAGAAAAAGGAAGAGAAAGGAGAAATGAAGAGAAAATGCGGAGAGGATGAGAAGAGAAATGAGAAAAGAAAAGGAAAAGAAAGAAAAGCAAAAAGGAGGAATAAAACAAAAGGAAAAAGGCCAAGAGAGAAAACTGGGGAGAAGAAATTAGATGCGTAAGGCTTTGTCTTCTGGCTTAGAGAGAAAGTCCGGCTTCTCTCTAAGATCTACGCCAATGAGACGTGACCGGCCGGCTCGCTCAGCAAGAGGCAAAGTGGGTCTACAAGTCGAGGGCTACGTGTGAGTGCCGGATTTGGGGAGTTTCGACAAACTCCGGCAGTCAGAGTGTTTTTCTCCTACTCGCTTTACTCTTTCGCTATGGTTATGTAATGGATGGATTTGTCGAGGCCCTGATGGCCGTGGTTTCTGCCTAAAAGATTTGGACCGAGCAAGAAATCCCTAGAGTGTTCGACACCACGGACTGCTTGCTTGATTTGCGTGGTGTTGTGTTATCACACGAGAAAATAACATGTTTCGCGGTGGATTCATGTTCTTCCCAACACGGACTTCTTGATCGCATTTCAAATTTCATGTGGAGCTGAGTTTATGTTATTATTATGTTCGAATAACATGATGTATGGAATTAATTTTGTTAATATATGCATGAGTGATATATTAGTACGTGTCGGATGTTTGTGTGCTATCGCACGTGACTTAGTGAGGAGTAACCTGCTAGAAATTCTACTACTCTAAGCTACCACTCTGCCAGGACTATTTTTTCGTATCGATGACGCAGTTGGGACGGAAGCATCCGGCTTAGGGAGGCTAAGAAACGGCCAAGATGGCCTTA
The DNA here is from genome assembly GCA_016808115.1 of Tetrastigma voinierianum. Taxonomy (NCBI): domain Eukaryota; kingdom Viridiplantae; phylum Streptophyta; class Magnoliopsida; order Vitales; family Vitaceae; genus Tetrastigma; species Tetrastigma voinierianum. The sequence goes on from JAEQBH010001629.1 coordinate 77,229, forward strand.
TTTTTGTATTTTTCTGCTTTTGTAAAATTCCTCGGGCAAGAGACCCAGCTTTGTATAGTCTGTAATTAAATACAATCAGAATAAATCATTTGTATAAAATGTACATTTTCATGAGTAGGGATGCGTGAGTCTAAGCATTATTTTACATGTACATGCCTCATGACATGAGACATAGATTTCCGCGATTTGAGCTATCAACGGACACCTCGATCATACACAAAGAATCGCTTCATTCTCACCTTTACTGTATACCAATCTATCCTTAACTCCGAATTCTAACGGGCACATTTTATTAAGGGCGCCAAATCATTCTATAGCAATTTACAATAGTGTATATATGATTTATATCCAAATACTTGGTTTCCAATAATTATGCAATCTTTTTCATGCGCAATTCATTTCACAATCGGGCCATCAAATCAATTAAAACAAATCAATATGCAATTTATCGCACCATTTCAGTTAAATCCACTTATTTCATAATCACAAACATTTTAGAAATAAAGAGAGAGAAGTGGAGAACAAACCAATTCATTTATGGCTCAAACGGAGCACACATGCATATTCATATAAAACCATTTAGATTTATTTTGTCAAACAAAACACAAAACTGAAACAAGGAAGGTAGTGTGAAGAACAAACCCAAAAAGGTTGTCGCTCTTCGATTCCTATTCTTAGAATCCCGTTCTTAGGTCAAGATTTCTCATCACCAACCCTTAATCCATCACAAATATGTCACTATCAAAGAACAACCCAAGAAAAAAAAATAAGTTGAGCATTCTAGGATTTTTTGTTAGGGTTGATGTCTACCCAATACACCTTCACTTGAAAAATTTTCTGGGGACACATGAGCCATATTTTGCCTGGTTTCCTTCCAAGAAAAATGATAATTCTTATGAGCTTCATTTTCATTAGGAATTGGAATCATCTCATTTAGATCACCCAAACTCAAGTTACGACATTTTAATGCCAAACTGGTCGGTATGCTCAGCTCACTCGGTTACCTATTGTTATTCTAGATTTCAGGGATCTTAAATCCATAAATTGGTAATTGTTCCTTCTACCCATTTGAATATATGGTTCTAAGGTTTCTTCTCCAATTTGGATCACCAAAACTCAAGTTATTGCATTTTACATCCAGACAACTCTAATTTGCAAAGCAGAATTAGATTGTTCTTGCACATAACTCCACTTTAACGGATTTTTGGGCACTTTGGGGTTACAAATTACGTACAATTCCTTCAAGTAAATTATTTCCCTAGAATTATAGTTTACCTAAAATTTTGAATCACTCAATTGGGATGAGTGAAACTCAACTTACGGCCAAAACACCACAACTACACCTAAAACATAGCATACCCATCAACTACCCAAAACTCACCTTTAAGCCCATATTCGGGAGCCTTAGAGTTACAATTTGCTCCTAGTTCCTTTTATAAATTTGTAGCTCCAGCTCTTATGGTTCTTTACCAATTGGAATCACTCAATTTGGATGACTATACCTTAACTTATAGCCAAAACAAAAATAGGGGTTTTGAAAATTTTTTGACAGCAACTCCTTTGAAACTTCATCATTTCCTTTATACAAAAATTCCTCAAAACCAATCCTAACCCAAAATCACTTTGAAACTTAACCCAAAACAACTCCAAAATTGATCTACAACCAATCAAAATCACCTTTACATAAGGTTAGGGTTTTTCCCTAAATCCAAAATCATCAAAGAGAGAGTTAGGGTTAGTTTTCTTACCTTAGATATCTTCAAATCTTCTTCCTTCTTGCCAACAAAGATACCAAGAAATCTGAGAGAAACACACCAAAAATACCTTCTTTCTCTCCCAAGCCCTAGCTCCTTCTCCCCTTGTTCCTCTCAAAAACGTGAATGCCTAAATGGGCATTCCATAGACCACTTTGGTCTTTATTCTCATGTCATGTGTAATGCCATGTTTGGCTAGCACATTAATTGGATTTTTCTCATTTTAAAGCCTCATTTCCACTTCATTTCATTTCATTTATACTTTGGCACTTACATTACCCATTTATGACCCTTAGGTCTTCATTTGACATTTTTACCAAATTTATTTAGCTCCTGTAAAATTTTCGTGTTTTTATCATTTTTTGTTTTTAGCCATTTAAACGCCGAAAAAAAAACATAATTTAATTTATTTTATACCCTGAACATGTTATAAAACTGTTAGGGTATTTTCACATACTACATAAAATTCTAATGCCAACTGGTATAGGAGTTAATGAATCTAAAGTTCGTTATGGGTAGAAAAGCGTCAAAAAGACAAAACATTGCACTATTCCATAAACTTTGATAGAAGATGAAAAGTGGAAAAGCTTCTAAGAGGAAGAAGAGAATTTATAGTATAAATGTGGTCAAGAAAAATACCACCATGGAAAGTATTCAGAAAGATGCACCAAACCAAATATGAGGTTAGAAAGTTGACATGAATGGAAAAAAGTTAAGAATACATATAAAGGCAGGTATGTCAAAGTGTAAATGAAATCTAGGTAAAATTAAGCCTAAATTGTCTTATTACCTACACAATTACCTTAGCCTCACATTATAAGCCTAAAAGACCTAATTGATTCTGAAGGTGGTATATGCTTACATTAGTGGAGATTATATGACAAACAAGCATATGGGACTTTAAAGAATAATGAAGAAGCATGCTATCTAAGTAATATCCCAGAAGATTAACTAATCTGCCAAGGAAGAAGAGAGAAGACCATCACACACTCACAAATCAAGGTTGAATAATTGAATTGTTTACACAATAGAAATTACTTGGCTTTTTAGTGAACTTAATTGAAAATCTTTCTGATTCTAGATTGGAAACATATTTAGAAATAATTTTACAACTAACTATGTTTCTTACCAAATGGTGGATTAAATAGAAAAATGTCCTTAAAAATAAAAGTAGAATTGTTTGAGGACAAACAAAATGTTATTTTCTTTGCTTAGGGACAAGCAAAACCTTAAGTTTGGGGAATTTGATGAGTCTTAAATTCATATATTTTTAATCCATTTTTCTAGCATATTTATAGAAGTTTATGATTCGTTTTTATGATGAATTATGGAATATTCACCAATTTTTTGTTTTGCAGGTTTTTAATGAAAAAGAGACAATTTTAGCAAGAAAAGTAGAAAAAATGGCTAGGACGGAATTCTCTATTGCGATAGAATCCCAATAGAACCAACAGGAGTTATATCACAACAAGGATCAAGCTGAACTCAAGCCAGAAATGAAGACTGTCGTGACATAATTTTAGATAGACTGATTGATTTATGTCGTGACAAAGTTGGAGAAGTTTATAAAGAAGAATGTTGAGACACTGATCAAGCACATGGCAATGAAACTCATGTCGCGACATCTCACAACTCTGTTGCGACATAAAGAATTGAAGATAGAAGAAAAGCTCTGTTATGGCAAAAGACAACTATGTTGCAATACAAAATCCTCAATTGGCTTTGAAGGGCAAGAAGACTCTATCGTAATAGAGAAGTTTTATGTCATGATAGAAAATAGCAAAACAATGAGACAAATCAAGACAAAGTGCCTATGACAGAATTTTCTATGTTGCGACAGACATTTCAGCTTATGACAAGACCAGGGCAGATTATATGTCGCGATAGAAGAAAACTATGTCACGACACAACATTCAGAGTCATCAATGAAGGATAAGAAGACTTTGTTGTGACAGAGAATTTTTAAGTCACGACAAACACAACATGAGGTTGAAGTGAACTTTGTTGCAACAATGACGACTACTGTCAAGACAGAAGTTGAGAAGAAAGATACAGAAACTTATGTTGCGGCATAGTAAAGAAAACAAGGCAGAAATCTCTGTCGTGACAAAAGAAGTATGTTGTAACAATAAAAATTGCTGAGTAAGAAATTTCTGTCGCGATAGAGAAGTTTAATGTCACGACGGAAAATGGAAGAGACATAAGACCAACGAAGACAAGTATGTCGCGATAAAGACTTTAATGTTGCAACAAACAGTTCAGCCAGCGACCAGGATCAAAGATGATTAGGTCACAACAAAGAAAAAGTATGTCACGACCACAGACCCAGGAAATTGTGAGAAACTCTATCGCGAAAATGTTTTACTCAGTAGCAACAAAGGATGAAAAGAACCACAAGAAGAATGTCACAACACTTTTTACTATGTCACGACATAAAAGAAAGCAGAAGACTCATAAACTCTGTTGCGATACAAAAATTCTATGTCGCTACACAAAGCAGCATAGTAGAAGGAAACTCAGTCGCAACAAAGAATTTTGTTGTCGCGACATACTATTCTAGTATTCAAGCTGTAAGGCATCCAAGAATTGTCGCGACACAAGACACTCTGGTCGCAACATAAACCAGAACAACCTCAACAGAACTATGTCGCGACATTGCCAAGTTATGTCGCGATAGAATTTAAGAAGAAAGCATAAAAATATATCGCGACATAAACTACATGCCATGACAAGATGCTGGGCGACAGAGATGAAAACTATGTTGCAACAGAACTTTCTATGTCGTGACAAAGCTACTCATTTGGCCATAATTTTTGGGGATCCACAATTAGTGCTTAGAAGTGCGGCTCATCATTTGAAAATCTATAAATAGACGCATCTAGGTCACTGTGCACAGCTTCCGCAAAACCAGTAACTTCTAGGTAGCTGGAGACTCCTGTATATTAATTTTCTTTTCTTTTGTTAACTTTTTAGAGTAGCATTTTATCTAGTTCTTATCGGGATTGAATAGTAATCTGGTGTAAAGTTTCGAGCTGGGTTCGCTGTAAAATTCTGTTTTTCATTACTATCTAATTAAATGAATTTGGAAATTTTCTGGAGTTCATTTATTTAAGTTCGTTTGCAATTTTAGTGAGTATACCTGATTAGTTAGTAACTGTTATTTGTGATCCAGTTTTGAAAAACTGAGCTCATTTGGGAATTGATCGATGTTGATTATTATTTTATGCTCAACTTGAAAGAAGGTCATAGTTTGAATGTTTGGATTTATTTAATCGGGTATTGTTCTCGTTAGCCGTTTGGAATATTAGTAGCTTATAACCATAAAATGATTGTATCTTGCTCTGATTTCTAGGAAGCCCTTTGAGTAACACGGAGATGGAGATTCCTGAGAGTATAGAGCAGTTACTTGGAGGTATGTTAGACTAATATTATGGAATAACTAAACTCTAAAAAATCACTTAGATAGATCACTGACTTACTCATGGTGTGAGGATAGTTGGATGATGTATCAATTTAATTGATCAGAGGTTTCTCCTCAATCTAATGAGAGGGTTTTGATCCCGTGTTAGCATAGATCTAATCAAGGAAATAGAGAATCTTATCAAATTAGATGGATGAGTTACCAATTAGATTGGAGAAGGCTTGCAACATCTTGTCATAGGGGAAAGAAGTCTTCAGTCCTAAGAAATGGGTATGAAGTACTGAAAAGGAAAAAACACCCAAATCTTAGAAAGAGGTTTCTATTCTATAAGTAACTTATTAAACCTATGTATTCGAAAGGAATATGGATCTCTAATTAGTGAAATGTATGGTTTTTGGAGAAATCCAAACTATACTACCTTACATCTTTGACAAGCTCAGATTTCAAACTAATGGATGAACTAAGTTATAAAATGATGCAGAAATTCATAATTATACACTGATTTATTTCCTAGTGTTACTTTACCTAGGGAACTTTCCAATCCATTTATTTGAATTCTTTTCATGTAGTTATAGAGTTTTATCTAGTTTTTACTTTTGCTTAAGTTTAGAAACAAATAATTTTTAACTTTGGAGTTCAAATAGCAAAGATCTTGAGTAGATGTGGTACTTGATCTTTAGATTTATCATCAATCCTCGTGGAAATGATATCTGGACTTATATCTATTTTATTACTTGTATGACACGTGCACTTGTAGTGATTTAGACCAAAATCAATTTTAATGGATCCTTCTTTCAAAAAGGGCTAGACACATATTTTTTATCAAACAAGTTTTATGGCATTCCAGCTGGGGACTGAAAAGTCTTTAGATGGAATTTTTAATTACTTCAATCAGATTTGGTATATGTTTAAAAATCAGTCAATCAACAGGGTAACACAAGCTTTCTTCAATATAATTGTTACCTCTATCTACAATTCAATCAGAATAATACCTTCGAAGAATGGAACAAGATTATTCTACTAAATTGAGATGATACCTTCAAATACTAAAATGATAATTCATCATATTGTCCTTATACCTCGAGAACACACTTCTGCTGTCATCCAGAAGGGAACCTTGAAAACAGAGGTTAGGACAACACCTGTTATTTATCATAGTGATATTTGGAGTACATTAGTTCTAAGAGTATCAATTTAACATACCCTTCATATACTACTCCTTGATCTTAGGAAAACCCTTCCGTTGTCACTAGAAGGCATCCTTGAAAACAGAGCTTGGAACAACTCTTTTGGGTATACTAAATTGATACTTAGAACAATGCATTTCTAACACAATACCAATTAGACAAATTCAATCTTAAAACCCACAACTTAAATTAAAATAATGAAAACATAGCAATCAATTCATTAATTCCTTCTTAGAGGGAGCTTAGCCTTCCATGACTAGATTGCACACAACAATGACTAGTTGTTTAAATAAATTCATTAAAAGGTACAATCAAGAAAATGAAGAAAATACATGCAATAATGTTTTTAGCTTTCCTTCAAGTTCAAAAAGTAATGGAGCTGATTATTCAAAGATCACAGCTCAGAATCTCAACTCAGATCAACTACTCTAATGAAAAAAATGAAAAAGAAAAGAAAAATATGTACAAAAGCTCTACTGTCTTCTTTTTTCTTCAGTATCGTCTTCTCTATCAACAATATGTGCTTTATTTCTTTCTACTTATAGTCAAATAGAATGTTGGGCCATAATTCTGGGCAGATTTTATGGACTTTAATGCAAGCCCACTAGATAAATTGTCGTGACAACTGTTCAAATATCGTGACAAAATTACAACCCTATTGTCTTCGGCTTTATTGTGGAGTTGTCGCGACATTTTGCTACTGTTCTCAAATTGTTTACCTTTGAGATAATTGTCGCAACAAAATTAAATTTGTCACAACATTTCTTCTACACTTTTGTCTTCATAATTTGTTAGGACTTCTATTTGTGTCTTCAACATTGTTGTCAGGTTGTCGCGACATTCTACTTGACCTTCCCCTTCTGATAAATGTTGCAACAAAATTGTAAATTGTCACGACAACTTTTAGTTGTCTTCCAGGGTTCTTTTCAATTTTTGTCGCTACAAATGTTCAAATGTCGCAACAATTGTTCTTCCTGCCTTGGCCTTTTCAACTGCTTTTCTTTCTCTTTTTGCTTCTTTTGATTTTGATCCCTACAAAACAATAACTTTGGTGAAGATTCCATAAATTTTCATTTAAATAGACACTAAGCACTCAATTATGCATGAAAAATGGACTTAAAAGTTCCCCAAGCAAAGAAAAGAATATTTTCTTGTCCTCAAACAATTCATTTAGACTTTAAGGCCATTTTTCCTGTTCATCATTACTTTCATACTATTCAACACTTAAATTCCAATGAAATGTCCGTTGTGATATGAATTCCAACAAAACCTCCATTCTAGGAATAAGAATATTTTCAATTAAGTTCACTCTACAAACTGATAATTCCTATAGTGTAAACAACTTTAGTTCTTGATCCCTAATGTGTGTGTTAGTCTTCCCTTTATGATAGATTTGTAGGTTAGGTAACCTTATGAGATACTATGTAATAAAAAAATTGAAGTCTCCTTAGATTGACTTAGGTTCCATAGGCTTGTTGGTCATATCATTCTCTACTAATATAGGCATAACACCACCTTCAGAATCAAGTAGGTCTTTCAGGCTTGTAATGTATGGCTTGGGTGTTGGGTATGTAATTGGACATTTAAAGATTGAGTTTACCCAAAGTGCATACACTACTCAACATTTGGTATTCATATTTCTCATCCTTTATTTTCTACTACAGATCAACTTTCAAGCACCCCCAAACTTGGTTTGGTGCATCTATTGCATACTCTCCATTGTGGTATATTTTTTTAACCACTTTTAAACTTTGAATTCAATCTCTCACACTAGAATCTCTTTCTTTTCAGTTTTGGTTCCAGGTTTTGGGAATGGTGCAATGTTTTGCCTTCTTAAGCTTTCTACCACCCTTAGCAAGTTTTGGGTTAGTAACTCCCATACCAATTGGCATTAGGGTACTAGGTGTTGAAAAACCCCTAAGAACTTAATAACTTCAAAGATGAAGGCTACAAGACAAAACACATTCCCACTTGAAACTTTTATGCTTTTGCAACTTCTCAATCTTTTGTTGTGCACATCTTTTGATGCATCTTTTATGGATTTCTCCTCTCAATTGATGATCCTTTTTCCAATCTACTATCATTTCTCTTCTCATTCCAAATTTGTACTCCCCCAAACTTGTCCCATTATCAACTTCTTTTGCACTCATAATGGAATTTGGGCAAACTAAGAATTCTTTATTGAGGATCATATTTAAAGGAGGATTAAGGTTCTTTATTTGGATTTCTAATGATGAAATTGGTATTTAGCTCAAAATAAGGTACTATTGTATATGCATATGCATATAAACAAGGGTAGGCTTTGAAAAGCTCAATCTTCCAAGGATGGCCTAAATCATTTCCTATTGGTTGTGTTGCCTAGGATTTCGCCTTGAATAATAATCTAGCAAGTTCTATGACCCTTGGAGAACAAAATTATGGATGATCTCATAAGATATTCGTAACCTAAGCACAATCAGTTGTGAGGTACTAGTGACCATGTGCATATTTTCAGGGTTCCTTAGAACTGAAGTATTCAAGCAAAATAGAATTATCAGCTTTTACCTTTGTTATTTGTTTCAATCTTCAAAAGTCTAGAATTTCAGCCTAGTATCCTTGACATCACAACTTTTCAATTATGTTGAGATCATTCTACCCAATTTCATTTACAAATCTTATTGTTTGGTCTCTTTACAGTTTACTATGCCACGGTATAATTCAGAAGTTTAATGTGATTAATGTAGCACCCCATTCCCGGCCTGACCCGATTGGCGGATCCGAACTGAGTCCGGGTTGCTAGTCGAGTTCATTTACCAAAACATATACAAAAACAAAATAACCGTTTAGGCCGACATTCCATTTCGTATAAACACTTTCAAATATGTGTAGTTTACTTCCACCCTAAGAGCTCCATAAACATTTACATTTAACAAAATGCATTTACAATGAAGGCATTCCATGCCCATTCAAAATAATATACAAAATCGTTTCATAGTTTAACTCTTTTGATCACAAAACATCAATTGTTCAAAAGTAGGATGGATGCATATGACGGAGTATATATTTACTTCGCAGCTTTCTTGATGACTTTGCGCTCCTCGATCTTGTCCTTCATTCCTGTTCACTCGGTACCTACACATAAATAAAAAACTACGCGCTAAGCATTTTCATGCTTAGTAGCTCTATACGATTATCTCTTTATTTCAGTTTAAATTAAATCATGCAATTATATAAGACAATGCTTTCGTACTTTCTTAAATGACCAATGCAGTACAATACATACATAAAGATATATTTCCATTTAGTCAATTACAATTCATCAGCACCCTGTTCATGCATTTTCATGTGCAACAAATCATCTAGATCATAAATCATGCACTTTTTCATTCTCATTATCATTTTGCATTTTAGCCCTTATTGAATTTAACCTATGCTTTCGGTGCACAGGATAACGAATCACCGGCACGGTCCACCTGGGCTGCAGGCCGGTGTAAACATGGTTTTATAAATATATGTACTCGATTGGTATACACTACCGACATCGTCTTCACTGGCTACTAATCAGGCCACGCTGCCACAATAGTACGTTTGTCTCTTAATTTTATCGTATACTAATCTACTAATCTATCCTAACTTGAATTTAATCTGCTAACATTCTATTAAGGGCATTCAAAACCATTTATAGTGGAAATACAATATAGTATATATTTTTATATAAACAATCATTTCAATACTCATGCAATTTTCTATGTCATTCATTTCGTAATCAATCAATTCTCTAATATCTTCAATTTAAATCAACTTGAAATTATTTCATAATGATTTACACTAAATCAATTTAAAACAATTCAATGTGCAATTCAAACATTTTGGAGATAGAGATTCGAAATAATGAGAGAAAGGTGTAGAACAAACGTACTATTGTGGCATACTGATCCGTAGCCCGGCGGGATAGTATCGGTAGTGTACACCAATCGAGTACATATTTTTATAAAACCATGTTTACATCGGCCTGTAGCCCAACGAGACCATGCCGGTGATTCGTTATCCTGTGCACTGAAAGCATAGGTTAAATTCGATAAGGGCTAAAATGCAAAATGATAATGAGAATGAAAAAGTGCATGATTTATGATCTGAATGATTTGTTGCAAGAAAATGCATAGTTCGAGATGAATTGTAATTGATTAAATGGAAATATATCTTATATATGTATTGCATCGTATCGGGTCATTTAAGAAAAATAAAGCATTGTCTTATGAAATTGCATGATTTGATTTAAACTGAAATAAAGAGAGAATCGTATAGAACCACTAAGCATGGAAATGCTTAGTGTGTAGTATTTTTATCTATGCGCAGGTACCGAGTGAACAGGAATGAAGGATAAGATCGAGGAGCGCAGAGTCATCAAGAAAGCCTTTATAAAAGTATATACTCCGTCATGACCATCCTACTTTTGAACAATTGATGTTTTGTGATCAAAAAGAGCTAAACTCTAAAATTTATATTATTTTGAATGGGCATGGAATGCCTTCATTGTAAATGCATTTTGTTAAATGTAAATGTTTATGGGCCTATTTAATTGAAATCGCTTCCTCACATATTTGAAAGTGTTTATACAAAATGGAATGTTGGCCTAACTGATTATTTTGTTTTTGTATATGTTTTGGTAAATGAACTCACTAGCAAACCCGACTGCCTTCTGATCGCCAATCGGTCTGCCAGAATGGGGTGCTATATTTATGGTATCGCAGAGCCTGTAAGCTTAAAGGATTCTACAAAATGATTTTGAAATTTTTATAAATGATTTTGAATGTCAAAGGCATGCATTACATTTGCATATAGCGGATGACGTGATCACTGCGGATCTGCTGGCCCAATAGGTAAGCATGGAAAGTTCAAAGCTCCAATAGTGTCGCTGTGAATAGAGTCTATAGAGATTGGTCCCATTAGGAATAATGAGTATGAGTTTCTGGGAGATTTGATCGAGTTGTCATTTAGAGAGTTTGATGTGATATTGGGGATGGATTGGTTGTCCCGACACCAAGTGATAGTTGATTGTAGAATGAAGAAAGGGACCTTAAGGACAACGAGTGGCGAGGAAATGACTTTTATCAGCGAGAGGTCGAACCACCTCTAATGATACATCCGCGCTATTACACCAAATATTCAAAGTGGTGTGTATCACTTCATGGAGGATGATATAAAAAAGGTGAGCCAGCTTATTGACATCCCTTCAAGGTGGTCATCCGAACTTGTTTGCAGAGGAGTTTCCAGGATTGCTTCCACAGAGATTGAGTTTGGTAATCGACAAGAAATCTGTGGTGCCACCCGGCATCCATTACAACTCAGAGTAGAATGGCTCTAGTGGAATTAAGAATGAAGCTTCAGTTTATGAATTGTTTGAGAAAGGATTTATTCGTCCGAAAGTGTATCACCATGGGGAGCCCCAAATGCTCTTGTCAAAGAAGAAAGATGGTACGCTTCGTTGTGTGCTGATTATAGGCAACTAAACAAGATGACAGAGAAGAACAGTATCCGTTACCTAGGATTGATGACTTGTTTGACCAATTGAAAGGTGCAAGTGTTTTTTCCAAGATTGACTTGTGATCTAGGTATCATCAACTGAGGATTAAGACATGATGTGATAAGATCACGTTTTGAACGCGGTATGACATTATGAGTTCGTAATGTCGCTTTTGCTGAAAAATGCACCGACGCTCTACGGACGAATGAATCGTGGTTTTCCGAATCGTATGTAGATCAGTTTTTCATAGTGTTTATAGACGACATCCTTGTGTATTCAAAGGATCTGGAAAATCATGATCCGCACCTTCGGGTAGTGCTAGAAACCTTAAGAAAGGAAAGGTTATATGAAAAATTGAGCAAATGTAAATTTTGGTTGAGAGAAGTGTTCTCCGGGACACATCAGACGTAAGAAGGAATTCAAGTGAATCCAAGAATAGAGGTTATTATTGAATGAAACCATCGAGAAATGTCATGGAAGTGCTACAGTTTCCTAGGTTTTGCAAAGTTGCCACAAGTCTATAGGGGGCTTTACGACCGCGCCTGATGATTTAGATTACTCCATAAGAATGTGAAATTTTAGTGGAGTGAAAAATGCCAATCTAGTTTTGAAAATTTAAAAGCATTTCTAATCGAGGCTCTGGTTCTTACTCAAATTTACCTACCAAAGAATATGCATTTTCAAATGATGCTTCATTGAACGGACTTGATGTGTCCTACGCAAGAGGGCAAGTGGGTAATATGCTTCACAATGAAGCCGCATGAAAAGAATTACCCTATGCATGATTTGGAATTGGCCTCTATTGTATTTGCATTGAAAATATGGATACATTATCTATATGGGGGGAAAAATGCTCACCTTGTTATCGATCATAAGAGTCTTAATGGCTTCAATGAGGAGCTTTAACTTAGACAACTGAGACGATGAACCGGGAGCAAGGATTACGATTGTGCGATTGACTATCACCCAGGAAAGGCCAATGTAGTGGCAGATGCGTTGAGTAGAAAGTCAGTGCAAATGCTACGAGCATTGAATGTCACTGTCACACCACGATGGTAAAATAGTGGCAGAGTTAACGGCTGGGACCGATTTGTTGAATCGGTGCTAGAGGCACAAAAGAATGATGAGAAAATTTCATATTGAGTCAAATTGAGAGGGGAGAAACCGAGCATTCAAAGAACATGATGATCAGGTATTATAAAGATTCGTTTGTGTGCCAAATGATAGTGAATTGGAAGAAAGTCGGCCTCTAGAAGAGGCACATAATGGATCTTTTCTGCATCCAGTAGCAATAAAGATGTATCAAGATTTAGCTACTGGTAATCGGTGGTCCGAAGAAAAGAGATGTTTCAAAATTCATGACCAAGTGTTTGGTATGTCAAAAAGTGAAGGCAGAGCATCAAGTTCCTTCAGGATTATTACAGCCTATTAGAATACCTAAGTGGAAATGAGACCAAATCATCATGGATTTTGTGTTAGGTCACTACTACAGAAGAAAGTAATGATCTGGCTAGCCTCAGAGTATTCACTATCGTCACCACTTCCTACCAAAGGAGAACCTAATTATCCACTTGACAAGTCGCGCAGTTGTACATAAGTGAAATAATTGCTATACTGATTCCAATATCCATCATTTTAGATAGAGATCCAGGTTTCACTTCGAGATTTTGGGGGAAAATTGCCAAAGGCTTCTTAGTACTCAACCGAATTTGAAGACAACATCTCCACCCAAGCAGACGGATGGAGAATTTAAAGAGTGATCCAAGTGTTTGAAGATATACGAGAAGTCAGGATCGACTATGAGGGTAATGATGTGGCACATACCTCTAGTTGAATTTGTGTACAACAACATCAATATATTAATATTTTGTTATGCTCTTTACGGAAGGAAATGTAGAACACCATTGTGTTGGACCGAATTAAAAGAGAAGAAAGTAATCAGTCCCGATTTGATTCAAGAGACCGAAGAAAAAGTGAAAATGATTAGAGACAGATTGAAAGTGGCCACCGATAGACAAAAGTCTTACGCCAACTTGAAAAGAAAAGACATCCGATATGAGATTGGCGAGAAAGTATTTTTGAAGGTATCGCCATGGAAGAAAGTGATGAGATTCAGGAAAAATGGCAAGTTGAGCCCTAGGTTCATTGGGCCATATGAAGTGATTGAAAAAGTGGGTCCAGTGGCATACAAATTGGCCTTACTCTCCGCAGTTGGAAAAGATCCAATAATGTTTTCCATGTTTCAATGTTGAGAGGTACCGATTAGACTCCATCACATGTAGTCTCTTCTAGAGACAATTCAAGCTTGGGACTTAGATTCGACCTGATGAGAAGAGCCAATGAGATCTTGGCTCGAGAAGTGAAAGAATTGCGGAACAAGAAGATTCTGTTAGTCAAAGTGCTATGGAGAAACCACAAGACCGAGGAAGCGACGTGGAAAAGTGAAGAAACGATGCAATAACAATATCCGTGAATCAACAGCCAGCGTAATTTCGATGACGTAAATTTTCTTAAGTAAAGAGCAACGCCCCAAAAATACCCTAGTATTTTTTTATATATAATATTTTTACTATATGTTTAGGGGCATAAAATAAATTAAATGAAAAATTTTCCTCCTAATTTAAATGCTCGAATGAAAAAGATATAACCTAAAAAATTTTACAAAACCAATTATATTTAAAATGTTAAATTAATCCAAGGGTCCTAAATGAGAAATATAAGTGCAAAAGTGTAAATGAAATGAAATAAAATTGAAATGAAAGTGAAATGAAGTGTTAAAATGGAAAAAAAAAAGGAGAAAATGGGATTTAGTGTGAAAGCCTGATGCAGGAGCATCTATAAACACACCAAACATTGGGAATTCAGCCCTAATTATTGAAGAATTGGATTGGGGAGGTCAAGACGCATTGAATACATGTGAAAACCTTGGACTCCGCTTGGGCCTTGAAGGCAAAAACGTACGATTGACAAACCCCCGATATGGAGCCACATATTAATTTTAGAAAGTTTGCTTTATTTATTTGAGGAAGATTTGCTTTTATTTATTTTAGAGTTTGGTTTTATTTATTTTAGAAGATTTGGTTTATTTATTTTAGAAAGTTTGCTTTATTTATTTTAGAAAGCTTTGTGAGCTGCCAGAATTTAGAAAGTTTTTCCAGTTAAAGTAGAAGTTGTTTTTGTAATTTAGAAAGTTTCTTTTCCTAGTTAAAGTAGAAGTTGCTTTTTTGATTTAGAAAGTATGGGGCCATATATACCCCAATGTAGTCTTTTGAAAATCGCTCAAGTTTAATAATATTTTCGCATTTCTTTTAAGAGTTCTCTCTTGTTCTCTTATCTCTTGGGTGGATTCCCTGGGGACGAGTTCGTGGCTTCTCATACCTAGGTGGATTCCTTGGTGGTGAAGTCTTTGTCCGGCTTATCAATCAACCCGTCCATAGTTGATTGTGGCGCCTTCACTCCATCATATATCTAGTGTGGATCGTTTCATTAACCCGGTAAGTAACCACACTTGTGCAAACTCTATTTTCCATCACCATCTCATCTTTTCTCTAAACTTTCCATAACCATATTTTCAACCTCAACCCAAAACTTTCCAAATCTTGGTTCCATACTACCAAACCTCCTAAAATACCCCTTTCCCTTATATACCATAAATTCACCTTCTTAACTTAGAAAATCTCCAAAATTCGTCCATAACCTATTTTGGCCCAAGAAAACTACCCCAAACCCATATTTTGACTTACCTAAACTTCCGATCATCCATCACGGTCCCAACCTTGCATCAAAGTGGTATCAGAGCTCATGATTGATGGTCGATCAAGGTTAAAGGGTATTCTTGGTTCCGAGACAAGATTCCAATCATGGTTCAAGTGGTTCTCAATCCCCATTGCAAAAACGCATTGCTGATCTTGAATCTGTGGTTCAGCGTCTACAAAAGCAGATGGCTATCAATGATGATCCTATGGCGACAAAGACCTTCATGGAAGGTGAAGGTGATGAAAGTTTTGACGAGGGAACTGTGCCGCCTAGCCAAGTTCGGAATTACTTGAGACGCAAGAAGCCTAAAGACAAGCATTCAAGAGAATATGATTATGGAGGAAGGTATGAAGATCGATACCGTGATGATGATTACTATGAGAAGCGTAATAATGATGAAAGTTCCAGATTCAATCCAAAGTTTGATATTCCGTAATTTGAAGGAAGAATGGCGCCGATGACTTCGATCGCTTAATACCGTCGAACGTGTCTTTGAATATTATGATCCCCCCGAGCGGCAAAAGGTGAAATTGGTGGCTATCAAGATGCGCAAGAATGCTTCTTTTTGGTGGGAAAATTTAAAGAGGCAACGTCAGAGAGATGACAAGAAGAAGATTATAACTTGGGAAAAGATGAAGAAAGAACTAAAAAGGAAGTATCTTCCCTTCCACTATCGCCAAGATATCTTCCTCAAAATCTAGACTCGTTGAGCGTGAATCTGGACTGCGGAGGAATATCTGCCAAGTTTGTAAACTTGATTATCAAAGGAGACTTGCAAGAGGCCAGGAAATATGCATAGCCCACTCACTACATATCTGGGCTGCCTGAGATATGGTATTGCTAGAGTTATTTTTTCAAGAACCATATAATAGTCTTCAAGATGATGAAACTTGCTTTGAAGGCTGGGATTAAAAAAAGTATGGAAACCTCTAATACAACCAAGAGTAAAAATAATGAAGGGTTTGTCGAGGGTTATAATTTTGGAACTTTAGTACTAAACTACCCCCACTCAAGTAACGAGTGAAGCACTACAAGAATTGGCTTCTAAGTCAAAGATGTGTTTTAAGTGCCAAGGGTTGGGGCATATTGATTCTGAATGTCCTAACCAAAAAGCGATTGCCTTAATTGAGGAAGATGAAGCCAAGGAAGAAGATGTTGAACAAGTGATCGACCCAACCATGTCCAAGAAGACGATGAGAATAAATCACTCGCGTTAAAATCTAAGTCGATGTCAAGAAGAGTTTGACCTAACCATATCCAAGAAGAGATGAGGAGAAGAGTTCACTTCATCACAATTTTGATTTAGAAATCAAAGATGCTCTCGTATGCGACGACTTTGGTTGTTGAAGAAAACCTCAAAGTGAAAAGGAATTCCCACTAGAAGCCAAATCGATTATAGAATTTGTCAGATGTAATGCTTGAGGAAATACCACACGGTTTTCCACCTATGAGGGTATTCAACATCAAATGCACCTCATAAATTCGTGCTCTGGTTTTTCCTAATAAGCTAGCTCTATGAAGAGCCCTAAGGAGCATGAAGAGCTTAAACACAAGTTGATGATTTTCTCGACAAAGGGTTTGTCTTAAGAGAGGAAAGTTCCTATGTGGTTCCCACTATGTTTGGTGCATGAAAAGATGGACTGGAGTATGTGTTTTGATTGCCAAGCTTTCAACAACATTTTTATTCATGAGGAAGCAAGATTCCAACAAAGGGCAAAGAGTGGAACAATATGAAAGACAAGCATATGAAGGTTATCAACTACTGCATTTGATCCAGATAGATGGATTCTGGGCTACACATGATGTTAGAGTGTTCCAAGTTGTGTACAAGAATAGATGGTTCTTCCAAGATTATTAAGAAGATCATAAAGAATATGCTTACAAGGTTAAATTTGTCCGTGACTCGCAATATCTTGCCTACATTCAAGGTTAAGGATTTGAGGCCTTATCATGGTGAAGACTCGAGGACAAGTCTTTTTTCCCCAATTAGTAGGGCTCGATGCAAGAGCATCTATAAACACACCAAACATTGGGAATTCAGCCCTAATTATTGAAGAATTGGATCGGGGAGGTCAAGACGCATTGAATACATGTGAAAACTCCTTTTGACCTCACTGGGGCCTTGGAAGGCAAAAACGTGGTCGACTTGACAAACCCCCTACGTGGAGCCGCCATATTAATTTTAGAAAGTTTGCTTTATTTATTTTAGGAAGATTTGCTTTTATTTATTTTAGAAAGTTTGCTTTATTTATTTTAGAAGATTTGGTTTATTTATTTTAGAAAGTTTGCTTTATTTATTTTAGAAAGTTTTCTTTAGGAGTTGCTTTTGTAATTTAGAAAGTTTCTTTCCTAGCTAAAGTAGAAGTTGTTTTTGTAATTTAGAAAGTTTCTTTCCTAGTTAAAGAGAAGGTTTTTTGATTTAGGAAAGCATGGGGCTATATATACCCCCTAATGTAGTCTTGAAAATCGCCTCAAGTTTAATACGTATTTTTAAAAAAATAAGAGTTCGTTCTCTTATCTCTGGGTGGATTCTCGACGAGTTCGTGGCTTCTCATACCTAGGTGGATTCCTCGTGGTGAATTTGTCCGGCTTATCAATCAACCCGTCCATAGCTGATCGTGGGCGCCCTTCACCCATCATATATCTAGCGTGGATCGCTTCATTAACCCAAGTAACCACACTTGTGCAAACTCTGCTTCCACTTCACCATCCTTACCTTTCTCTAAACCTTCCATAACCATATTTTCAACTCCTCAACCCAAAACTTTCCAAATCTTGTTCCATACTACCAAAACCTTCCTAAAATACCCCTTCCCTTATATACCAGGCACCACCTTCTTAACTTAGAAAAATCCCAAATTCATCTGTCCTATTTCGCCCAAGAAAACTACCCCAAACCCATATTTTGACTTACCTAAACTTCTGGATCATCCATCACGGTCCCAACCTTGCATCAAAGCCAAACAGGGCCTTGTGAATATGAAACATAAAGAACATATTTTGGCCTTTGAGAGACATTCCTCTCATTAAGACATTTTCGTTTTTGAGAAAAAGGGAGAGAGCTAGGGTTTTTGAATGGGGAGATTTGTGAATTGCTCCAAAGAAATTAAAGGCTAAAGTGATAAAAAACAAGGAGGAACCTTTGTATTGAAGTTTGAAAGAGATTTGAGGTAAGACTCAAACCCTAAACCCCTTTTATTTGTGTTTGAGTTGGGGAAAACCCCAAATGTGGATAAAAAGAGTTTTTTTTTTTGTTGTAAATGAGTTTTGGGGTTGCGTTGGGTTGAGTTTTGAAGAGTATTGTTGGCTGGTATTGGTTTGGATTGGTTTGGAGGAGTGATTGTAAAAAGAGAAATGTTTGGTTTTCAAAGGAAATGCTATCAAAATTTTATCAAAACCCCTGTTCTTGTTTTAGCTATAGATTAAGTTATAATCATCCAAATGAAGTAATTCCAATTGATAAGGAACCATAAGAGATAGAGCTAAAAATTTATATAAGGGACTAAGAGAAAATTGTACAACTAAGGCTCCCGAATATGGGCTTAAAGGGGGGGTTCAGGTAGCTCATGGGTATGCCCTGTTTTGGGTGTAGTTGTGGTGTTTTGGCCATAAATGAGTTTCACTCATCCAATTTGAATGATTCAAAATTCTGGGTAAACTAGACTTATAGGGGAATAATTTACTTGAAGGAAGTGTATGCAAATTGTCCCAAAGTGCCCATAAATCTATCAAAGTGGAGCTATGTGCAGATTCTATTTTGCAAATTAGAGTAGTCTAGATGTAAAATGCAATAACTTGAGTTTTGGTAATCCAAATTGGGTGATTCCAATTGGAGAAGAAACCTTAGAACCATAGCTTCAAATGAGTGAAGGAACCATTACCAATTTATAGAGTTAAGACTCCAGAAATCGAGAATAACAGTAGGTGATCCAGTGAGCTAACCAATTTGGCATTAAAATGCCGTAACTTGAGTTTGTGACTGTTTTGGCTAAGTGTGTTTTGGAATTTATGAGAACAGATTGTTGGGATGATCAAAGGTCTTGGGAAGGAATATATAGTCTTGGAAATATTAACTTTTCTTTATTTGGAAATTTATTTGATTTTAGAAAGTGTTTTGTTACAAGCTGTCAAAGTGAACAGGTTAGGGTTTTGGGATGTTAAAGTTAAAAATTGGACCAATTGGTTTATTATCTGATTTTGGGTTCTTGGGGTTTGGTTAGACCTTAGTCTAAGCTAATCAAATCAAATTTTTAAGTTAATTTTGGACAACATTAGGATTGGTTTTGGTGAGACGTTTTAAAGGTAATGCTGTTTGAAAAAAACATCATGTTTTGCCCTGTTTGTGTTATGTGGTTGAGGGCCTTAGAGAAGGAATTTTTAATTGAAATATTTTAGATATGTCATTGGATATATAAATGACTAAAATGGAGAGTTTCATAATTTTTGAAGACCTTTTGAATAATATTTGGTTAATAAAGTCCAGAGAGTACAAAACTGAAAAATAACTGTCCTTACATGTGGTGTTAGTGTTTGTTTGAGGTTTTTGACTTAATCTTCCTTTGGGGATGGTTTAATTGATCAAGAGTACTATTGGAAAAGGATTAAAAGGCAGGACAAAATTTTAGTATTTTGGTTATGTGATGGATTGTGTTAAACTAACAACCATAATCGACTTGTATCTTGCCCTTATTTGCTAAATAGATTAAGAATACGATATTAAGCTCAAATCACAATCCACCAAAAAATCACTAGTACACACCGAATAATATTGTTCTTTAATCAGATGGAATAAAATTGACGAGGAGGAAAAACCCGACCGAGATCGAGATTCCAAGAATTGGAAATCAAAGTGCAAAAGCTTTTTGTTTGTTCTACACTTTTCTCTCATTATTTCGAATCTCTATCTCTAAAATGTTTGAATTGCATATTGAATTGTTTTAAATTGATTTGATGCAAATAAATTGTGAAATGAATTGCAAGTTGATTTATGTTAAGAAATTTGAGAAATTGATTGATTGCGAAATGAATTACATGAAAATTGCATGAGTGTTGAAATTATTTGTTTGTATAAAAATACATACTATATTGTATTTTCTTATAAATGATTTGAATGCCCTTAATAGAATGTTAACCGTTAAATTCGAGTTAAGGATAGATTGGTATACCAATAAGAGTCGAACAAACATACTATTGTGGCATACTGATCCGTAACCCAAAGAGACACACGGTAGTGTACACCAACCGAGTACATATTTTTATAAATATGTTTACACTCGCCAGCCTTAGACTGCTCCTGATTTGTTATCCTGTGCACCGAATAAATTCGATAAGGGCTAAAATGCAAAATGATAATGAGAATGAAAAAGTGCATGATTTATGATCTGAATGATTTGTTGCACATGAAAATGCATAGTTTGAGATGACCAATGAATTATAAATGATTAAATGGAAATATATCTTTATGTATGTATTGTACTGCATTGGTCATTTAAGAAGGTACGAAAGCATTGTCTTATGAAATTGCATGATTTGATTTAAATTGAAATAAAGAGAGACTCGTATAGAACCACTAAGTATGAAAATGCTTAACGCGTAGTTTTTTTTATCTATGCACAAGTACCGAGTGAACAGGAACAAAGGACAAGATCGAGGAGCGCAGAGTCATCAAGAAAGTTGCGGAGTAAAAGTATATACTTCGTCATATGCATCCATCCTACTTTTGAACAATTGATGTTTTGTGATCAAAAGAGTTAAACTCTGAAACGATTTTGTATATTATTTTGAATGGGCATGGAATGTCTTCATTGTAAATGCATTTTGTTAAATGTAAATGTTTATGGGCCTACCGAATTGAAATCGCTTCTGCACATATTTGAAAGTGTTTATACGAAATGGAATGTCGGTTTAAACGGTTATTTTGTTTTTGTATATGTTTTGGTAAATGAACTCGGCTAGCAACCTGGACTAGGTTCGGATCTGCCAATCGGGTCGGGCCGGGAATGGGTTGCTACAATTAAACTATTCATTTCAGTTCAACAACATAGCACAAATAACTAAGCAATCATCAATCCAACCAAACAATTTCCAATCTCAAATACTTGAATATTCACTCAAATGCAAGAACAGACATATTAGAGAAAATTTTGATAAAAATTCAGCAATTTCATTTCATTTGTAATCATGGAACAAGTACAAAAGATGTTTTCAGTTATGAAGGGCACACTCAAGAGTGGCTCATTAGTTTTGGTTCTCAAGGGGCTCTATTGGATTTGAAGGGCTTGATTCCCCCTTGTCAGTTTGAACATGTTGTGCAACCTAGAGTTTGTAATAGAGGGCATCTATACTATTTAACCAAAATTGATCTCTAGAGACCAATTTTTCATTCATTTCCAATATCCTAACCAGATCACCATCTCTTTTTGTCTGTCCCTGTTAGTATGCCTCATCTCTCTTCTACAATTCTTCTCTCCACATTTGATCTTTATTTTCCAATTCCTCTTTCCATTCCAGATATCTTTGTCTGATTAATTCATGAATGTACTTATCTTTTCTTCTAATTTCTACCTCAAGGTACTTGTCTCTCATTTCCAGTTGGATTTTTAGTTAGGCATCTCTTTCTTGCATCTTATGCTCCATTTTCCTCAACATATCCATCAAATTTGAATTACCACTTTGATGCCTTTAGTTTTCCCCTTGTTTTCTTTGATGTGCATCAATGTTTGTTTTAATTAATCATTCAGGGCTAGCAATTCCCTGCCTTTCATTTCTCATTTTCATTGAGCTCAATACAAGAGCTTGCTCATTATGCTCAACTCTTATTCCTTCTTTTTCAATTTCCTTCAATTTACCCTTGCCCTTGATTGATGACAGTTTGGTTATGGCAGTGAGGTTGAGTAGAGGGGTTTTGGAACATCTTTCTTCTTCATCTCTATTGAAGGTGACTCCTCCCTTTATGCAGAGGTAGGTGATGATTATTGAGTAAAGCATGTGACCCCAGAAGTTGCTGCTATGATAATTGAGAAGGGATTTTTCAATAAGCTTCCCCAGATTGATCTTGTAGCCCTTTAGAATGGCATACAAGAGAATCATCAGTTTCCCTCTCATTTCATCAGGCTCGCATGTTTGAAGGCATCAAAATCGAACCGAGTGGAAGCAGGAACCAAACTTTAGCCTCACCCAAGAGCCTTCTTTAAGCAGTAGGAGTCAAAGAGATCTTTGTTTCTTCCATTCTCCTTTTCCAACAGTGAGCACTTCCAAGATTTTCTAGTAGTTTGATCCTTCTTCAGCTTCTTGAATATAGTTCGATCACTCAATTTACCCAACTTCAGTAATTGGTTTATCTCATCTCTATGGAATGAGACCCACTTCCCTCTCACATAACAAGTAGTCTCTTTCCTACCCACCATGTTAGAGTAGAATTCTCTTACCCGCGGAGCACGCCCAGGTGGCATGTATAATCTTCCATCCTCTTTGTTCAATCACTTCCTTGAAAGGTGAGATGAATTTCTTGAACCCTGTTTCTCCAATTACTTCTTCAGTATTTTCTTTCCCATCATTTCAAATGCTTCATTAGATACAAAATCATCAACTCCATCTCCACTGCTCTATTCCTTTTCTTCTTCCTCCCATATTTTTTTTTCTTCCTTCCTTAACCTTTACCCTTGCTTCAATAGTTTTCTCTTGAATTTCTTCTTGGTTAATCGTCTTCACCGATTCTTCAATTTCCACTACAATCTCAGAAAATTCTTCCATAATCTCCTTCAGGTTTGGGATAAATCTCTACTGTTCAAACATTCTTGAAGGATGGGTTGGGTATAGGCTTTAGAAGGGAAAAAGGGTTCTAGGGTTTCTAACAGTCAGAAGGAAGAACAAGGGTTTTGAGCTTAAATCTTTTTACTTCTCTTTTTATAGGCAACAAAATTATGTCACGACAATTAGATTGTTACGATAGAAAAGCTAATGTCGCGACAAATAATTGAACTCTAAAAGCCAAAATAATGTTGTGACAAGATGTTTTCAAGCATGAAATGTCGCGACAAATAAATTGTCATGATAACAAATTAAAATGTCGTGACAAAATTTTCAATTGTCGCGACAAATGATTGTCTTATATTGAGAAATGACATAAAGGTGTTTATCGCAACAAATGAAAAATATGTCATGACAATTTTTGCATTTCCATCTCAGTTCTAACCAATCCAAAATGCTGAAAAATTCTCATCAGTCTTACACACAAGGAAACATGCATTAATTCTAATCATACAAATAATAAATTCATGCTTGTGAATACAAATTGATTATGATCTCAGAATTCAATTCAAACATGGTCAATTCAGCTCAATTTTCACACTTCAGCAAAATTCAACAATTGGCCAATTGAGAAAATAAAGACAATGAAAGCTAATTGGAAAATCCTCAAAAAATTTTAGCATGCAATTCTTCTTCATTTAGTAGATTGTCATTCATTGCTCAATTTTTCTCAATAACAATAACTCCAAATGAGAATCAGCTTTCATGTCCTTAAAAACATGAAAATCAACTAACATAAACATCAACATTGAAATAAAAAATCTCCAAAAACCAAAAGTGATTAAAACAACTTAAAATCGAAGGTAAAAAAAAATTGCTTGGGTTGCCTCCCAAGAAGATGCTTTGTTTAATATCCTTAGCTAGACATAGCTATATCAGCAAAATTCTCCAACAATTTATTCTTGTATAACTTCTAATATCTAGATTGTTCTTCATTAAGAGTTCCTCCCAAATAGTGCTTTAGTCTTTGACCATTCACCTTAAATTCATTTCCTGACTTTGCTTTCAGTGTAACTGCTCTAAATGGTGTGACTGATATGATAGTAAAAGGACCATTCCATCTTGATTTCAGTTTCTCTAGGAAAAGCCTTAGTCATGAATTGTAAAGTAGGACTAATTCTCCCACCTTGAACTCTTTTCTCAGAATTCTTTGATCATGCCACCTTTTTGTTCTTTCTTTGTAAATCCTGGCACTATCATAGGCTTATTCCTCAGCTCTTCCAATTCATTTAACTGGAGTAGTCTCTTTTCCTCATAGCTTGGCAATCAAAGTTCATCTTCTTGATAGCCCACATTGCTTTATGTTCCAGTTCAAGGGGTAAATGACAAGCTTTTCCAAAAACCACTCTATAAGGAGACATACCAATAAGAGATTTGTAAGCAGTCCTGTAGGCCCATAATGCATCATCTAGCTTCAATGCCCAATCTTTCTTGCTTGTATTTACTGTCTTCTCTAATATTTTCTTTATCTCTCTATTGGACACTTCAACTTGTCCATTTGACTGAGGGTGATAAGCCAATCCCATAGCATGTCTCACTCTGTATCCACTCATGAGTTTTGCAAACACTTTGTTAGCAAAATGACTCCCCTTATCACTGATGATGGTTCTCGAGCTCCATAATCTGCTCGCAGGCTGGACAAATTCCACTACTGTGTTGGCATCATTTCTTGGACAAGCAATAGCTTCTACCCATTTGGATACATAATCCACAACAAGGAGAATGTATATATTCCCAAAAGATGGTGGACAGGGTCCCATGAAGTCTATTCCCCACACATCAAAGATTTGTACCACCAGGATTCCTTGCAGAGGCATTTCATTCCTTTTATTGATGTTACACACTCTTTGACACCTGTCACACTGCTTGACCATTCAAAATTGTCTCTGAACAAAGTTAGCTAATAGAATCCAGACTGGAGGATTTTCTGAGCTGTTCTTTGCCCTGCAAAGTGACCTCCATACTATGATGAGTGACATTTTCCCAAAATCTCAGCTTGCTCAATCTCAGGCACACACCTTCTGATGATTTGATCTGCACCCCTTCTAAATATAAGTGGGTCAACCCATAGGTATAATCTAGCTTCATATCTCAACTTTCTTTTCAAGCCTATAGGTAAATTCTTATGGTATAATCTTCACAACTGGAGATCGACTAAATCAAAGATACTGCAGAATCGAAGCTTTACTTGGAAATAATTGTTCATTAGGGAAATTTTCTTCAATTTCAAGCTCTTTTATGTCATCAATTGTCCATTCCATCTTGGATAAAGGATCCCAATCATATTTTACATCAGCTCTTCTATCTTTAATCTATAGTCATGACTTGAACAACAACACCATCCGATCGCCCAGTTTAAATTTATCTCTTTGACACTAAGTATTTTATTGCTACACGATATGTATGTATTATGACATGTGATCCTAAGATGTATGGTCTGAATTTTTCATAGGCAAAGACCATTGCTAGCATTTCCTTTTCTATTGTTGAGTAATTTTCCCGAGATTCATTAAAAGTTTTGCTAGCATAGTGTATAGCTATGAAGGTTTTTTCTATTCTTTGCCCCAAAATTTCCCCCATAGCAAAATCACTGGTATCACACATAATTTCAAAATCTTGGTTCCAGCGGTGTTGCCATGATTGGAGCTATGATCAATCTAGCTTTTATTTCTTCAAATTCTGATTTACATTCATTATTAAAATCAAACTTGGCATCTTTTTCCAACAACCTGCATAATGGTCTAGCTATCTTGTAGAAATCTTTGATGAATCTCATATAGAACCCAACATGACCCAGAAAACTTATGATTCCGTTAACAGTAGTAGGTGGCATCAAAGTTTTAATTACATAAATTTTGGCTTGATCAACCTCCAATCATGCAACAGATTTTCAGGCTCCTAAAATGCTCCCTCTTTCACCATAAGCAAATGGAATTCTCTCAATTAAGAGCCGTGTTCTGTCCTCAGATCTCCGAAATACCACCGAGCAATTCCTCTCGTAAATTCTCACAACTAGAACTATAGACAGAAAAGTCATCCATGAATATCTCCATAATTTCTTCTACCAAGTCTAAGAACATAAACATCATGTACCTCTAAAATGTGGCATGAGCATTACATAGTCTAAATGGCATCCTTCTAAAAGCAAAGGTGCTACAGGGACATGTAAAAGTAGTCTTCTCCTGATCCTTAGGAGCTATGGCTATCTGATTGTATCCTGAGTACCCATCCAAAAATCAGTAATGAGGGTGTCCTACTAATTTGTCCAGCATTTAATCAATGAATGGCAAAGGATAATGATCCTTTCTATTTGGTCATTGGGTTTTACTATAATCTATCTGCAGACTCTCCGTATGTGGTCTTATAGGTATCCACAGCTCAATCTTCTCATTCTTGTCCTTTAATAAATCCACCCTTCAGCAAAGACCACATGAGGCCAGGCTCACCAAGGGATCTCGAGATGGCATAGATGAATCGACATTTATCCATTTCAGAACTTCCTTCCTCTGACTTCGCCATTGACTGGTTTGGCCTTCTTTGGTGTTCAATGGAAGTCTTTGCATTTTCCTCTATAAGGATCTTATGCATGCAGATGGATGGGCTGATCCCTTTCAAATCTTCCACTAACTAGGCTATAGCTTCTTTATGCTTTCTGAGAATCACTACCACCTCTTTCTCTTTTTATGTAGTCAAATCAACTGCTATGATCACTAGTTTAGACTTTTCTTCACCCAAGAATGTATATTTTAGATGCTTAGGCAATTCTTTAAGAATTAGCCCTTTAGAGCTTTTTTCTGCCTCCTGCACTTTCACTTCACTACTCCTTAAATCATCATCATTCTCTTCACTTAGGCTCGGCTTCGGTTTGGTAGAGAAACTCGGCTTAACGTTCATTCTTCCTTGCCAATATTTTCTTTGTACAATGAATTCAGCATGCATTCTTCAAGTGGATGCTAGTTCATAAAATAATAACTCATCTCTTGATTGTTAGGAATCACCTTATCAATCCTCATGCCTTGGTACCACCCTATGTCGGGTTGTTTAATGCTTTGATTCAAAAGTTGAAGTGTACTTTTTTTTGTGCCCAGCCGCCAGGTAAGTTCTCATTTCTTTATTTATCGGTTGCACTGTAGCTAGAAATGGTCTTCAAGTGAAAAGTAGTGGCACTTGTCTTCTTACATATCAATTATCTACAAAGTCGATGGGAGAGAGATAAACTTTCCCACTGACTAACACATTTCAGAGCCACCTTCGACTTGAGTCATTGACCTGTCTACCATTTGCAAAGACAATGTTGTGGGAGTAAACTCCCCCAAACTTAATCTTTTGACCACTAAAAGAGGCATCGGATTGATACTTGCACTAGAATCACAAAGTGCCTTCCCAAATTCATGATTTCAAATTATGCAGGGTATAGTGAAGCTTCCAGGATCTTGCATTTTCAGTGGCAGCTTCTTCTGAATGATTACACTGCAGTTTGCAAATAATCTTACTACTCCATTTTCATCTAGTTTCCTATTTTTTCTGATTATGACTTTCATGAACTTGGCATAATGTGGAATTTGAGTTAATACCTCAACCGAAAAGTTGTGGTACCTGGCTTCCTAAATACATTTAGAATTTGGCGAAGCTAGTCATCACGATTTTAATACCTTGAGCTTTTTGAGAAAAGGGAATTATAGTTTGATAAACTCTAACCTCCTCATTCTTACATTTGCACCACTCTTAATTACACATTTGTAAGTACTTATCTTTCACCCTCTTGACTTTTTCATACATTATATCAACTCTTTCTTGCCCTTTTTTTGTGCTTGTTTAGTTCTAATTTTACACTACCTCTTCTTCATCAATCTGCTTCCTCTTAACTTCTTTTCTGATTTGCAGCTTTTTACCACTCCTTAGTGTAATGGCCATGCAATCCTTTGGATTATTTTTAGTATCACTAGGGAAAGAATCTATAGACTAATTCTGCAAAGTTTGGGCCCATTGCCTACCTAAGTCTCCAAGTTTTTTAAAGAAGCTTTTGTATTTTCTTGAAATACATTTGTGTTTGCTTGGAAAACTGCAAGTTTAGCAAATTTCTTATCATGTAGGTTGATTATTCTTTTTTTATATATATAGATATATCACTCAACATCTGCTCTTCAAATGATTGAGATTTTTTATGTCCTTGATTATTTGCTCTTTGAATACCTTATTGTTGTCCTTAGAACCTAGGTGGGATATAATTATGTTGGTAGTTTTGACTTGGTCTTTAACCTTGATGATTCCCACCTCCATAAGACAGGTTCTCATGGTTTCTCAGGGCTGGTGTGTAGTGGGTTGGTAGGATGTTGTTGGGTTTGAAGTTGTAACTTCTATTCCCATTCAAATACTGAACTTCCTCTATAGGATAAGGACCTTCTTGAGCAAGTCCTTGATCATAAATACTTTTCTGCTCAACACCTTCTACCATTCCCACTTCATTGATTGAATGATTTCTCCTTTCTTAATTGTTCATTCTGGTCATAATTACATCCAGTTTAGCTTCAATGGTTGTCATCTTGTTCAGCTCTATCACACCTCATGTTTTGCTCTGCTTCTTTGCTCCACGAAGCTTCATAACAAATGTATAGTTGCTCTTGCAGTTCCTCAATCGGTTAGATTGCTTATTGACCTCTTTCTTCTAAGTGCACCTCCAGAGGCTGCATCTACTGTCCCTTTTGAAGAATACTTCATAGCATATATCTGTCCATCTGTGTCATATGTTCAATGCCATGCATAGGACATCTCCTTAGAAATTTCTTATATATGTCCCAAACATTATAGAGAGATTCATCTTCTCTCTGCTTGAAAGCAATGATCTCTCCTCTCCTCTCAGAAGTTAGAGCATGAAGGAAAAATCTTCTCATATAAGCTTCCACTAGCTCTTCCCAATTCCTCACTGAACCATATGGCCATGATTCAAACCAACTAACTACAATATCCCTTAGAGAAAAGGGAAATAACTGCAACTTAATGACATTACGGTTCACTCCATTCAACTTCACTGTGTTGGCCATCCTTAGAAATCTGCCCAGATTCTCATTAGGATCTTCACTAGGATGCCCTGTGAATCGATTTTGTTGAACCATGGTAATCAAGGCAGGTTTTAACTCAAAGTTATTTGCCTTACTACAAAACACTCTTCTCTAATCACAGGTCTCTAGAAATCTTCCATGGTTTTTTGCCTCTGTTAGGGTCCTACTGTTGCTACTACTGGAATATTTTGATTACCTTTTCTTTACTCAACCATAACTGCTTTCTCAGATTCTCTCACTTCTTCATATTTCTCAATCTCTTTTCTATCTCAGTATCTAGTGGCAATAGTTCAGCTACTGATTTCCTATGCATAAGATATGCACCTTTAATAAACACACCGAAACCACATTAAGATCACTTGATAAATTTGATCACATCTTTAGTTAGAAAAATATAAGATATGCAAATTGAATCAACTATTTTTAGTTAGAACTGCTTTTCAATTTTTCTAAAAATTTAATAAAATAAAAATTATGTTCAAATTAGAAATTCTATTTTTGATTCAAATATTAATCCATGATTTCCATTGCTTCAATTCCCGGCAACGGCGCTAAAAACTTGTTGATTGCCAAATTGTTGTTCTTTTCTTACTCTTTACTATTTAGATTTTCTACTTGGTTTATCTTACTGCTAGTGCATAGGTCAACAAGTAATAAGTGATTTTAAAGTCCAGATATTGTTCCCACAGGGATCTAGAAGAAAATTCAAAGACTAAGTACTCAAACCACTCAAGATCTTCACTATTTGAACTTCAATTTTTCAAGAGTGTAAACTAACTAACTAGTTGAACTTAACAGTATTTTTGGTTATTTTATTTAATTGAAAGAAAGATCAATTCTAAGTCAATTAGAAGTTTCTTTGAGATTGAATGAACACTGGGAATGGAATCAATGATCTGGTCACTAGTTTGCAACTTGTTCAAAAACAATTTGTGCGGTAAATTTTGGACTTGTCGAGGAATACGTATAGTCTTGAAATGCATTCAACCACTACGCATTTCACCATTTAGAGCACCATGTTCCCAAACCAGGACATCACGTGTCTAAATAGCTACTTTTAGGAACTTATTTCCTTTAAGATTTGGATGACTTTCCTGAACCAGTACTAATCTACCAATTCTTAGGACTTAAGCTAATTTGCCCCCCATGGACAGGGTAATACAAGCTTTCTCCAACATAATTAGTCCACCACTCTATAGATTAACCAATATATCCATCTCCATTGATAGAGAAACAAGATATTTTGATTAAAATGAGACAACCCTCAACATATTAATCACATTTTCCATTTCCAAGGGATAACTATTCTTAGCCTTAAGAACACACCTCAGTTGTCACTTGAGGGGATCCTGGATGTCAAGTGTCAGAATAGAATCCTTTAGTTTGAATCAATGAATTACTATATCAAGCAAAGACAATAAGTAATTGAACTAATTATGTAAATCTAGTGTTCAAACTCTAATTTACAATCGATTCAAGAACAAAAAGAATGGTTATGGGTTGAATCTTTTATTTGTCCAAGCGCATGTTAATATAGTCTTGAAATGCATTCAACCACTATACATTTCACCATTTAGAACACCATGTTCCTAACCAAGACAACATGTGTATAAATAATTACTTTTAGGAACTGATTTCCTTTAAGACTTGGATGTCTTTTCTAAACCAGTTCTCATCAACCAATTCTTAGGACTAAAGCTAACTTACCCCCATGGACAGGGTAACACAAGCTTTCTTCAATATAATTGGTTCCTCTATCTACAATTCGGCTAGAATAATACCTTCAAGAATGGAACAAGATTATTCTACCAAATTGAGATGATACCTTCAAATATTAAATTGATAGTTCATCAGTTTGTCCTTATACCTCGGGAAAACACTTCTACTGTCACCTAGAAGGGAACCTTGAAAATAGAGGTTAGGACAACACTTGTGATTTATCACAGTGATATTTGGAGTACATTAGTTCTAAGAGTATCAATTTAACATACCCTTCATATACTACTCCTTGATCTTAGGAAAACCCTTCTGTTGTCACTAGAAAGTATCCTTGAAAACAGAGCTTGGAATAGCTCTTTTGGGTACACTAAATTGATACTTAGAACAGCGCATTTCTAGCACAATACCAATTAGAAAAATTCAATCTTCAAACCTACAACTTAAATTAAAACAATGCAAACATAACAATCAATTCATTAATCCGTTCCTAGAGGGAGCTTAGCCTTCCATGACTAGATTGCACATAACAATGACTAGTTGTTTAAATAAATTAATTAAAATGTACAATCAAGAAAATGAAGAAAAAGACAAAATGCGATAATGTTTTGACTTTCATGATTCGAACCAGTAATGGAGCTGATTATTGAATCGCTGGCTTCGAGTCTGACTCGGATTAACTACTCTAATGAAAAAATGAAAAAGAAAAGAAAAATATGTACAAAAGCTCTAATGCCTTCTCCTTCTCTTTTCTTCCCTCTGTTTTCTTCAGTATTGTCCTCTCTATCCCAATTTTGTGCCCTATCTCTTTCTACTTATAGTCAAATATAATGTTGGGCTGGAATTCTAGGCAGATTTTGTGGACTTCAATGCAAACCCATTGGATAAACTATCGTGACAACTGTTCAAATATCACAACAAAATTACAACCATGTTGTCTTTAGCTTTGTTGTGGAGTTGTTGACATTTTGTTGCTGTTCTTAAACTATTTACCTCTGAGATAATTGTCGCGACAAAATTAAATTTTTCGCGACATTTCTTCTACACTTTCTTCTTCAAAATTTGTCAAGACAATTTTCTCTTGATTTTTAACTATTGATCTCTGGAAAATTTGTTGCGACAAAATTAAATTTTTCGAGACAATGTCTTCTCTATTTGTGTCTTCAACATTGTTTCCAGGTTGTCATGACATTTTTCTCGACCTTCCCTTTCTGATAAATGTCGCGACAAAATTGTAAATTGTCGACTTTTAGTTGTTCTTCTCAATTTTTATCGCGACAAAAGTTCAAATGTCGCGACAATTCTTCTATTAGTTCTCTTCTGTTTTGTTGTGACAATTGTTTAGATGTCATGACAATTGTTCTTTATGCTTTAGTCTTTTCAGCTGCTTTTCTTGCTCTTTTTGCTTCTTTTGATCTTGATTCCCACAAAACAATAACTTTGGTGAAGATTCTATAATTTTGCACTTAACTAGACACTAAGCTCTCAATTATGCATGAAAAATGGACTTAAAACTTGATGAGTTTTAGACTCATAAGTTCTCACTTCCTGGTGCATCAAAAGATGAGGCAATAGTAGGAGCAACAATAAAAAACAAAACATATTTGGAGGATAAAAAGGGATGAAAGATGTCAAGTTGTTTGCACATCCCTGAAAACAAAGGTAGAAGAAAATTGGTATTTCCACAGTGGCAGTTCCAGACATATGACTAGTAACATGGAATTTCTTATCAACCTGCAACCTTGCAGTCTAGAATCTGTAACCTTTAAAGATAGAGGTAAAGGCTCAATTCTAGGTAGCGGCTCTCTAAAGGTAAACCTTATCAGCATCAACCAATTGTGTGATGACAACCTATTTGCTTAGTTTACAAAAGGAAGCTGCCTAATCACTAACAACTCAAACTTATGAGTCATGAAAGGAAAAAGGTCACTAGACAATTGTTATCTATTGGCTCATGCAACACTACCATAACAAACAATTCAGACATTTGGCATTGGAGAATAGGACACATAAGTCCTAGAAGCCTAAATGAAACCATAGCGGCCGGATGTTGTTAAGAATTCCAAAAATACTTGAGCTAACCTTGGAAAATTTAGACTCATGTCAATTGGAAAGCGGTCGATGTTCTACATGAGTGATACGATGCAGCCCATACGGGGGTTCTTGAACTACACTTCACATGGTTCCTCATGGGCCACTATCTTGATCCCGAAAGTCTCAAGGGAAAAAGGTATGTTTTTTTGTGCTTCGATGATTTTTCTAGATATTCATGGATACACTTCCTCATAGAAAAATTAGATACCTTTGATGCATTTGAAGCTTTACTTATAAAATTGATGCTTGAAGCAAACCTCCACCATAAAAAGGTTGTGCGAATCAGAAGTGATCATGGGAAGGAATTTGAAAACTCCCACTTTGACAACTTCTACAATAAACATGGCATAAGGCATGAGTACTCTGCTCCTAAGACTCCTCAATAGAATGGAGTGGTGGAATGAAAGAACATAACCCTATAAGAAATGGCTTGTGTCATGCTTAAAGTGAAAAAGGTCCCAATACAATTTTGGGTTCAAGCACTAAATATAGCATGCTACATTCAAAATCGAGTGTGCCTTAGACCAAGAACCGCCATGACACCGTATGAAATATGGAGAGGTAGGAAGCTTAACCTAAAACATCTTCATGAGTTTTGTAGCACTTGTTTTGTGTTAAATGATAGGGAACATAGAAGGAAATTTGATCCAAAGAGTGATGAAGGAATGTTCCTCGATACTCTCCTAATAGCACAACATATAGGGTGTACAACAAGCACTCAAAACAGTAATGGAATCAACAAATGTTGTCATGGATGATCAGTGAACTATCTCTACGGTTCCCAAGTCAAATGA
The DNA here is from genome assembly GCA_016808115.1 of Tetrastigma voinierianum. Classification (NCBI taxonomy): domain Eukaryota; kingdom Viridiplantae; phylum Streptophyta; class Magnoliopsida; order Vitales; family Vitaceae; genus Tetrastigma; species Tetrastigma voinierianum. The sequence continues at coordinate 111,322 of JAEQBH010001629.1, forward strand.
ATGTGGCACTGAGCATCGACTCCATACACTCAGAGACGATGCCTCAGCAAATGATGCAACATTAGGGGATAGTTCCAACCCTGACCTAGATGATGCCTTACCATTTTTTGAATCACTCTCCCAACTTGCAGATCCTACTATAAGCTCTACGGGGTCCAATCGAGATGCATCCAGACGAGTTCAAAAAGATCACTCTATATCAGACATTATTGGAGATCCCGGAGGCGAGGTGAGCAAGGAGTAAGCTAAAAGTGAATTCTGAGAAGTGGTGGGGTACATGTATTACACATATCCATTGAACCCCAGCTTAAGGGAAGCCCAGAAGGCGAATATTGGTTGGCCAGCAAAAGCAAGAAGAACTTAATCGAATTCAAGAAATGAGTGGCCAGGGATCTGTGCAGGCCATGGGGTAAACATTATAGGAACAAAATGGATCTTAAAAAAAAAAATCAGATGAAAACAGGAATATCACTAGAAACAAGGCTTGTTTGGTTACTCAAGGATACACTAAGGTGGAAGGAATCGATTTCGATGAGACATTTTCTCTAGTAGCTCTCCTAGAATCAATCTCTCTCCTCATGGCATTTGCATGCACTCTTCGATTCAGACTCTATCATATGGATGTCAAAAGTGCCTTCCTAAATGGCTACTTATGAAGTAGTGTATGTGGCACAACCAAAAGGCTTCGAAGATCCCACTCACCCTAAGTACGTGTACAAGCTAAAGAAGGCCCTCTATGGGCTCAAACAAGCACCTAGGGCTTAGTACAAAAGGCTCTCTAACTACCTCATCAAGGAGGGATACTCTAAAGGGGGAGCCGATATAACCCTCTTCATAAAGAAAAGCAATAATGATGTCATTGTGGCATAGATTTATGTTGATGACATAGTGTTCGGTGCAACGCCGCAACGGATGGTAGATCACTTTATGGAACATATGAGCTTTAAATTTGAAATGAGTCTTGTGGGTGAACTAACCTACTTTCTAGGCATGCAGGTCAAATAGATAGGTAATGGAACCTTCATCTCACAAACCAAATATGCCAAGAACATGGTCAAGAAGTTTAGATTAAAGTTTGCTACTCATTGTTGTACACTTGTCGGGACTCATACAAAAATCTCATGAGACAAAGGTGGAAAGAACATTGATAAAAAACTATACAGAAGCATGATTCGAAGCTTACTCTACCTCACAACAAGTAGACCAGATTTATGCTACAGTGTCGGAATATGTGCTTGTTATCAGGCTCGCCCAAAGGATAGTCATCTGAGTGCTGTTAAAAAAATTATCAAATATGTTAGTGGAACTTCTGAGTTCGGACTATGGTACTCTCATGACTCCTGGCTTTCCCAATGGCGTAATCTTGATGTTGGTAGGCTAGTAACTTTCGATGATTGAAAAGCACCTCGGGTGGGTGTTTGCTTTCTTGTAAAACAGCTTGGTTTCTTGGTTCGGCAAAGGCACGAAGACATCCTGCCTCTATCTGACAGAGGCATAATACACTACGATTCGGGAGGCATTTGCTGCAACTCATTTAGTTGCAAAGCGTATTTGCGGTTATGGTGTCTCGAAAGGATGCTACGGCACGGGTATGACAGCACTATGATAATCTCGGTCTTGCATCAGCATCTCGAATCACGTGCGGTACTCGTATACGAGCACATTGACATTCACCATTTTATTCGAAGTCTTGTCGAAGACAAAGTCATTGAGCTTAAGCACGTTTCCACATAGCATCAACTCACTGATATTTTCACCAAAGGACTAGTTGCCTCATGGTTTGAAACTCTTCGCACTTCTTTAGAGCTCATTGATAATAGGCAAGTTCAATACCAGGATCATATTCTCTCTCTCTCTCTCACTCTCTCTTTATATATATATATATATATATATATATATATATATATATACTATATATACTTCTATATAAAATAAATTTAAAAAAAAAGGTTCAATGGGGATAATATACCTCTCTTATCATTACCACCTCGAAGCCAGTGGAGTCTCTCGATAGCGGCAAAGTGGCACTATATGTCGGTAGGTTGCATTTACTCTCCAATTCTTTGTCGTTTGGGTGGAATGAATTCCTCATTGGATATCTTTGGGAAGTTCATTCCTTGCTTGGCAAATTTCCTCAGAGGTAACATTTCCTACACAAGGAAATCTTACTTTGGAGTAATAACCCACAGCAGCAAGTCATCTCAAGCCCGAACCGCAGCCTTCATCCATGGTTTCACGCAGGTATGGGGGTGACGGAATGTAGCTACTTAGGCCTGTTATGTTCGAGGGGGCTGCAGGCTATCCCATCCTTGTTGATCATGCAGATTGAAGAGGCTATCAGGCACCACTCGCCTCACATTCTAGCCAGCAGCTACGATCCTCTTTGACAATGCGATTAAGGCTAGCGAGTGAAATTACATACCGTCAGTAAAGAAAAGCTCCGTATCGGCAAGCGACTCATCTGCTGTAGGCAATTCAACAACCATGTGGGTCCCCGACTCTCTAATTCTCTAATCTTTCTTTCCCCAACAGTGGTAGAGGTTGACAACGATGATATTTCTCTTCGGTCTCTTCTACACACCCTCAAACGAAAGTGTCGTTTGAGCGACCATGATTTTGCGATGGGATCTGCGAGAAAGACCTGATTCTCTGTTCTGCCACTTCTCCACGAAGCGGCGTTGATGCGCTCTTCTGGTTCCTTGATCCTTTTGGAGTGAAAATGCTCGGCCATCCACACCTCTGCATATGGTTCATAGGTCTCTGGAATTCCCTACTCACATGTCGGAAACTGCGCTTGCGAGTCGAAACCGACCATGCTCCCCACCCAGTAGGCCAGGTGCCTGCCTTTATAAATGTCATCCCCGGATCTCCCGAATCATCTTCTCGATTTATGTTTGACTTTCATGCTAGGTTATGGAACTCTATGTATAAAGATCATTCATTCATGAGCAGACCATTCATCATCAAGACTTCGAACCTATAGGGGCCATTGAACTATTGGGGGGGCTTAATCTTCTTGACACGGTGCTGAAGGTTCGCCCTTTGTCAAAAAAGTGGTTCTTGAATTTTATTCGAATCTGACTAAGGGTTTGAGGGACCCTACTTCACTAGATTTTTAGACAGTATATGTTCGGGGTCATAGGTTCACCTTCTCACCAAGTATTATCAACTCCTACCTAGGGTGCCCCAACCCCACTGAACCAATCCCTAGCCCTCTATTCAAGAGATCGTCACCACCATAATAGGAGGATCCCTGTCATCGTGGTGCTAGAAGGGTAATGTTCATTCCTCTATTTTGTCTACCTGGCATGTCGTCCTTCACAAAATAGGCATCTACAATTGGCTTCCTGGCACCCACACTTCACATGTTACTAAGACTCTAGCCACCTTATTTTTTCTTATTAGGACACGGTAGCCTTTCAACCTTAGGCGCTTGATGTTCGATAGCATTCTACGGCATGTCGAGTCCTCTGCCTTGAAAATTGGGATTATATATCCCTCTTTCATCTTTTGTATTCTCAAGGGATAGTCATACTCCCTCGTACTAATCACCAATTCGTTTAGTGGTCCCCCCGGTGAAATCAAGCTAAATCCAAAGCTGTTCTAGGGCCTCCATAGGCCCGACACACTTGGTGATGTTGGAACTACCATTGGTGATGCCTCTACTGATGACTCCACCTTTGTCCCAACACCTAAGACTTCTTGTAAAACTCGGGTAAATTTGAAAATTTTTGAAAAATAGCAAAATGGCAAATTGTCGCTACAGTACAGGCTGCAAACCTAAAATTTTCTAGATCTCGGATGATAAAATTGATCTCACCATTGGGTTTGTCTTGCAAAATCTAGTTATCCAGACGAATTTCGTTGAATTCCGAGATGGTCGGATTTTTCATGATTTTTGAGATGACCGGTGTCTAGGGGACTCCAAAAACGGAATTTTTGAGAAAAATCTTGTTTTTGGAAAATAATTTAAGTAAAGTTCATTTCAGAATAATTTGAACTTAAACCAGGATAAAATAAATTGTTTCGGGGCAAAAACAGACCCAGGCAGGTCGCTGACACGTGGTGCAAAGTGAGCCACTCACTTACACTTAAGTGAGAGGCTAGGGACAAAAGATCCCATTATGTTTTTCATACTGGAAACCATGAAGAGGAGAAAGGGAGAGAAAAGAGAGAAATCAAACCTCTTTCTTCGATCTACGGAGTTCCATCAACTGGATTTCATCGGGCCAAGGCTTAAAGTTCATCTCCTTGACGAGGGCTACGTGTGGGTACCAAAAAGAAGGGGTTTCACCGAAGATCCAAAGGAAGAGTTTTCGGGAAATCAAGGATTTTGATCTAAGGAGGCTTCCCACCCGTGCTATCACGCTTCAAGATGTAGGGATTCTTCCTACCTTGACTTATTCTTCACTTTTTAGGCAGTAGAATACAAGTCTTGAGTTCCAGCTCAATGTTCTTCGCCTAGGCGAACAAAGCCTCACCTAAGCGAAGGCATGAATATTCTCGAGGAAGATTGGCTCTTCGCCTAGGAGAAGGGGTTTGCCCAGGCAAGGGTGTGGCCGAGAGCAGGCTTTGTGTAGTATTGGTCTGCCTAAGCGATCGTTTCTTTGCCTAAGAGAACCTAAGAAGTCCTGTTGTAGGTTGTTAGGGGACGTTTGTGGCTCAGTGGTAGCCGGTTTCGTGGCTCGATTTGTGAAGAGTCCATGGCATGCTCATGATTTAAGGGTTGTTTGGTTGGAATCCTTGCCCTTAGGGATTGTTTGACCTGTTTTAAACGGCTTAAATGGCCGTTTGTGGCCCATTTCGTGGCCCGGTTTTTGAAGTGTCCATGGCATGCTCAAAGCATGGTTTAAGGGTTATTTGGTTGAAGTCCTTGCCCTTAGGGACTGTTTGTACAGTGCTAAAATAGTATTAAATGTCATTTTGTGGCCCGATTGTGTGAACTGTTTGTGAATTGTATGTGATATGTCCCAAAAAGGTGTTTAGGGACTATTTGGATAGAAAAGATTTAATCCGGACTGATAAGGGCCTGTTTGGCAGAAATTGTGGCCTATTTAAAGGCTTGTTTGGTCAATTTCATGGCCAGTTTAAGAGCCCGGGTTAAGGGGTTATTAGGCTGTTGTTGTGGGCACCCTATATGCCACATTTTTCCTTGAGGATTAAGTGTGTGATTGCTTGATATGTGATATTGTAACATCCCGAAAAATACCCTAGCAGTTTTCGGACTTGTTTAGGGTATATTAAAAGCTAAATGGAATTTTTCGGAAATAAAATAAGAGACCCGAAATGAATATTAGAGACAAGGGTAAAGTGGTAATTTACCACTTGAGGACATAAAAGGCATAAATCAAAAGTTAGTATGCAATTATGGAAATTGAAGAAAAATTTGTGGGTGGTAGAATATGACATAAGTTGAATTTCAAAAGGGAAAAGTCCGAGGACTTAAAGGCAAATAAAAGAAAATTAACCCAAAATGGGTTTTATTTAAGCGAAACATGGCCTTAACAAATCCATGATTTAAAGACCAAAATTTGAGAAAGTGCTCAAGGGACGAAAGAGCAATAGTGAAGGAAAGAGAGAAGAGGAAGAGGAAGAAGAAGAAGAGTAGAAGAGGAGGAGGGAGATCAAGCAAAGCCAAATTAAGGTATGGAAACTAACATTGATTATGGATTCTATGAGATTTGGTGTGGATCTTTGGTTTTGTATGGTTAGTCTCTTGCCTCAAACCTAGGGTTTTTTAGGATTTCATCTGGCAGTGTGTGTTGAAATTAGGGTTGGTAAGAGCTCAGGCCGCAGAGATGATTATAGAATCCTCCTTTTAGGTTGGATTCATGGTTAATAAGTAATTGAGTTAGGGTTTAGACAAAAAGAGAGAAAGCCTAACCTTGAAATCATCATATTTGGGTTGAGTATGGGTCATAACCCATATTAGAATGATTTTGGAGGAATTCATGAAAGAATTTTGAAGAAAGACATGTAATTGAAAGATGAATTGAATAGAAAAGAGATTACAAGGTGAATTTGAAATGGTTTTGATGTGTGTATGAAGTATAGAGTTGAATACGGTGGAAAAATATGGAAAAATGAAAGAAAAACAAACAATCTGGGCACTTTTCGGTGACATGTACCGGTACACTTTGAACATGTACCGGTACATGTTAGGGGTGTACCGGTACATGTGATGCTCTGTTTCCTATTTCGACCAATTTTCGTATTTTAGTCATAACTTGCTCGTTTCTTATTCGATTTGAGTGATTCAAGTGGTTAAGTAAAATAGACTTCAAGGAGAACCAAACATAAAGAAATAGGCATCGTCAAATTCTGATTCTAGGTGGCCCAGGCTCCACTGAGTGGTATGCGGCTTGATTCTGCATCAGTTTTTAAGCATAGAGTAGTACGGATTATTTCGGACGTATCTTGAGTTTCGGTGCTTCGATTTGGGTGATTCAATTGGAGGAGAACCATACTTTTCCTATAACTTTAAAGAAGTCTGAAATAATCAGTGTCGAATATGGAGTCAGGCAGCTGGAAAATGAGTATTTCAAACTGTCCGCCGGGTAAAATGTCGGTAAAATTGACTAGTTTGGCGTAAAAATGCGTAAGCTTTTAGTTTGGATGATCAGATTGGAATGATTCAAATTCTAAGTAAGTTGATTCGTCGAGCAGTCACATGAATGATGTGAATCAAGTAAGTATTCTTGTATAAGTATAAGTATATGAAATGCCATATGTAAGAGCATAAACGAAAAGTATAGGGAAATGCAAAATGTAGAGATGTGTTCGCGAACATGAATACAATATGAAGCTGTGAAAACGAACTGAAATCTGAAAATGAACATGAACATGTGAAGAAAAATGTAAATGAACGAGAATGTGATAAGGATAGGTTATAGATTCACGAGAAGAAGATATGATCGTATGACTACCTATGGCCAGAAACGATAGATGAGTGGGCGTCTGATCGGTGCTTTGACACTTACGCTGGTGCTTTCTGACACTCTGACTGCGTGGGCGGGCACGTGTCGGTGCTGGCACTCCTGCTAATGCTACGACACTCGCATTTGCGTGAAGCGAACACGTCTTTGTTTGTCCGGTGCTTTGGCACTCTGCTAGTCTTCTGAGGGTATACGTTGCGTGGGCGAGCCGCGTCTATCTGGTGCTACGGCACCCGATGCTATGTGTACCTTCGGTGCCCATTATGCTGCGTCCTACTCATTTCTTATAATTGGTCTAGGTAGTCAGATAAACATATGATAAGACTCTGTGTAGTACCTATGGGTACTTTTGTATACTAAGAAACTCTGTAACTCCTACGGGAGTCCCGAATGATAATAAACTGTTATAATAATTATAGAAGTTACGAATAAGGAATAAGCTACATGCTCCTGCGGGAGTCCCGAATGAACATAAACACATTATAAGTATAAGTTAACAGAGAAACTGTAACTCCCTACGGGAAGTCAGAATAAGTATAAGTCCGGTAGTACCTCTGAGTACTCCTGTATCGGTAAAACAGTATAGAACCTAAAGTAGTACCTAAAGGGTACTCGTATCGATAAAATAAGTATAAGCTCGGTAGTACCTGCGGGTACCTCGTATCGATAAAACATTCTCAAGTTACGTAAAATAAGTATAAGACGGAGTCGTAACTCACTGGTTACTTAGTTATAATGAATGTGATCTGTGCCTAGAAAGACTAATGTGCGTATACGTAGAGTCTGATCGGCCTTGTACATGTGATATGATCCTGATGCATTCCAGGCTCATCGTACCCTCCCAGTGCCTTGCCTTGAGAATAAGATACGCCAAGACAAGTATATACTCTGAAAGACATGTATAAGATTTGAAATACATGTATAAGTTCTATAATAAATGTATAAAATCCGAAATACATGTATATGCTCCGTAATATCAGGATAAGATCCGAAATATCAGAATAAACTACGCCCAGTACCGTTAAGTCAAGTGGAAGCGGATAGGCCTCACGTAGTACAAGTATAAGATACGAAGTACTAAAATAAGTTATGTAGTACCTACGGGTACCTCTGTACCTGATTATACTCATTAATACCTACGGGTACTTTCGTATAAGATAAGTTACGTGGTCACCGATTATACGTTAAAGTAATCTGCATGATACCTCACGGGTACCTCGGGAACATATGTAAATTCAGTAGGATAGAGTATGAGTTACGCAAACTCTGTGGGGAGATCCCGAATAGATATAAATACCAATACGTGTTTAAGTACCTCTGTATAAGCATAAGTTCTGTAACTCCTACGAGAGATCTGGATAAGTATTAGTCTGACCGAAGTTCAAGTAGATGTCCTTTGGGAGATCTGAATAATTATAAGTCCGAGACAAGCAACAATATAAGTCCGCAATATAGGTCCTTTGGGAGATTTGAATAAGTATACGTCTGATATAAGCATAAGTATGTGTCTAAGGAATTTATGAATAAAAATAAATTATAACATAAGTATAGACCCGAAGTAAGTATAAAGTTTGTTATAAGTATAAGTAAGTTAGGTCTATGTCACGAGAGATGTGAACAAGCATATGTTTGTTATAAGCTTAATGGTGTATAGGATTCATTATATGAATTCGGGAAGGTCGATATACATTGTTTATTGTTATCACATTATTTGTGTTTTAAGTATAAGATATGTGTTTCCCACTAGCGTAAACATACGGGTTTTAATCCTTGTAGGTCTGGGAGAAGACATGCGAGAGACATCATGTCTGGTAGGCAACACCCAGTAGGGTTCATCACGGTAGGTCTACTTTATATTTCACGAATAAGTAATTGGAATGTAAAGTTGTTTTTTGTATATGTATAAGTAAATGGGACTCGATTATATGTGTCCCTGAATTTTGATGGACACCACTCAGGTGGTAGTTCTTTTGATTTGTATATAATATTTTGATTCTGTTATAAGATTATGGAGCCATACCCACAGTGCGAATCGGTTTAAAAAAAAAAAAAAAAAAAAGTAGATTAAAAGGTCCCGATTATGTGGTCTCGCACCCGAACTTCGGTTGGATCAAATGTCGGGTCGGGCCAGGGAATCGAGTGTGACCGAATATCATGCTTGCTATTGTGATTGATGAATGTTAATATGTGTGTTCAAATGTATTAACATTGTTATGAGTGTTAAATTGGAAATTATATGCTTGTGATATAATTGTCCATGATGCATGGTTAAACGCATGAGATAAATTGTCCATATGACATTCATCACATATGTGGCATGACATAGACATGCAATGGTGCATCACATTGCATTATGCACGGGAAATATCACATTACATGGGTGTGAGTGCATAGTTGAGATAAACACCACAATTAGTGATTGATGAGTGGGCTCGGTACCGTTGGACGAAGTCCAACAGAGTCACACTGTAGAATAAAATGGTAAAAACTTATGTCGAGTAATAGCAAGGGATAGATACTCCCTCGAGTGAAAGAACCGGACTGGTTCAAACACTCCAACAGTGGAAGTCCAAAAAGTGTTGGAAGATGTGCGAAGCCTGCGGTGAGACCCCGAATATTCGCTACCCACAAAAGATACATAGTTTTGTAAATTAAAGGATCATTTGAGGTGTAACATCCAAAAAGCTTTTGGTTTATAAACAAATGAATTTTGTTTGAAAATGATCATTGGATGTAATCCATCAATGACGGTTTATCACATATGGACATCGCATGGTGTGGTAGGAGTCGGTAAAGACTCGAGTATGATGAGAGTTGGTAAAGACTTGGGCATGGTGCATGAATGAGTCTCATCTCATTTCATGGCATGGCATGTAGAATTCCAACCTAGGATTGCGTATCTTGCTTGGAATTGTGATGTGAATGTGAAAATTGTTAAGTGTAAGCATGGCATGTGCACTTAGGTGGGAAGTAGCCCCTGTAGGAATAACTCTACTAGGCGTGGCTCACCCTATATGGGATAACATTTCAGGTACGGGACAAGCGCTGATGAGAGGCTCTCATTCGAGGCCGCGAGAGTGAAGAAAGCTAGCTTGTGGCTTTATAATTACTTATGTAATTGTTTTATAACATTTATTTTTGTAACAAATGAATGTTGACATGTAATAATATGTTAAGAGTTGAACTCAAAAACTCTTATGGGATTTATGTGTGAATTTCGTGTAGGTTTTAGGTTCTACCTCACCTAGGCGAACCCGAGGGCAACCCTACAGGTGAGGTTCGACTTCTCTTCACCTAGGCGAAGGTGTGTATTGCCTAAGCGAACCTGGAACAACTGCAAAGTATTGTTTTTCCTACTGTATTGTATTTTGTGCAGGATGGTTTTTGGAAGAGCTCCTAGCACAAAGGGGGCTCTATCCGGTATGGATCCCGGTGAATGGGACTCACGATGTGATATTGGGTCATACGATATCTACAAGGACTCTGTCCGGTTTTGTAAAATTATGGGTTCCAATGAATGGGACATACGATGTGGTATCAGGTTACGTGATATCCATAAGTTTTCTGCGGGTTAATGGTTGATCAACGGACCCCCTGGATTTTGGGGCGTCACACTTCTCTTACTTTAACCGGCGTGGCTCCACTTTCTCCATTAGACAGTCGGCTTGCCTCTCACCTGGACTCTAAACTTCATTTGCTGCAGGATCATGCCTCAATGCTTGCCTCTCTTCTACACTCTAATCAAGCCCGCCAAGCGTCAGTCTCTACTTTAGTTGTCGCCCTTCACTCTGTAGGTCCCTCCAATGTTTCGCCTACTGCACGTACCTCTTCTCATCACACTGGCAGTGGGGATACTGAACCCCTGCATTTTTCGGATTCTGATGATTAGCCTTTCCTTTCTTTGGCCATCTTTGGAAAAGGGGAATATTTTGTTAATTCAATATGACTTACTCAAAACTCAAAACACTTTCTACTTTTTTATGTGTTGTGATATAGTACGATGTTATGGGGATACATAAATCCTTATTTTGACCCTAGATTGGTGATAGTTCTTTATTGCTTTCCATGTGACTTGATGAATGCTCTCTGTAGTTGCTTTTATGCTTCTAATATGATTACCTACGCATATTTTGTCTACTGGTTACTGCTTTCCATGGGATTTGATGAATACTCTCTATAGTTGCTTCTGCGCTTCTGATATGATTACGTGTGCATATTCTGTTTGATGGTTACATGCTGTATGATTATGCTTGCACAATTATCGAATGTTTATTTTTTTCCAAAGCTTGCTAAAGGGGGAGATTGTTAGCGTCATTATTGGGAGAAGGCTTTACAAAAATAAACATTCATGAGTGACCCACCTATTGACGCAGTGGATGGCACAGCGAATCATTTATGTCCAAAGTCATGTATGTATTCTGCTGACAGAACAAGGAAAGATGGATCTTACCTTAGATAGCCATTATCTGCATTGGAAAGACTCTCCATCAATTAGGCAATAAATTCAAAAGATATGCTATTATTCTATACGTACTAAGAAAGGAACTATAAAAAGAAACAGTGTGATTATTCCGAATTATGAAAATATTAGTTGAAGGAAATCTCACCTATAGGAACCCAATTAAAAAATATGAAAAGATTATACCCCATGTATAAGGAAGGAAATCAAGCAGTAAAGGTAAACATATAATACGTCTTTGGAAGGTTGTGGATTTGGCAAATATGAAAAGATCTCATCTTCATGTTTAAATAGTAGAAGAAAAAAAGCCTTTACGAAAGCATGAATTCAGCCTGGCTGTGAGTCTTTAGAGAATCTTTCGGAAAGAACAAGTAGCAAAATACTGCTCGAAAACCTTGATGTGAGAAGTACATTTACTCTACTTGGTATGGAGTGATTGGGCATCAATGAACCATATAACGTGTAGTGAGGAAATAGGAGACTTATTTCAATGTTTTCTATATGAATTAGTTGAGACTACATTTGTAGAGAAAAGGGAGTTTGTCTCGCCAAATTGACTTATAACCTGATTTATAAATAGTGAAACACCTTACATCTGGGCTCAGCCCCACAGACGTAAGCAATTCCCAAACCGCGTAACCAATCCCTGTCTCCCTCCTTGTGTGTGTGTATGTAATCTCTTTCATCTGTGCTTGCATCTTTCTACTTCCATCGTTATTCTAATCATCCACATTGTATAACAAAGGATTTAATTGTCTTAGTTATGACCGATTGCCTTACAGTTGATCATATGACCTTGTGAAACAACATCACGATGACTCCTGCAAGCGATGAAGGGACAGTATCTTGGGACTCTTTGCCTTTTCGGACATTGGTGGTCTAAGTCTTATAACTGAATCAGAATATCATATATAAAGATACAAAATAAAATTACCAGTAGTAGTGTTCTGATCCAATACATACGATCCATAGAAGTCATTTACATATACATAAAGCGTACATTTACATTTACATGTCGCGCAAAACTACGGGTGATGGATTTTCTGAAGTGTGCACCAGCCGACGGTATCAGGAGATCAGATATCTCCTCTATACCTAACTGGATTCAAACATTGCTCGTTTAACATAGTAGAAACATGACCTCATTATACACATGCATTAATACTCTTTTCGGTAAGCATATAACATTAACATATATATAATGGCGATATCATAATTTTCATGAATTAATATAACAACTTATATACATACTTTACCTTATAGCGGGACTTATACTTGTTCGGATCTCGTAGGGTTATAGAGCTTAGCATACGGAGTGCACGTGAGTCACTACGAGCACATCTTTGTCTGGAGGTACTATTGAGTCTTTACAGGAGAAGCTTATACTTTAATAGGAAGATTACTCTTATTCGTTATTAGGACTCTTATCATATAGCTGTTTACGGCTACTAGACCCGGGTAAATAAGAAATAGTAGGACACGACACAATAAATGCAGAAGGTGTGATCTGATATTGGTGTCGTAGCACAAAGCTGGGAGTGTCGAGCAACGACAGTGTTGCACTAATCGGAGAATATCGGGGAAATTACTAAATGTGCGAAACACGGTCGAAAGAGTGCATTCGCACTGTCGGAAAATCACCATTACTAAATGTGTGAAACGCACGGTCAGGAGAGTGCCGTCGCACTAATCGAGAGGAATCTTGAAGTATTCTCGTGCTTACCCCCGTAACGGTGCTATATGAATAATATGGGTCTTAGAGCGGAGTCCCTACGATTATATGTGTTTGAGACTTACTATCTTATCATGAGGCATTAAGTTTGCCAACATCGCCAACCCAGCCTCGGCAGTGGAGTACGATTATTTTTCTTGCCTTTGACATGAATGGACCTTTCATACACACTTGCCAGGTCCTCATTAGTCAATCAGGCAGTCCACCGGAATAATGGAATAGAAAAACATGACCAAAGGCACACGTCGTGAGCGATTACTAAAGCCACGGTGTAAGCGGTGCTACGTGTGGGCCTTCGCCTCGGCGTACTCGAGGCTTGTCCAAGCCTCATCTCGGCCGCACCGCGGCGTGGACATGCCACGACTTGGCGTGGACCTATGCTGTTGTGTGGGATCCTTACGCCGCGGCGTAGGACCCCGAAAATTTCCAGATTTGATGATTTCGTCCCTTTTTCCAGAAATCAGGTAAAACAAAGAAAACTCCGCCTCTCTCATAAAAACATCTCAGTGTGTTCCTGCTTGGCCAAAACCCAGACATAGGGTCGTAGGGTTTTCCAAACTCGAGCGCTCAAATACTTGTGAGTTAGGTTAACTTCTAACACCCCGAGCAAGTATCGTACATCATAAACCGAATCCAGCTACAAAGTTCACAAATCCCTACCTTTTCTCTTCTTCTTCTTCTTCTTCTTCTTCTTCTCTTCCTTTCTCTCTTTACGTAATGCCCTAGCACTCCCCCCCAAATGAGAGACCAACTTGGTCTTATCCCATTTGATTGTTAATTTTCCTTTTATTGCACTTTGGTTCTCAAATTCCCTTCTATTTGCACTACAACTCTCATTAATCACACTTAGACATTTATTCTTTATAACTTATGACCCTTAGGTCCTCTTTTTCACAATCTTTGTGCTTTTTTGCCTACATCAATATACCACAACTCTTATCACCATACTCTCTGCCAGTGGTCTGGCACTCCTTACCAAAACGAGGAATTCATGTATGATAATATTTGCGAAGATGTTAGTTCAAAGCAGTGGCTGTACAGGTGTAACTCCTGCCAATTTGACGCCCACATGAGCTGTGCCCTCGCTGATATCCAGTCCCAATACACCTCCAAGGTCCCTATCAAATCCCTAGAATCCGACCATAGTTTTTCGGTTTGCTATCAAGGTGGGATGCAGAGCCCATGGAACCAAGGACAGTACTCAATTCCTAGGATTAGAGATGATATGGCGGAAACGTATCTTTATGGGAGAGATCCAATTCCACAGTTCACCTGTACTACAAGCTCCAGGGATGGCGTGATGGGGCGTGTTGTTAAAGGAATGGTAGAAGGTATAGCCCAACAAGCTGGAATGGCTGTGTTGCAAGGTCTCTTAGGAGGTTTCCTGGGAGGCTTCTGACTCAACTGATCGGAAAATTGTCTATGCAGCATTAAGATATTTATTTTTCGTTGAGCTCTCGTTACCTTCATCGTCGTCTCCACTGTCTTGGTAATTAATAAACATCAATGCTGTTAATTTTTATTTTCATTTTTATTCTTGTTGGGTTATTTTTTCTCAAAGATCTTAGAGAGCTAGCTTTACAGTTCTGCAAGGTGGGACGCAAACAATGAGTGCCCACTAGATATCAACATCCTCTTGATACACTCCATGCATCCACTAAAAATAATAATAAAAAAAAAAAAAAAAGAACTGATCAAGACACCAAGTTGGAGCCCATATATCCAAGGAGACACCCTGGCCTCCAATTCCCAAATATGCCTAAAATTGATTCAATTATGTTATGATTGTGCTTTTCCTCATTAACATCCCCATCCTCACTGAGCTCCTATGTTTCTACCAAGCACCAGCTTGGCTATAACTGTAACCTCCATCTTCCCAAGACTACAATTAATATTTAAAAAATAAATAAATTATATGCTTTCCTTCCTATGGTTGGTAGCTTCAACCTCATACCAATGATATCAAGATCACTAAATGTAATATATTTTCATATTGTTGGTTAAAAATGAGTTACACTTGTGATGATATTTTAAGTGTAAGAAGAGTTACATTTTTAAGCATCTAATTAATGTGTAAAAGGAGTTAAACATTCAATGGTGAATTAAGATTGTAACATTTTAGAATAAATCATGTTTAATGGGTGGATTAAACCTATGAAATGTTACAAAACTTATAGGTTGAGGAAAACCATGAGTTTGTAACATTTGAGAGTAAATCATGTTTAATGTGAACATTAAACAAATGAATAAAATATTAGATTGTTACAAAACTTATGAGGTTGATGAAGATCATAAGTTTGTAACATTTGAGCTTAAATATATGTTTAATGTGTGAATTAAACATATATTTATCATTTTAGAAGATATTCTGATCACTACAAGAAGAAAGCGAATTAGAAACGGTCAAGTCGTTTAATTCCATAACTATTTGCAAATAGCGGCGAATTAAACGAGAGTACATTTCAAAAGGCTCCTTTCTAAATTTAAAAAGCAATTTGCGTATCAGTTTCTAATTTTTTGCGACGGAAAAATTCACGTTTCTAAACATAGCGACGAATAGAAACTCTATTTCCGTTTCTAAATATAAAAAATAGAGGAATTTGGTTTGTCGATACTAAAATAACTGACGGAATAGAAACTACATTGGTTTTAAATGTGAAAAAATAGAAGGGAATTTGTTTCCCTGTCAGATGCTAGTAGCAGCGGGATTCAGGAAACTCTATTGTTTAGTTCTAAATTTGGAAAATAGAAAGGGCATTCACATTTCTAACAGATCTTAAGTGGGCCTGATTGATGCAAAATAGAAAGCGGAACTTAGTTTCTGAAATAGAAAAACGACCCAGATTAGTCTCTGTTTTGTTGGAATCGAAATAGATTAGAAAGCGAGAATAATTAGTTTCTATTAACTAGAAAAATAGAAACGGAATTTCGTATATACTGTTACCCCGATTGTTTATAATAATTTATTAAATTGTTTATTTTTGGTACGGAACAAATATTTTATTAATTACACCTTTTTGGATAAAATTTTTTCATTTTAAAATAAGTTTAAATACACCCATCTTAATATTTTTCATATTATATATATAAATTCCAATAACATACAACAAGCTTTAACAATGTATTGCATATAGATTACATACATAAGTGTAATATCATACAACAGTTTAACACAACAAAGTTTAGCACTTAGCAATGTTTAATAAAAAAAGAGCTATCACTTTCGAGTCGTATGAGTAGTCACCTCTCTATGGAGATGCGGATGGATCGTCCTTACTCGAGGTTGATAAATAGATGAAGTCTGGGCTAACACACATAATTTGCTCCATATGTAAAATCATACAATTGCATTTCATCCTCTTTTTTATTCTTTCTTCTTCTTTTTCATCTCACTAATTTGTTTTTGCATCTCTTCATTCTTCTGCTGTATCTCTTCATTTTTTCTGTGCAAATTTTCTTGATTTCCACGCAGCTCCTCCATAGCAGCTCATCAGATAAAGTATTATGTAATGGGAAGGCGGATGATGAGCTCGGGAGCAGTCTTGGATAAAATAATGTAGATGCATGGGTACCAAGAATATACACTCATTATTCGGCTTTGGGCTCCTCCGACGACACGAGAGGTAAATATGAGCAACACCCGATCTTTGGAGGCCTGCGTAGATTCATCTCGAATCAGTTGAGAAGCAATTGCAGCCATATTATCCTGACTTCCTACAATTGCTTATATCTGATAATACTTCTTGGTATATTATTAAGTATATATATAAAAAAAAACAAACACCAGTGCCTGCATGCATATCACATAATTTTTATTTAAAGGCCAAAATATTTTTATAATTCACTTAGGAAGACAACAATTATATGTATGGATTGTAAATACAAAATTCATTTGATAAGTAATAATACTCAATTAGCCAAAACCCCACAAAGAAATCACATGTTTATATAACAGCAATTGACAAAGTTTAAATTCTCCTTGAGATTCAGATATAAGCCGAGTAAAGAACAAGTGCTAGTTCAAATTTTAGTCAAATTATACACATTAAATAATCCGATCAAAATATACAAAATATACTTAAAAATTGAGAATTAGGAATATTAATAATAATATAGAAAAAATGATACCATATGATATTCTCCCACGTCTTCCTATAAAATTCAACATAATAAACATAGATATAACAAAATAATACAAATTCCGTCAAAATTTGGATCTTTTGGGAAAGAAAACTCATTAAAACTCTAAATGCAATAACCATTACCACCAATTCAACTGTATGTGCTTGACTTTAAATCCGGGGGTTCGTTGACAACGTCAACATGGAGGGGTATGGATGTCGGAGTAACCAGCTTCCACTCCGGCCAAGGTCCTTGCCAGGGACCCAGTTTGCGAAAATCGGGCGAGTCTCCTTTTAATGGGAGGCTCTACCCAGAGCTAGCTATTAGATTCGCAACTGTCCAATGTTATACAACGACCACCGCAGACATAAGATTAAAAATGGCCAGCATAGGGAACCATTTATCTATATAAATACAATGTATATTATGACCTTCAATCACAACGTAATGGGTGTAAATACAAATTTAAACATGGAAAAGAAAATACTAAGCCCCTCGATTCCACAATATTCCAATAAATTCTCATCTGATAAGCATGCTAACACTAACATACATAATGAAAATAAATATTGAAAAACTTACATTAATATCATTTGACGCTTATCACACAAATGACCCGTCATATTCTTGTCGTGCGCTTAAACACCTCAAAGCGGTGTTGGTGGGCGATCACAACTCGGCCCTCCACAAAAATAAATAATAATGTAACATATTATGTACATGACATATTTTGATGTGATTAGTATTCTTTGCATGCAAAGAGTTAACAACAAAATTAAATTGGAAAGAGACTTTTACGAATCTATAGAATGTTGGATGGTCGTTTTGGAGCCATGATATGTTTTGAAGGTCCCGATCCTTCACCTTGCTTTCGATCGGCGATTTTGGGTGTATACGGGATAGGCCTTGAACTCTTCGTTGTTCAATACTCCCACCATTTGTTCCCAAACTTCTTGAGGAACACTATTTGGCTTTGCATCTTTACCATACTACTTCTTTCTCCATTTTCCAAGCTTGTCATTGTAATATCGGACACCCTAGCCATATTCATGTATCCTTAACGAGAGATCAACAAGCGGGGATTCCATTTATATTTTTTTATGACAAAAAGCAAAAAAAAACAATTTATAGTAGTGCATTATTTTTTATTATAATTATTAATATTCAACACTTATCGAAGATAGGATAAATGCATTAAATTGTACTTAATTCTTCCCCGATAATATTCCTTCATATTTAGAGGAGCACTTTGCTCCACTTAATACCCTCCTCGACTAGTTTCTCATAAATATCTTCAGATTCTCACGAGAAGTGAGGAATAAACACATAAATAAAAATAACGTATAAAAGAAAAATGACTTTTATTTAATAATTTGATATAATTTTCATTTTATTATTTTTAAAAATAAGTAATCTGAGAAACATAATTAACATGATATTATTTTATTCTTAATATTAATGATGGTGCAATAAAAAAGAAAAGTTAATTAATCACAAATTATACAAGATTATAGACTAAAACTACATTTACAAGATAATCAACCGTATAAAAAATAATAATCGTCATGAGGTAATAAATTTTTGCCAAATAAATCTTTATTTATTAATAGAGTGGGTGAATAGATTTTATCATCCCGGTTTATATAGAACATGGTTATGTAGAAAATCCGAAGTGATCGATCTTGCCGGTAGCATCGGATGTACCTCCTAAGATAGGTGGGATAGAGTTAACATTGCAATTTGATGCCGAATGAGATGGAGATGGAATGTCACTAGCGATTAATACGTGTGTGAGAGGAGGTGATACTAACGTATCCTGTTTGTAGGGTGAATCAGAGTAAAACATTTGTAATGTATTCAGCTGAAAATTTGTTGAATTCCTCCTCCAGAACTATTTTGACTTCCTCTGCAAGACTAGAAGTTGGGATCTGGCCCCTTGAATGGATTACCTCGATACCTAATACAATTTTCTAACCTCCCAAACATTCAAGAACAACAATTATAGTTAACCCTGATAATACATACTAACAAAGATCAATACAAACACATTAACAAATACATAAGTTCAAAACAATTGTTATTCAATAACTGAAATACGACAGTTAAAAAAAGAAAGAAATATAACATAACATCCAAGTTAATTAAAGTCTAATCATCATCGGAAATATCAAACAAATCATCTCCATCTAACTCTTCATCCCTCGTACGAGATTCCTCACTATTAATTCTTGATGTTATAACCTTTCAACATGTGCATCGTCAAGTATCACAAATGTGGTTCATCTTCACGATCAATGTTTGAGGTCCATCATCTTATACAGGTTAATTGGATTGAATTTCCACAATATTCTCTTGAAATGCGATTACTTGATGGTGTGACTATGACATAGTTTGAGGAACCACAATTGATCTAGCTTTTATTTTACAAATAGCCCGCCGGTCACGGGATTTCTTCTTGTGGTTGGATAAATTGGTATAACACACTTGTTACGCATGAGAATGAATGGATCGTACTTAGGTAAGATTTCTTATGGTGCACATCCACAAAGGTTGTGATGATGAATTCCCTAGTACAAATTTGGAATCGGATCAAAACCATTCACACTTCACGAATTGTCACTCTTAATTGGTAAGCGAGGATACTCCAATTGTAGAATTTCAACCAATCGACCATAAAAGTCTATATGATGCACTATAGTTAGACCCCTTAATCATACACCAGCATTCATTGTAGCTCTATTTGAACCATGTTTTAAAGTGTAAATTTGTATCCATTTACATAATGTACGGGATCACGTCGTAAACCGTAATGGCCCTCTTACGAATCCTTTATTTGTATTATAGATATTTGATAACGGATTATGTGCCTAAAGAAGGAAAAAATATAATCAGAAACTATAATACTTAGGCTTACGTTATTTGTTAAAGAACCCAGTCAAAAGTTATTTCTTGACAAATTTACGAAACGAAGCAAAATCTTGGTCAAGCTTAGCATCGTCGTAGCATCATCAATATCACGGATTTCACTTTGCCTTAATTCGTTATATAAATTCTACAAAAACAAGTTAGTAATTTTGAATATTATAATTGGTATATGACATACCGCGAGAAACAAGCTTATGTAAACTAAAATTTAAGTCTTACTCATTATATGGTTTAACTTCCTCGCAGTTCAATAAGATATATGTGTGAGCAGCATGATACTCCTGGTCATCTGAATAATATCTTGATTCTGCTCTACCATATGATCGACCCGTATTATTGAAAATGGAAAACATACCTTCTTGTTCTAATCCATCCCCCATACCATAATCAAAATTTCGTGGCATTTTAGTACTAGTATAAACTTGTGGCTCAAAGTAGTGCGCCTGAAAATCTGCAGAAACTTCTTGACCAAGTGCATGTTGCATATCAGTCCATGACTTTGGCTTTATTTCTAACGTTGTTTTCAATTTTCGAAGATATACGAAAAAATGCTTATTCTGATAATGTTTATTTGCTTAAGATACATTGGAAATTATAGATGTGAAATGAAAATATATAACCTCTCAAATGGATACATCCATACAGCATATTGCACGAGACTGCTATCACATTGATTCTATAAGCTAAGTGGATCGGAAGATGTTCCATGGAGTCAAACTTGGAGGAAAAATGCGCTCAAGTCTACATAAAATGATGGGTATATCCTTTTCTAAGTGCTCCATGTCTTCCTTTTATGACAATAGAAATTGAAGTTTTTAAAAAATGCTTATTTCGGTCCTGACGCGAACATTTCTGGAAGTAAATTCACGGGGAAATGCTATGGGTATTAGCCTGCCCATAAACACATGGCAATCATGACTTTTCATCCCGAATAACTTATGCTTCTTCATATCAACACATCTTCCCATGTTAGATGCATGTCGAGTCGGGGAACACGAGCTCTTTGACCATTTACCTGGCTTCCTTTGCATCCTTCTCTAGGCTGTAACAAGCCTTAGGAATTTATTTGTTGTTTCTGTTCCTGTAACTACGGAGCGTGAGCAGGAACTCTTTTAAATCCTCTCTTGATTTAGCATTGTCTTTGTTTTCCTTCTACATTCATGATAGTATTAAAAATATTATCAAAAAAGTTCTTCTCGATGTGCATGACATACAAGTTGTGCACAATTAGGTTTGTTTTCCAATAGGCCAAATCCCAGATGCCATTTCAACTGACCACGGTGACAATTCTTGAAATTTGTGCATTTATCCCATCGGCATCATTTACGTAACCTTTTGAAGCCATAATTTTTCAATGAGCTCTAATATTTCTCACTTTGACCTAATAGGTGGTGCACCTTTTAGAACTGTCTGCCCTTTCCTAAATGTCTTCTTATTCCTCCGAAATGGATGTTTCATTAGTAAGAACTTACGATGGTTATCAAACCAAGATGTCTTTCCACCTTTGTTCAGAGAAAATGCATCAAAATTCTCCATGCAGTAAGGACAAGCTAATTTTCCTGCAGTACTCCATCCTGACAACATAGAATATGCTAGAAAATCACTTATAGTCCACATAAGTGCTGCTCGTATCTGAAATTTTTGCTTACTAGGATACATTATATGCTCACACCCACCTCCCACAAATGTTTTAGCTCCGCAATTAGGGGTTGTAGGAAAAACATCTAACTTTCTTTGGGTTTCTGACCAGCACTATAATAGACAAAACATGTATTCATATCTTTTCAGCGCACATCCATGGCAAAGAAATTATAAGGTGTAACTATCACCGCCTCATGACGAGTATTGTCGCCTCGTCATTCAAATGGCCGAAATCCATCCGTGCAAAAAGCCTTAATCTACGATTTCCGACTTTCAACCGCAAAGATGGATGAATTTGATCAAAATGCTTCCAAGTCAAGAATTCGAGCAATGTCGCATGACACCTTCTTCGCATAGCTCTTTGTGCCACCTCATGTCATTAGCGGCTTTAGATGCATATAATCTTTGCAAACAAGGAGTGAGCGAAAAGTAATACATCTTCTTATGAGGAACATTTGTTTTTTGGCTATTAGATCCATGAAGTCTTTTATACCGAGGATGGTTACATAATTTGCAACTAATTAGTTCACTGTCTTCACCCCATTATATCATGCACCCATTAATGCAGCAATGAATTTTTTTCTACGTGCAAACCCAAACTCGTGACACTTTTCGTAAAAGCTATCTGGTCATGACATTATTCTCTCCGTAACACCGTATAAGACCGCAAATGTCATCAAAACACCTTTCAGAAAAATTATGTTTGGCCTTTAAATTCAACAGCCGTCACCGCGATAACTTCGGGTGCGGCCATACGATTACCGCCAAACCCCTGTTCCGATGCTTTAAGCATTTCATAAAGTTCTTGTGTTGCTAGGGTTTGGGATATCCTCACGACATTAGGATTGAAGGATTCGACCAATAACATCCATTAACATTGCTTGACATGCATTGTTAAGTTACACTTATTGCAAACATCCGATTCAACACTTCTCTGTACATTTTGGTTCAAGTCGTCGCACAACCGTTTCCCCATGTTTATACCAAACATAATAGTCTCTAACAAATCCATTTTTTGCAAGATGGAATCGCACAATGTCTAGCTCTTGAAAACTTATTCTCGCATTTACTTCACAATACATGGGCATCTTATTTTTATCCATCCATTAATTCGGTGCCTTTTTGAAAGCAAAATCAACAAACTCCTCAATCCCCGCTCAAACTCATCAAGAAAAACCCATCTCTAATCTAACATTCATCCATAGACGATCGCTCGAGATCATGTTTTCCATTCCCGTTAAATATAATAAGTGGACGTATATTTAATAATTACAATGTAGTGAATGATCATTATAGGAATTTACACACCATCACGTTGTATATTTAAATAACAAAACACAATAAATACTAAATCGGGACTCACTAAAGACAAAGGAAATTAAGTAACCCAAGATGAAAAACTATCCATCCATCAGCTTCGAGATTGGATGTTTGAAAAAGAAAGTATTTTCAATAAAAGTAACATCTTTAGAAACAAAATATTTTCTTTTCTCAAACGAATAACACCTATAACCTTTTTGAACCGAAGAATATCCAAGAAAAATACATTTACACGACCTTGCATCCAATTTGCTAAGAGAAGGATCGTGTAAATGTACAAAGGCAGTACATCCAAAAATACGCAGATCAAGTTTAGAAAAAATACGCTTTTCAGGAAAATATTTTTGTAAAGTTTGTAAAGGAGTTTGAAATTGTAATACCTTAGATGGCATACGATTAATAAGAAAACATGCAATCAACAAGGCGTCACCCCAAAAACGTTTAGGAACATTTAATGCAAATAATAGAGATCTAGAAATTTCAAGAAGATGACAATTTTTTCGTTCGGATACCCCATTTTGCTGCGGAGTGTTAACACAAAAACTTTGATGTAGCATGCCCTTTTTTAAGAGAGAATTGTTTAAAGTTTCATTGAAATATTCGGTTCCATTATTAGTTCGAAGAAATTGAATCTTAGAGTCATATTGGGTAGAAATCATAGTATAAAAATTTTCAAACATCATGGCAACTTCAGATTTGTCATACAAAAGATAAACCCAACACACTCTAGTATGATCATCGATAAATGAAATAAACCATCTTTTATTGGAAACTGAATTAACTCGGGATGGACCCCATAAATCACTGTGAATAAGTGAGAATGGCCGAAATGGCCAATAATGTTGAATTGGAAATGAGACTCTTTGAAAGAGTCATTATTGGAAATTAAGTTAGGAAATAAACGACGCATATAAGAGAAGCTGAGATGGCCTAGGCGATAGTGGAGAAGTATAACTTAACGACGATGGTGGAGAGAAGAACTAGAACCTACAGTCACATTACAGCACACTTCCATGGATAGATCACACATAAAGTAGTAGAGTCCGGAGAACACCTTAACACGCCCAATCATCCGACCCGAAGCCGTCTTGAAAAAAATACAATAAGGAGGTGAGAACTTGACAAGGCAGCAGAGGTCAACTATTACTTTACTAATAGATAGCAGATTGCAAGACAAACTCGACACATAAAGAACATTGGAGAGACAAAAAAAATCATTGAGCCAAACAGTGCCATGTCCGGCAACACAAGTAAAAGAGCCATCAGCAAGCTTAACGCGACGATCACCATGACACCTTAGGGTTTTTCATTTTTTATTTTTTTAATAAAAGTGTTGATTTTGTGAATGATGTCCCCATAAAATATTTCATTCCATGGAATTTTACAGCATATCATACAAAGAACATGATATCAAGAAAAAGCAAAATATACACTAATACCATCCGGGTACTGAAGAAGGCACAATTACAGTCCTCTAGTAATTTCTCTAATGGGTTGAAATCTTTCACATCAAGCATAAGTAAGGCGTGCAAAGTGTGCAAGGCAATGAATGGATTGAGAATTCTGAAGCAACCACAATGTCCAAACCCATTTCCATTGACAACATGAATTTTCCATGAGAACTTAAAGAAAAAAAAAACAGCAGGAATTTTCCATTTCCAACAATCAAATTCTAAAACAAAAAATAATTCTTAAAGAAAACTAAGCTAAAAGCACTTCTCCAATCAAATTCATCATTGTGTCCCATCAATCCCACAAAAACAAAAGGCAAACATAACCAATCGGGTAAAATTAGACTATCTCATCATACTAGACTAATTTAAATATGAAATATTACCTCTTTGTTTAGTCTGTCACTTGCGGGAGGAAATGATGGAGATGATAGTAGTTTAGCTATAACTGCGTAGCGAAACAATTGCTACATTTCCTTTTTATCACATGAAATCAAGATAATAGTTATATCGGGCTGAGGAATTTATCGAGTTTCCTCCATATAGCCAGAGCCATTGGTTTACTACGGATCATACATGAATAACTAAACATGGCTTGCAAAGATAGTTTGAAGCAGTGTAGGATTTCAAACCATTCAGAACACAACACCAAGCATGAGTTTGATATCTCAAATTTAAACAACATCCAAAATGGATTATCACAGCCATGAGGAAGGGTTATTGGCACAACTCATCTTATACTTGAGCACTCTTGTGCGGTTAGATAACCAGCCCATATC
The DNA here is from genome assembly GCA_016808115.1 of Tetrastigma voinierianum. Lineage (NCBI taxonomy): Eukaryota > Viridiplantae > Streptophyta > Magnoliopsida > Vitales > Vitaceae > Tetrastigma > Tetrastigma voinierianum. The sequence continues at coordinate 136,686 of JAEQBH010001629.1, forward strand.
GAAATGTACTCTGAGCCAAACAAAATCAAGAAGGGAGATAACATAAAAGAACTTTGTGTGTTTTAGCCTTTTTATAGTAACTCTGAAAGTTATTTGACGTAATGTGGACAATATTAAATTACTCGAGAAATGTATATCATTGAATTAGAGGCGAGCAATGAGAGAGATTAAAATGCAAGGTCTCGGATAATCACTTTCAATCTCTGACCTGAGTTTGAAACCCTAACCATAATACAAATGTAAGCATTCAAAGCGTGGTGGATATCTGTTTTCTACATTGTTCGTGTGTTGCTCTAAGTCCTATATATATATATCAAATTTTCCATAAATTTGATCCCAAGGTTAAGCTTAATATTCCCATGGCATTCCTTTGATCCCAAGGTTATCATCTTTGGGCATTCCCATGTTACTAAGTCATGTAAACATAGGCTCTGCCCCCTATTTTTAGGTTTTCTTAATACAAGTCTTTGTCTATCCAAATTAAATAAATGAATAAACAAAAATTCAATATTCAATAGAGCATAGTCATCGGGTCTTTGTCTAGCTAAGTAGTTTCATAGTTTAAGTGATATTACCTGCTTTAAAGCTATAAAACAAAGCATTATAATGGTAGAAGAATATCCACCAAACGTTTCTGATATATGTTCTAATTGATACTAGAGAACAGAAGAATTATATGAAATTTATGGGGAAAGATGTAAAACCATGTTGATAATCTATTGAAATCAAAGCAAAGTCATCTCAACATAACATCTACAAGTCAGGTATTTAAAACCAAGCAAAACACAAAGATTGAAGGCGCAGCGAAAATGAATTCAAGGTTTGCCAAGATTTGAAGAAGTAAAGACAAAGAAATATAAAAATTAGGGCTTGAGCTTTTCAAAGATGTAAGGAGGAAGAAAAATAAAATTTACTCATCTGACCGTGGGAGGAGTGGAACCGAGGAGAGGATGAGGCGGAGAAGCGCGATCTGGGATGAGCAGAGCCCTAAATTTGCGAATCCGGAGATGCAAACTGACAGAGGAGATGTAGTTGGATTAGATTAAACAAAACCAGGAGGGTTTGGGAGACCTGAGGAGAAGAGGGGAGAGAGAGAGGGATACGAGGCGCGTAGAAAGGTAGTGTGGGAGAGAGAGAGCGAGCTTTAAGAGTGAGGGGGTGAGAGGAGAGACATGCTCGAGAGAGTGGGGAGGAAGAAAATAAGATAGGGTTAGGGTTTCTTTTGCTCATATATAAGAGCACTTAGATAAAATACTATATTTACTTAAAAATTACATAACCACCCCTAATTTTCAAAAACTCTAATCTAGGGTTTATAATTTTTTTTTGTTGAGAAATATGATGCGACTTATTCAACTAGTTAGCAATTTATTTTTTTGTTTCGGGGCTCCTTTTAGATCCCCCGCAAGAGCTGGCCTTGCTGACCCCTGCCGAAATGCTGCCCACTGAGCCACCCTTGACGCCTTACAGGACCATAGGCGGCGCCCACAGGACCCATGACGTTGCTGGACCCACTTATTTGTTTTCCTACAAATTCAAGTTGTAATTTGTTTTCTCATCTAAAAATTCCTGAGTATAACTCGAAGTTGTGTAATGTACGATTAGAATAGTATTAGATTAGATGTTTGGACCTTTAAACGCCCAAAATTAAACACGTTTATCCCTTTTTTATTCTTAGTTGCTACTTAATTGGTGATTAGATTTAGTCTCTCAAAAATCATTTTATCGAGGATAGAGGACTTTGGAGAGTTAATAAGTTAGGTTAAACACATCTTATCTAATAAGATAATATTAACATAACCGTTTAGATAGAAACACATCTTATGAGATAAGATCATGTTGGTTTGGTGTGACACATCTTTTTAGATAAGTGTGTTTCAAAACCAAGGGGATTTTTGAGAATCCCGATTAAATAACAAATCATTACTACGAAACTACCACTTCTAACACTTTTCGTTTGAACACCAATAAGCAAAAGGAGTCTCCCAAGGTTTAGAGAAGCAGGAGAGATAAAAAACGAAAAATAAAAGAGCTAGATCGATTTGTGTAGGTAAGATGAGTAACATGAAGAAGATACGTTATTAGAAGTACGAACCTTAGTATCTTTGGCATTCGACGAATCGTTGAATCAAAATTTTATGTGCTGCATGAGGTAACATCCCTTGTCAACGTTTAATTATATTCACTTGGATCCTTAATTTCATTTCTATTTTAGAAAGCGGAATTTATTCCCTTTCTATTTTTACACGTAACAAATTTATATTTATACTTTAACAAAATATTCAAATAATTTTAATTTTTAATATAAACAAACATTAAGATAATTCACTTAAATTGAACATATATATATATATATACATATATATATATATATAAATGATTTTAATATTTAAAATCCATTTTAAAATAATTCATATGTAATATTTAAATTGAACATTAATAATTTTTAATAAATTCATTTTCAAATTATTTTTAATGGAAAAATAATAATATTATCAAAGTAAAAATTTTACTTATTATTAATAATTAAAATTATGAATTATAAAAATAGGTTATTAGTTAATTTTACGTCGCAATAACATTTATAAAAATATTATTTACAAAAATATCGAATTTTGTTTCTATAAAGAATCTAAGCGAAATGAAAGCGAAGATTGAATTCGTTCTAAAATCAGAAAATTAGAAACGGAATTGAATTCCATTTCTAATTTTAGAAAAAATTAGAAACGGAATTCAATTCCGTTTCTAAAATTAGGAAAAATTAGAAAAAATTAAGCGGGTCAATTACATTTAATTTTAAGCAAGAATTAGATTTATTTCTAAAAATTCGAAAAGAGAAAGCGGAATTTAATTCCGTTTCTATTTTTATCTATTAAAATTAATATTTATACTTTATTTTTAGAAGCCCAGGATTTCGTGCTAAAAGTCAACTCTATTTTACCGCCCAATGTTCGATGCATTGCGGCGGAAGAATTTGACCCGTTTCAATTTTAGGTATCTAATTCCGTTTCCCTAATTCCGTTTCTATCCTCCGCCATTTACTCCACCAACGTTGACGCAGATTTTTATTCCGTTTCAGAATTTTTGTATAAATATTGCTTTAGTTTCTATTAAGTTTCTACTTTAGAAGCGGAAATGGCTGTTCTATTACCATTTCTATATTCTTATTTTCTTGTAGTGAATCTCAAAAGGTTAATGAAGACAAAAAGTCTTCTTCTCTTTGTAATCACATTTTCAACCCAAAGAGTGTTCTATATAAGAGTGACTTTTCTTCTTTTGAAATCTTATGTAGAAAGGTAAAAGGCTTGATCAATCCCAAGGCTATTTTCATCATACTTCCCTAAAGATTTCTTGAGAGATGGAGGAAATAAAGTCTTTGGACAAAGTTCCAAGAACTTGTTTGCGCCTTCTTCTTGTATTCTTCTTCTTCTTCTTACTTTTTTTTCAAGAGTTTGTGAGTACTTTTGTAATTTCAAGAGTTCATTATATAAAGTGTTATTAGTGTGTTTCTCTTCTCCATCACATCAATTTTTCTATCAATCAAAGATTTTAATTTCAATGGAATGAGAGACTATCAAGATCATGAACCAAGACATTGTGATGTTGGATCGTTTTGATGGTTCCAACTTCACTAGGTGGAAAAACAAGGTGAGATTCTTTCTCACGACACTCAAGATTTTATACAACCTTGATCCTGCCTTGGCACCATTACCGGAACCAAAGGAAGGTGACACGGCTAAAGTAGTAACGAAAAGGAAGAAGATGGAGGAGGATGAGCTCTCATATCTTAGTGGTCATGTCACCAGGCATATCCCGATGAGCTATATGGCCTTTTACACCCGACCTCGTCCCTTAAGGGACCCAGAGCTCTTAAACAAATACAAAGTTGGGGAAGAAGGTACCAAAAGTTCATACCTCGTACATTGATTTCAAATTTTTTGATGATAAGCCTCTTTTACCACAAATTATGAGTTACAAGTGATTGTGAATAGTTGAAATTTTCTCAAGTGAACTTTTGGAGGCCTTCAGTTGGTGTTATTGTGGTACAAATTACACTTTGAGTTGGAAAGGTTATCGGAGGATTCTCCACTGACAAAATTCTCCACTTTAGGAGATACAAAAACATCTTCGAATAAAAGAAGAATTGAGATTAAGAGATAAGCAAGTGGGGAAGGAGTCAATGACTAGACTAACAAAGCAAATATGGTTTCAAAAGCAAAAATGCATTTAAAAAATTAGAAGTAGCATGACTCAAAAAAGATTTTAAGAGATTTTATGGAACTATAACAAAGAAATCAAAGAAAACAGTTTCAAGGGCAAAGAAAGGTTCATATTTTGTGTGTGGAAAACTGTGCATTATACTAGAATTGCAGATCTTTGAAATGACCAAAAAAGGGGTTCTGATGAAATGCAATTGATGAGGAGATCATTAATGCAAAGTAATGTTTATGTAACCAGGAAGGTCTGAGGATGGTGGTAAGATGTCTGTGTATCCTTTATTCCAAGTCACCTATGACAAATCTCTTTCTAAAGACCTTTGAAGAGATGCAAAGGAGTGATCTTAAAGTTCAAATAATAGGCAATGAAGGGAGATCAAATTTTAGCGAGGCTATTGAAATCTATTTTACTTCAGAAGATTACCTTATTAAATGTTTAAATGTTCGATATGAATAGAAATCTTATTAAGTGAGGATTAAAAACCTTGACTAGACATCAAAGTGGTGTTTGAATTTGGTAAATTAATCTTATCCAAATTTAGGAACTTTGTGGGAAAGGGTTATTCTTATGATGGGATGACCAAGCTTTGTACCAATGATAATCTAAATAAAGTGGCTTCTAATTCTGCTTATATTTGTGACTCAAATTCCTTATCTTTGTGGCATAATAGGCTTGGACATGTTAGTTTAAGTACTATTAAAGGGTGAAATGCAGGTATGATTGCTTACATGGTATCAAGGAATTTGAAAAATGTGTTGATGAATGATTAAAAACATTTCCATGGTGTTGAGAAGATAAATCTAATTTGCTTGATTTAATGCATAGTGATCTTTGTAAGATTTAATGGCATATTAAAAGTGAGGTGAGGTCGTATTTTCATACATTCATAGATAGTTATTTCTAGATTACTATATGAACAGCATTGAAAAATAAAGTAAAACTTTCAATTCCTTTAGAGTTTACAAAATTTGAAGTTGAAAATCGACTAAGCAAGATTAGAATGCTTAGAGTAGTAAGTGGTGAATATTTCTCTAGTAGATTTAATTCATTTTGTGAAGAATATGGCATAATACATGAGTGCACCACACCCTATACACCGTAACACAATGGCATAGTGGAGAGAAAAAATAGGACATTCTTAGAAATGGTGAATGCTATGTTATTGCATGCTAAATTAAATTTTCATTTGTAGGGTGAAGCTTTATTGATTGAGCGCTTGCCATATTTTGAATAGAATTCCTATGAAGAAAAAATGAGATATCTCCATATGAGTTATGAAAAGGAAGGAAGCCTAATATAGGCTACTTCAAAGTGTGGGGGTGTCTTGCTTATTGCAAGAAAATAGATCCAAATAAAACAAAATTGGGTCCAAGGGCCACCAAGTGTGCATTTGTAGGCTATGCCTCAAATAGTAAAGCTTATAGATTGAAACAGACTTGGAGTCTAATGTGATAGTGAATCAAGAAAGAGTAGGATTCTTTGAGAATTTGTTGAGTATTTTAAATTTTCCAAGTACCTACTAGTGTTAGAGAGTCTAAGGAGGAGACACCTCCGAAAGGTTGTTAAGCTGACATTATACTCAAAGGAGTCAAAATTGAAAAGAAAAAGTCAATATTGGGATCGGATGAGATTGATTCTCAAAGGAATTTCCTTTGCTGAGAAGTAGGAAAGAGAGAGAAGACAAACCCTTGAGGTAAATTCCTATAGTACTTTAAATGAGAGGATCCCAAAACTATGTCTGAAAAACTATGACTTCTAAAGATGCTAGTTTTTGGAAAGAATATGGCACCTGTAATTTTCAAGGGAGTGAAAAGTCCTTCTTTTTAAAAATTAATAATGGCATAAGGAGTAATTCTCTACAAACCCTATGTATAAATATAAAAAATTAATAAAATGTTTTATTATTACCGACTAGATCCCTCGTTTTCTCTACACTTAGTCTCTCTTTGATCACTTAGAACTCCACTTAAGCTGGATTTGAATATTTCAGAGAGTAATGATCTGAGATGAGATCGCTGATGAATGATCTAATGGATTTGGAGTAAGTTAGAAGGATGTATTAATAGTGTTTTGGATGAGGTGTAGAACATGAGAAGAAAGCTTTGGAAGGTACTGAGGATAGTGAAACCTAACAAGGTGCAGATGCATTGAGATTTGTGCGTGAGTGGGTTTTGGGGGAAATTTTTTTCAGTTTACAAGGAAGATTCAGTTCCAATTTGATATAAACTTCTAACAAATAATAAAATTAATCTTCAGCCACCGACGTTCGCGCGGACACACGGCTCGCCAGGCACTGCGGCTAACTGCTCCACGATATTTTTTTGATCTTTGTGTACTAACTCTGGACGGAATTATTTTACTGACTGTTGTGATACGGCTGTGTTCACTTCTTTATTTATATTTTTTGTTTATTCGATAGGAAAATACCTTTTTCTTGCTTTTATAGATGCTTTAGTTTTCTGTTTCCCACGCATTTTGCAGAGAAGGGCGTTTCAGAATAGTAATTCACTTTTGGGGACAGACGCGGGGGTACCTGGCACGCCTTTTGTTGCGAGTCCTGCAGCAATTGGGTACCAGGTACCAGCAAATATTTTTGATTTCTCAAAAAGCTTTTGGGACACTGCCTCTGCACATTCCCTCTCTTACTATCTTGGACGGATTCCACACTGTGTTGGGACTTATTGTTTTCTTCACGGAGTGATTTATGTACAGGTGATGAGCTGCTCATTTTGAAATTTCTAGTCTTGGGTGGTTCAGCTTTTCAGTGGGAGGTTGACTTCCTTACCTATGAGCTGATTCTGAGGTTGCAGAGAGGGTGAAGTACCTCACCGCCACCTGTTTGCACTCTACCTTTACCTGTCTCATCTTCTCTTTCTAGACCATGACTTAATTTTCAAACATAATAAAAACTTTTGAGATCAGTTCATGCTTTCATAGACCTTTGTTTTCTAGTAAAACATTCACTTTGGGCTATTACAAACATCTTCCACTATTTACATGGCAGAGGGGAGCTGGGTGCGCTTTTGCCTTTACTTCTCTTTACATGAAAGGCAGAGAGGAGAACTGGAGCTAAGCTCAGTCAAGTGTTTCATCAGCCAGAGCTGAGGCACCGGCTCGGCCCTAACTGTTTCCGACATGATTGCTGCGCTAAATGACTGAGCCAAGCGCATATAGCCTGGGGCCAGTTCCTCTGCATGCCTTTTGGGATTCTTTTGTCTACCTGTTGCCGACATTTTCCTAGCTTTTGACATTTGGATGTAATAAATAAATCCCATCTTATGAGGGTATTTGGCCCGAATTACTTTTTATATTTTTTGAAGAAAAGAGTGGCTTTAGAATAACATTTGAATTCCCCACCTGAATGAGACCCAGTACATATTCTTGATCAATGTGCACTCAGGAAAGGTGTCTGAAAGAAGAGGAAGCAATACCTATGAGACATGGAGCATGACTGTGGGATACCCAGAGTGAGACGTTTTCCCAACTCTTGGATTGATAGTTGGGCATGAGTATCAATAAGATATCAATGATTTGATGGTGATGGGCGTGTTGACCGGGAAGTACCTTTCACGTCGTTCTGAAATTGTTGGACATCGGAGATGTGAGCGAGATTTCTCTCTCTTGCGCGTGCTCTTCATCAGTTAATATCATGTGACTCTGTTCCTTTTCTTCCTGTTTATGTTCACGAATGGAAGTAAACTTACTCTGGGAGGATTAATAACATGGGACCTTCTGCCTGGTGATGGGATGGCTTGCCTCTGCGGGGAGCACTTGAGATATGACACATCCAGAACTTGTTTGAGAGCTTCACCTGTTTGCAAAGCTGGGAGTTTTGGAAAAACTGATTACTACACATGAGTGGACAGAGGATGAGCAGCTCAGTGGGTGGATGGCATGGCTGGTGCTGGACTTCTTTGCTCTTTTGCATATGATAAAACTAATTATCTCTTTCGGAATTCAGTGTTTGAAATAAGACTTGAGATCTGAAGAACTGATCTGACACTCTGTTGATTCTTATCATTGACAGGTTCTTCCAGACTTTGTTGTTCCACCTATTGGTATTTCTTTGGAGCACATGTTATGGGACTGACACCGGGAAGACTCGTATGCGCGTGGTGGGATCCGTTCTTGCCAAATGCCGATATGTGTTCTCGAACGAAATCGCCTTTCTGCCGAACGCGCCATTCCTGTTTATCGATGGTTGACCGAATCGGGGGCCCTTTCGCTGTTGCTGCCTCTGCAGCTGAAGTGAGTTTGTTGACAAAAATATTGATTCCACGTAGTGTTGTCTCTTGCCGGTCAGTTCTGATGAACATTATATCTTTGTGAGGCTTTCTGCTGGCGATCGGACTAAAGTATTCAACGTATTAAATATTCTTATTTCCAGTTTATGTGAAACTTGACAAACCTCGTTTCATCAAACCGACCTACGATTACTCTTCGTTCCACACCATGATCTTACATCACCTGCTAGCCTTTTTGACATCTCTTGGCTATTTCATGCATATTCAGGCTGGGCGACTAAGTTTATAGCTTTGCTTTTCACGTGGGTCCTGGACTTTCTTTCGAAACAGATTTATCTGACTCACCAATGATACCTTGTATCATGTGATCTTGTCATGAATGTTGCACGCGATATGATTGGAGATCTGTTGATATGACTTGGTTCCGCCACGTTGGAACACTGGACTGTCGAACCTGATTCCCAGATCAGCCACATTCGTACGAAATGATGTATGGGGAAGTCGCCCTTGCTTTGCATTTATTTCCTTTTATGTTATTATGACATTCCATGTTCAAATCTGATATCGATTGTCGGGATGAAACTCCTATTCTCTGGGATAAATGATGCGGCTGTTTCGACCATTCTGAACGTTCTTCCGATGATGCTGATACCGCTGAAGATCGAAGAAACGACTGTTCGCTGGGTAGAATTGTGAATGTTGGCGTGTAGCGCTGTGGACAGGGTACTGGTATGAAGACTAAGCTGGCCTGCCGCGGCACAGGAGATAGTATGGGGGCAGAGAGGGGCTGAATGGGAAGGATGAGGTTTCATCCCCGGACGGGGAGCAGATCTGTGTTTTGGGCCGGAGTGCCATGGGATGCAGAGAGAGAGCTACCTTCCACTCGTGTGCCTGTGAGACTAACAGGTGGTTGGAGTCGAGAGATATTGGAAGTTTGAACTCAAAGGAACTTTGGAGGAGGAGGCATAACACCGCCTGGGAGAATTTATGGAGGACTGGGATGTCAGTAATGAGAAGCTGGGGTGCAGAGAAGCTGGAGTGACAGAATAAAAATGACCATGAAATAAACTTTACCTAAAACTTCCCACCTGGGCTGTTTGGACTTGGCATTTGTTGACTACCCATGGCCCAGGTGTGCAGAGGCTTTAGAGGAGGAAGGGAAGAACTGGGACTGTTAAACCTCATGAGACATACCCCAGTTGTTTGCGGAGTTTATTCACTTTGAGCTCTTGCTCTTTATGACAATGCCTTCCCGACTTGAGCTTTTATTCTGGATATGCTTGAATTTCTTGATGACAGGAGACTTGACTTGAAGGGTGAAGAGGATCTTGTTTTATTCATGTTCCAGTGACAGAATACATGACTCTTAGGAAGATGACAGACGGATATGTTGTTCATAAGTGAAGGTTTTGGAGTGGTTTCTCTGGGACATGAATCCAGTGACATTGCTTGACCATGGGAGAGGAGTAGTGCGGGAGCATGGGACTATGATAACGCGATAATCCAGGAGGAGGTGGGCTTTATGCCAGGTCAGGAGCCTTTGGAGGGGCTAGAGGAGGGTTTGGGTAGACCAGGCTGCTTGGGAGACAGTGAGACAGAGTTTCACTAAAGCCGGAACATTATTCTCATTGTTGTATCAAACCAGACATATTGAGGATGGTTTTTGAGAGCAGTTCTGGGTTTTTTGGGACACTGAATGGTCCACAGATCACTTCAGTGGGAATAAAGAAGAAAAACAATTGTTATATACTTCTGCTTGAGCAATGAAGTTGGAGTGGTCATGGATCTGGGAGTGTCTTCAGCAGCACCTGTGGACTCAGACAGAGTCTTGGGAACCTCCCAGTGTGAGTTTCAAACTCGTTCTGTTGGACAGACATCTGTCTTTTGCTCTTTGGGCAAATGGCATCATGAAACGAAGAATTTTGGGTTTTTCGTTTCCTTTATGCGAGCCAAATATTGGATCAGATAACCACATTCATGTGACTGTGCCTCGCGTAGAATTTACGACTTGAGATGGGACTGGAAAATGGATGTTTCATGACTTCCCACCTACCGGGACTGGGGAGGAATTCTGATCCGCGGAGGCCTACTCTTCTGGGGACTCTGATTGAGGTCTGGGTTCATCTGTGAACTATGAATCTGTGTTTTGTGTCAGGACTAAGCATTATGTCTGAATCAGTTGTTGTGTACGGAAATATTTCCTCTGTTAATTCCACGTGAAACCAATTCCATAAATGGGCGTTTCCGCCTTCGCGAGAAGACTCAAGACGTTTTTGTTCCTGTTACAGACAACACCTGACCTTTGCTGACCTTTGAAACGCGGAATTGCCTTTGTGTTCTTTCATTTGGAGATGCGATGTGATGAGCGAGGTTGAGAATGACTCTGATAACCCAGACCACTCTGCGCTGCGAAGAGGAGCTGAGGAAGCGACATGAGCTTTTGCTGGAGTGAAATGTCTGTACTACTTTGGAAGAGAGGAAGAGTCAGCTTGGGCTGCAGAGTATAAACACCTAAATGATGTTAATGGAAATGGATATGATCATTGATATTATATTTGATACAATAAATGTTTCTTTCTTGAAGAGACACGGGCGGCTTGTCAAAGAAGCCGATTTGTAATTCTGCATAAGCCATAGCTGAACGCGTGTGTCCGTGTGTCTTGAGCTCTTCTGCGACAGGCTTTGGGGGACGAAGACTGGGACTGGGAAATCACGGGGTGCCACGGGAGATCATCTTCTTTTTGCGTTTACGAAACGTGTCTGAGAAGCTGGAGCTGGACAGAGGGGATCGCAAAGGGGAACCAAGATTTTTTGGAGAAACTTTGTGATGGTGTTTTAGATTAGAAAACCTAAATCCTCTTGGACTTTTTCTCTATAGACCCAGTTTCGATTGGAAGCTCTTTGACAGATGGACCTACCACATGTTGTTGTTTGTTTGAAATCCCACCATGTGACAGAAATCTTTCGAAAGAAAATGTTTCTTTATTTTTTATATTGACACTCATGTGGAGATGGAATACTCTGTGGAAACAGTTTGTTATGCTTTTTCATGGCCCACAGATACACCACAGTTTGATAAACCTCATACCATTCTTACACGAGATCTTCTTTGTTGAACCATGAGACAGTCAATGAGGCTCGCTCTGACATCAAACGAAGAAAACATACAATATGTGTAACTTATATTCAGTTCAAGTATGCCGGATTCTGTTGCATGGAATTTTGATGAGCTCTGCAGTTCATGTTTTGTGAATGGTGGGATCATTCTTGATTTTGAAATATGGGCGACGAAAGATGAAAAAATAGTTTTGTTTGTCTTGCCTGTTCTGGGGACGCCTGGCGCAGCTACCTGATGTGGGAGAGCATGACCTGATTTATTTTCCCAATTGATTTGGGGCAGTTGATTGTAAAATGTTTGCATATGAAGGAAATTGAATGAGTATTTAATGACATTTATACAAATGTACATATTCTCTGTATTTTGCTATGAAATGTTTAGATACCCTTAATAAATGTTAACCGTTTAATTGGTGAAGGATAGATTGATATACGATAAGGGTTAAATTTGCGATTACTACCTGAAACCGATGTATTGATATATGCCAATCCCATTATGACGAGTGATGTGGTAGCATTCACGAATTGATTTTAATAACTAGTCAGTAGCCAGTGAGTGACCAAGGCTGTGTTATAAGCCGAATATTTACCTCTGCTCATGACCCCGGCGAGACCCGTGGTGATTCAGTGTACCTTATACGAAAACATAGGTTAAATTAAGATAGACATAAACCGTGATTTGAGATTATCGACATATTGGAATTAGAAAGCATGATTATGGAGATTAAATAAATAGCATTGTAAATCATAATTTGATTATAAATGATTTTGTGCATTTGGTATATATTGGAATGATCAATGAACCATAAACGTATATGAAATAAGTATATGTTTTTGTATTGACATTGAATCAGCTTAAAAAAGATTGAAAATATTCATTTAGTAAATTGCATAGTTTGGCCATTGAATGAGAAGAATGGAGGTATCGGGCCACTAAGCATGAAAGGTAGCAGCATATGTTTATCAGTAAGTCTGCAGATAGGTGATTGGCGGGCCAAGGTCGAGGGCTCTATCATGCATCCTCGCCATTTTGAAACATAACATTGTTTGTAAACCATAAGGGTAACTCCAGAGTGTTTGCACTATCAAGATGTTAAGTTTTTGGATATTATTATGTGGCAACGACATAACATACCATTTTGGTTAAATGCATATTTTGTAAAGGAATTGCATTAAATTTGTAAATGTTTATGGGCTTGCCCCGAGTGAAATCAACCATGGAAATATTTGAGAACTAAAGCGTTTATATTAATGATGTATTTGATAAGTGTTATGGTAGTGGCGACATCACGAGTCAATTGGACTGTGTTCAGATCGTGGGAAGAAAGGGGTGCTATCAACTCTAGATGGCATAGATGGTTGAAGTTGGCTGCAAGCTGGCCTTGAAGGCAAAGTTGAGATAGGACTTGGGACTGCCTTGGTGGTGTCAGTAGGATGTGTTTGGGATGAGCTACGAGATTACACAGCAAGGAATATAGATACATTGAGTTACCAGATACATGTGGTTTCTGACTGGGATAGGGATATGCCAGGTTTGGGATTCTGAGACTCAGGTCCGGTCCAGGAGTTGTTGAGACCAGGGTTTATGAACCGAGCACTTCACCATGGGGAACTCCGGTTATGTTCGCGAAGAAGAAAGATAAGACCCTTGATTGTGCATTATTTCTGCAGTTGAACAAGGTTGATCGAGAATTGGTATGCTCTCTAGGGATTGATGACTTGTTGATCAGTGCAGGAGGGCAGAGTCAACTCCAAGAATGAACACTTCGCCTTTAGGTTATCATTAGTTGAGAAGTAGGGAGGCATACCTCTGGGTGATTGTTTGGGACATAGATATGGTGCTGGACTGCGGTGATGCCCTTCGGTTAGCCAGATATGGCGTATTCATGATCTCATGCTAAATGACTACTTTAGATCAATTCCTTCGTGGTTTTTATCAACAGCATTTGATCATACGATCTGAGGGAGACCGTGAGGGGATCATTTGAGGTCATCCTATAGCTTTTGAGGACCATAGGTTGTGCTTGAGTTAAATGAAGTAGTTTTGGCTTACTAAGGTGAAATTGCCCAGGAGCCGCGTAGTGTCGACTAGGCATGTCGGTGGACCCAGGAAGGTTGAGGCTATGATGGATTAGGAGTCAGGAAGTCGAGTCTTAGATATCTGGTTTCTTGGGATTGGCGGGATACTATAGGAGGTTCATCGAGGATTTCTCTCGACTAGCAACACCTATGAAGAGACCAACCCAGAAGGAGATCAAATTTGAGTGGAATGACCTGTGTGAGAAGGCATTCCAGGAATTAAAGAGGAGGTTTACTTCAGCCCCTATTCTGATAGTCCCAGAAAAGGGACAGAGGTACACAATGTATTATGATGCCTCGAAGGATGGGGCCCAGGATGCACGTTTGTCTTTGTAGGAGGGTAGTAGCTTATGGTTCTCGACGATTGAAGAATCATGGCGAATTACCTACGCATGACATGGAGTTAGCGATCTGATCTTTACCTTAAAGATATGGGCGCCACTGTGCATGGTAGCGGTTTAGTGTTTCGGATCACAAAAGTCTAAAGTATATCTTTATATAGCGGGACCTCAGCATGAGGCAACGCAGATGGACGAGACTACAATACAGTGATCAGGCTTAGGGAACGTTAGGGAGTTTAGTAAGTGCGCCTTCCCTCTTGGCGAGTGGTTGAGTCCCAAGGGCATGTATTGAGAGATGAGTATCGTAGGGGACCGGATCTGATCACGATAAGGTGCAACTTGAAGAAAGTAGGTCGTTCACATAGATGGTAGTCTTCGGTATAGGGGATGAGTGGTAGTTCCCCAGTTGACAGATCTGAGAGAGGAGGTCCTCAGAGAGTTCCACAGCTCTCGATTTGTTGGCGCCAAGTGAGTACGAAGATGTCACAGTGATCTTAAATCGCCCGATACTACAGGTAAGGATGAAGAGACACGTTGGCGATTTTGTTAAAGCGGTGTCTCAACGTGTCCCGATGAGTTAATTTGAGCACTAGAAGCCATCAAGGCTACTCCAACCATTGGAGGCAGCTGAGTGGAAGTGGGAGCATGTCACAATGGATTTTATGACCCACTTGCATGGGCTTGTAGATGATGTGGTGTAATTGATATTAATGGACCGGCTCGCTAAGTCGGCACTTTCTCTAGTATACGGATGACCTTCCTGCTGGAGGAGGGGGTGCGGGTTGTATATTAGAGATTGTCAGGCTACATGGGTGCGGTGTCTATAGTATCGGATATAGATCCTAAATTTATGGCTCACTTTTGGAAGAGCTTCAGCCATGGGGAGGTTCTGATTGGTGATGAGCAGCGCTCACCCATAAGACGGATGGATGGTCGAAGAGGACCATGCAGAGTTTAGAGGACGTACTCACGAGGCATGCGTTCCTAGATCATAAGGAGTGGTAGGATGAGCAATTGCCCTTTACGGAATTCGCCTACACTTGATAATTACCAGCGAGTATACAGATGACACCTTATGAGGCTTTATATGGGAGGCCATGCTCCCGATCCATATTTGACCCAGACCAGTGGGGAGAGAGTTCGCTACGGGTTCGGATCACGATTAGAGACACCTCGAAGGTAGTTTGTGCGGAAGAGATCTTCTCTCACGGCCGGCCCAGAAGCGGAAAATACATGATAAGGTAGTAATTTGACTCTAGAGTTTGAGGTGGGTGATCACGCCTTCTTGAAGGTGATGCTTAAGAAAGGAGTGGTCAGGTTCGGCTAGCGGGGGAAGCTAACACTGAGGTATATCGAGCCCTTTGAGATACTCGAGAGGGTGGGCACGGTTGCATATCGGTTGGCACAATTACCGAGCTTATCAAGTGTTCATGAGGTGTTCCACGTCTCCATGCTCCGGAAGTATACTCCAGATCTAGCCCATGCAGTGGATTGGGGAGAGATAGTTGTTGACACAAATGGGACCTTCGAGGAGGGACCAGTTTGTATCATGGATAGCCGGGATCAGGTTTTGCGACGCAAGACCGTGGCTAGTAGAGAATGCTGTGGTAACACTAAGAAAAGTGGATGAGGTAATGTGAAGCGCGAGGACCACGCGATCTGCGGGCCCACCTATCCCTTCTTGTTTAGGGATGAAGGTACGTGGTTTAGTCGTTACCAATTAAATTACTAGTTCACATGCATGAGGTTGTGTACATTGCATATGCATGTGATTTGATGTGAATGAGTGTGGAATTTCGGGAAGAAATTCTTTTAAGAGGGAAAGAATGTACAACTTAGGAAAAATTCATATTTTACGAAATGGGTAAAGCGAGCGTTTGTTGAGGTCGAGATTTTCTAGATCTCTCGGATGACAAAGCCGGACTTTATCGTTCTGGAGCGTCTCGCGAGGCTAGTTACCATTAGTTTGTCAAATTGAGATAGTCGAGTTTCATATTTTGAGGCATCGAGAAGGTAGCAAGTGACACATGGCACTTGGTTGGATGACTCACATTGAGCCATGTGTCAAATGGAGAGATAAGTCAAACAAAAGTCTAAGTGGGACCCATGTGGGACATGTGTCACCACTTAAGAGGAAAGAAATCAAAAGATGTTGATAAGTGGATAAAGTGTAATCAAAGAGAGCCAATGAGGGAGTGACATGTGGCAAAGAGGACATCCTGCTTGACCAAGTTGGACCAAATTTCGATGGGGGAGAGGAAATTTGAGGGAAAAAATGAAAGAGAGAGAAAAGAGAGAAAAGAGAGAAAAGAAGGAGGAGGAGAGAAATACATTACGATTTCTATGGCGATGGACAAATGGCTTTGAGTGGGAAGCAAAGAAATAAAGTTCATCCATGCAGGAGCCGCATAGAGACCAAAATGCAGGTTTCGCCAAGCTCCGAGAGGTAGGGATTTTTCTCCTACTTTGTTTAATTCTTTTCTAAGAGCCATTCAAATGGTTGAGATTGTTGAGGAATTTGAGTGGCACATTTCAGGTCAGATTTGAAGAGGAAGCTGGATGGATTTTCAATATCTATTTTGAGCAAGCCTAGTACTAAATTTTGGACATCTTTTATTCGAATTTGAATTCTGCCATTATTTTGGACGATCCCCGAGCTAAAATTTGGGGCTATTTTAAAGTCCGAGGGTGACTTCAGAGACTGATTATTGGTCCATGTGCTATATTTGTGTTATTCTTCAAAATGAATAACATATTGGTGGTGTGAAAATCATGTTGTTACATGCTCAATTGATCTAAACATAGGATTGCTTGATGAAATTAGATTATATTGTAGAAAAATATAATTGTCCAAGGATCATGAATGTGGTATACATGAAATGGCATAATTGCATTCACATGCACGGTCACATCGTTGAGTCAATTGTGGGTGCATGGTACTATTGTTCACCATTCTTAGTCAAACATATGTATCTAGCGATGAAAGTTCGTGAAATTAACCGGAGGCTGCGAAACTGCGATGGACAGAAATTTACAACTTAGAATAAACACGGGGAGTTGATAAATTAAGATGAATATTGGAGGATTTTCCAATAGTTTAAGTCATTGGGTGAAACATCAATTACTGGTTTTCACCCTTAGCATTGGTGTGAGGGAGTTGGTCGGGACTCGGGTTGTGGGCATAAGGAGTCTCATCTCATGCATGACATATGTATTCCATGGAGGATTGCATTTTCTATATGGAGTATGGTATGATGTGTGTGTGCCATTGCATGTGCATTTAGGTAGGGAGTAACTCTTGTAGGAAAATTCAACTACTGGGCATTGCTCACCTTGTCTTGGGAAAATGTTTACAGGTACTGGAGGTACACCGGGGAATGAAGCCCATCCAAGAACTTAGTGGAGAAAAAAAAAAGGCCAATTTGGCTTTGTTTTGTAACCTACAAATTTTGGGTAGAAAAAATCTATTTCTATATAAGTAAATAGCAAAGAGTTGTAATATAACTCATTTTGTATGATGAATACATTTTATAAATTTTTCCAGGTTTCCTGTTGTCTTTGTAATAAAAAGGCTAATTTACATCGAATTTAAGGTGTTTTGGAAAGAGAAGAAAGAGGCTGGAGTGCAGAGAAGACCCCGGGGAATGGGCTCTTTGCCCATTTAGTCCTAATGCGTGTGAGGAGTTTATTGGCCCAATGTTGTGACATGGCCTTCCGTGTCATGTGGCCGGGTTCGACCAGGGAGCCACGACCCGGCTTTGGGGATTGCGCAGCAGGTATGCGCACCTTGGCTGGGATGCTCACACGATAGAACTCGGTGAAGCGCATTGCCAGCCAGTCCCGGGTGCGACATGATTTCTGGAAGTGATGGATGATTTAGGTCGCGATAGAGGCTTCCTTTGTCTCGACAAAGATTTGTTAGCCCTATGTCGCAATAGAAATTTTTTGTCGCAACAGGATTTGTTGCCAAGCCAGGGTGTTTGGGTCGCGATAAGGGCCTTGTGTCTGACGAGTTTTTTCCAATTGGGCCATTCTATGTGACCAGAAGTTTATGTCATGACAGGGTTTCTAAGGGTGGTGTTGCGACATAGTGTTTTCTGTCGCGACCTGTGGTCAGGCCTGCGCGCGCAATGGAACAAGGAGTCGTCTGACAGGCTGGATATCGCAGCGCACTCCTGCACTGCAGTGCTGCAGCGTTCGCCAGGCTTGCTTGTGCTGAGCGCCATGACTCGCCTGACACGCGAGTCACACACAGCCACGCCACGGTGCACAAACCTTACCCTAGCATGCATGGCGGGCGCACTCTTTGTCGCCTGACGGGCGACATCTACGTCACGGCCAGACATCCGGTAATAGCGATTACGCTGTGTTGTACATTGTTTGATACTATTCATGAATACTATTAGAAAAAAAAATGACCCCCGGTTGGGGGGTCACATAAATGTAGAGGAGATGATAATAAACAAATATATGTGATTTGGAAGCTAAGTTTTATAAATATATATGTATTTGATAAGTAATTAGAGATATATTTTGGTAAGTAGATATTTTCTATAATTTGAAAATTTATTTAGATAATATTGTGATCAAGATATATATTAAGGGATAATGAAAAACTCGGGAAAATTAGAAATTTTCAAGAAAAATGGCAATAATAATAATAATAATAATAAATTGCCATAATGGTTCAGGGAAGACTGGAAAATTCTCTAGATCTCGGATGATGAAGCAGGAGACTTCCACCCGGTTGGATTCGATACCATGAAATCTAGTTACCCGAGAAAGATTTACGTTGGTCGAGACAATGGTTTCGTGATTTCTTTGGGTGGATGGTTGTCAGTGACCCCGGGGGCCAGAGATTTTCAAGAGAATCTAGAGAGTCATATAAAATAATTAGGTAAAGTTAATTAAAATAAAATTAGACTAAACAAGGAACAAGGAAATAAGAGCTATTAGAAAGGGCATGAATAGGCTTGGGCAAGGATCACGTGACACGTGGTGCCATGAGAACCACTTATCCAACTTAAGCTAAGTTAGACAAAATGGGCAAAGGAGGGAGGAAATTTCATTTTCCCTTTGGGTGATGCGCGTGAGAAAGAGAGGAGAGGAGAGGAGAGAGAGAGGGAAAAAGCTTTCCTTACTCTACCTACGATCTGAGTCGGGTGAGTCGTCTTCAAGCGGGCCGCAGTTTAAAAATTAGGATTACTCGAGTGAGGCTACGCATGGATACTAAGAAAGCTTTTGGGTTCGGGAAGTGTCCGAGCTTCCTCGAGTGGATTCTCACGCTTCAGAGGTAGGATTCTTCCCTAATTTGGTTATTTTCTATTACATGGGTTGTTTGGTTGAGTTTTAATGCCCTAAAGGGCACATTTTAGCGTTTTCCCTAAGAAATTTGTTTTACTGCAGAAAATAATGGGTTATGGGAATAGTGCCTTGTTTTGATCTATATGATGTCCGATTTTGAAGTGATTTGATTAAAAACTTGAGAATTTGATTCAGATTTCCTTCAAAGAAATTTGTATCTCTATCTAAGAACTTGATTTAGGCTTTTGAATCACCGTCAGACATTTGTAACTTAAGTTATGAGTAGTTTTTCGGGATTGCACAGCTTTTATTTTGGTGAACCTCTTATCTAGATTTTGGGACTGATTTTCGGTTGGGAAAAAAAATGAGAATTTGGACTAGTATCCTTCAAGGAAATTGTAACTCTATTTGAGAACTTGATGTTAGGATTTTGAATCACCCAAATCAGACCTCTATAACTCAAGTTATGGTCTGTTTTCCAAGATTGCTATAGCTTAGGTTGTTTAAAGATTGTGTCCAGATTTTTGCAACAATTGGTATATGATTGTAGTATATCATTGCTTGAATTAGGTGATATACTTGATTTGAGTGTGTGAGAGTAAAATTGTGTGTTCTAATCGTTTGGCTTGTGATGTGTTTGTATATGAACAAGGCCATTTAAAAGCTATCAGCTTGGTTGTAAGGCTGTTATGGACATAATTATCCTGTGATTAAACTAGAGTATAATGTAAGTCATTGCTTGATTAGTGATGACTTGGAGTACTATAATATATGTGTATAATATGTTGACATGTAATTCGGAAGATAGTTTATTTAAGAAAATTGTATGCTAAATTGAAATATGATTGTCAAATGATTCATGGGAATAATGTGGTTTAAATCTCATATAGCACTCATGCATATATATAGCATCAGTATAAGCGTGGAATGGTAAGTGCATTTCATATACAGGGGATATTACATTAAATGGAGTGCGTGTACATAGTCGCAATCATTCATCATTCTTGGTAGTGAGTGAAATTGACTTTCAATGGCACACTAAGAAATCCCATGAGTCTCACCGGAGTGCATTCATGACTTTGAATAAAGCTATTTATTGGAGACAGTCCAATGCTACTTTTGAATAAAGAGAGGAGTTTATGGGCATCGATGCTTTTTATTAAAGCGGTTTATCGGAGGCCCATCGATACTTTTTCAGCGGTTTATAATTTCCAATGATTTTGATTAAAGCGTTTATGAGAAGCTGTCGATGCTTTTGAATAAGATGTTTATCGGAAGCTTGTCAATGGCACCGAGGCGAGTTTTTATTGGAGTTGTCAGTGGCTTTTAACAAGTAGTTTATCGAGAGGATGTCAATGGTTTTTTAAAAACAAAAAGCTTTTGTTTTTGGATAAAGGAGTCGTGGGTGAAACACTGATGACAGATTTTACATAAGCATAGCATGTATGAAGAAGTCGATGAGGACTCGATGTTAAAGGCATGTGATGACACTTCATTCATAGCGTATAAGCATTCAAAGTAGCGCATTTCGCATTTGACTTGATTATGAACATGGCATTGCATGTGCACTTAGGTGGGGAGTAGCCCCTGTAGGAGTTTACCCTATTGAGCATTGCTCACCTCGTCGTGGGACCTCCTTTTAGGTACAAGGAGTATGCAGTTGGATGGCGCTAGCTCCGAGGCCCAGTTATGAAAGAAAGCAGTTGTGAAGCATAAATATTTTTATGAAGGTTAGAGCTGTAAACTAGTTCTAACATATTTTGTCTAAAGGAGTGTAAAAATACTTTGGAACAGCAGTGTTTCTAATTTGTAATATTGTAAAGTGTTATAATTAAACTCTTGAGGACTATGGTAATTAGTCCTGTATATTCTGGTGTGGATGAGTAGGCTCGGTTAGGCCACTTTCACTCATAATTGGAACCAGTGAGGTCATTGTATTATATTGGACCATGTTGCTTGGTTTTTTGTGCATGTTGTATTTTGGGTAGAGCTCCCCATACAAAGGAGACTATGTCTGATTTTCGTTAGATCATGGGTTTCAGAAAAAGGGACACGACGGTGTGGTATCGTGTTACCCAACATCCATATGGATCTTAGTGGTCGATGGAATCCAATGAACCCTCGGGTTTGGGGTAAATCCATGACAGTATCAGAGCATAGGTATGCGAATACCTAGGGCTCGATGGGCATGGGTCTAGGACATGCGGTTATAGTATGGGCTTGGGTTGTGAAGATGCCTGGAGCTACACACACCTGGATCATGTATTAGGCGTCATGGCTTAGTACTACGAGGAAATAGGTATGTGATTCACGTAAGAAAGATGGAGCGTGGGTTTAGACCATTTGCCATTGCCACATTTCATGTTGTGTGCTACATGGTGTGATTGCAGTTGTGTGTTATAAATTTATGAATTACATAAACAGAGATGTATATAGGAAGAGGAAATATGATGTAGAAATTTAAAAACATAACTTAATAAGAGTTCGGAAATGGATGAAGCGGAATAGTTCGGGATGTTGATGTCACTTTAGTAGTTTGGCATGTGCAACGCTTCGTGAGCAAGGGAAAATCTCGATATGAACATAGGTTGGAACCTTGGAAGCCATTGAATGTGAATTCTCCTAGGAACAAGGTGAGTGTTGATCGGATATGTCGGGTTAATGAGTTGGAGATCTTGAGTTCTTCTCCTTTGTGGACCCTAGGGTCATGGACTGTCGGAGTTTGAGTCATCCTTACAGGGATGGGTAGTTGGCCAAGCACACCAAGTCATCATTGGGTGTGATCATAAAATAGTTTACTTCTTGCACACATGATGGTGCCATTTTTATATTTCGGAGGGGATAAGCACGTCAGTGAGCCCCCCCGAGCCATGTATGACTCTAGATGGCATGGGCGGAGTTGATGGAGTTGGCTAGCCAAGGCCTTACCCTAGGGCGGTGAGATAGGGTTTGAGTCTACCTCGGGTAGTTTATAGTGCGAAGAGGATTTTTGGACAAAGTAAAATGGGATTACCTCAATGGGGATGTAAACCTCATCATTGAACCATTTTTACTGATGCGTCTCCTATTTCCATGACCGAGTATAGGCGAGACCGATTTGAGTTGCAGGCATAGTTCAGATATGAATTATTGGAAAAAATTTTATGTTGACTTACCATCTTAGGGCCCCTCCTATTCTATTTACCAAGAAAAAGGACAGACACACTTGGTACATGATATCGATAGTTGAATAGAGGTTTTAATCAAAATGGGCTCTCTTGAGGATTGATGATTTGTTTGATCAGCTTCAGGAGAACACAGAGGTCTATTCCAAGATTAGATCTTTATCTTTGATTCTCATCTGGTGAGATTAGGGAGGCGGATATCCCTAAGATAACGAAATTTAGAGGACAATGGGCGCTGAGTTCTGTGAAAACAGTATCTTCGGATTGGTGGTGCCAATGACATTCTTGGATCCTCAGCGTGAGATTTATTAGCCCTATCAAGATTAGTTTGTTGAGGGTTTTGTTGATGACATCTTAGTCACTCGGTCGAGGAGGGCATGGATCATTTGAGATTGTTCTCAGACGCAAGGGAACATCAATTGTAAGCGAGTTCGATGTTGTAGTTTGCTTTCTTGGGGTGGCGTTCTTAGACCGTGAGTATCAGCTTTGTGTATGAGTGGACCGGAGGAAGGTTAGGAAGTAGTTATGAGTTAGGAGGGATGCCAAATCAGTCTTTGAGATATGGCTGTGACTGTAGGATTGGCAGGGTACTATATGTCACGGGCCTACTCATTCAGCGTGGCCTTGTGACCACGTCTTGTGTGTGATCTCACACCTCAGAACACTTTCTTGAGACCCGACTGCATACACATTAATGCCTTTATCTTTGGCCAGTTCGCCACCTTGGGCTCTGCATGGGGAGAGTGGCTCCGGCTCGACGAGTTTGTGCGGAGTAGGCCAACACCTTCTTCATAGTCGGGTCAGACCGTGAAAATGAAGCTCCCAATATGAGATTACGGCCTTGCTGAACTCAGAATCTACCTGATGATCACTTTTGCGCACCATGCAGGCGCTCTCACCATTAAGCTCGAACCATCAAGCATGCTTGTTCTTCAATAAAGTGCTCATTGCACCAGTCCACGGACACCTATGATAATGACATTTCTCCCCCAACGATATCTTGCAGCCTGGTAGGGGAACACTTCACGATCTTGCCTTCGCCAGATAACTGTGCTCCCCTAAATATCATCAGGCTAAGGTCAGCGATACCGGGACCAAAGAGGATGTCACTGTCATGGGCGGCATCCTGACCATGGAAGGAACTGTATCTTCCACACAGAAATTTCTGGCAGACTTCAGCCCCTAGTAGGCGAGGCCTGGTCACTTGCTACTAGATGCTAGCCGACACCTTATAAGTGTGGAGACCTTCATGAAGAAACTAAACTGCAACTGTCAGATTAATGTTTTTAGGAGAGAGATGACTTTCGACCGCGGGGTCGACAGAGACAACATATCTTATTGAAGGCATCGC
The DNA here is from genome assembly GCA_016808115.1 of Tetrastigma voinierianum. Lineage (NCBI taxonomy): Eukaryota > Viridiplantae > Streptophyta > Magnoliopsida > Vitales > Vitaceae > Tetrastigma > Tetrastigma voinierianum. The sequence goes on from JAEQBH010001629.1 coordinate 160,504, forward strand.
TCTGATTACCTTATCCACGGACCTACTGTTCGCGGCGGTAGCGGCGTGTGATCTCATAGACGCTTTCTTGAGACCCAGCCTGTCACGCCACACATTATGCCTTTATCTTTGGCCCGGTTTCGCCACCTTAGGCTCATCGGAGAGCGGCTCCGGCTCTGACGCCGGTTTGTGCGGGGAGTAGGCATTACCCATCGCGCTTCATAGTCGAGGTCAGACGGCGACGACTCCCCAAACAGCCGGGTCGGCGTACGAACTCAGAAGAATCTTCACCTGAATCTTACCGCTCTGCCGGAGCGCTCTCTGCATTGGCTCAAGATTATCAACATGTTTGATCTCCGGCTGAAGTCTTCTGCTGCGACATGGACACCCGCCGTGTGACGCCTGGGAATTCATTAGGTTTCTATCAGCTCATTCGCCTTTATGTTGGATTCGACTGGAAGGAGATCGGGTATGGAGTGGGATGTGGGGCAGCTGAGGGGCATTCAGGGAATTAAGGAGGCTTACTTTGGCTGTTTGATGGTCGGGGCCGGACGGGAGGTACATAGTGTGTGCCAGTGCCTTGGGACGGGTGGATGCGTTTTGATACGGTCAGGAGGGTGAAGGCTTATGGTTCTGGGAGCTACAAAGAATCACGAGGAGTGGAATTACCTCGCATGACATGGTGTTGCGGCCACAGTGCTACCTTGAAAATTCGCACCATTGCTTGTATGGTGAATAGTTTAAGTGTTCTCAAACCACAAGAAATCTGAAGTATATCTTTACCTGTGGGACTCAGCATGAGGCAGCAGTGGATGGAGTATCTGAGAGGATTATGACTTCACCTTGCATTACCATCTTGTTGCCAGGCGTGAGTGACTGAAAATGCATGGTCGGAGATCACGGGTACTAACTAGATGTGAAAAGCTTCCGAGGAATGGCCGGATCTGAGGTGTTGGGACCCGATTTAGACTACGATTACAATGAAGCAATTTCCAGGAGTACTTTGGGGAGTTTGTGTATGCCATCCTGCAGCGAGTGTTTGATCCGAGCGAAAGCAGAGATATCATCCATCAAGGGTAAGATTTTAATTAGAATCAGGTGGCAAAGCTGACTATGCACGTAGATAGTAGTCTTGATACCAGAGATGGCGTTCTTGATTGATTGAAAGATCTAAGGGGAGATCACCAGGGTTTCTTGCTCTGGCTGCATTACATCCGAGTGTACGAAGATGTCTAAGGGTCTTTAATATTGATGCTAGGTGGGGATGAAGAAGACACCACTTTGAGGACCGTGGGTACTACATATCATGGTGAGTTGAGAACCAAAGGCGGTAGGGTTACTCCGATCCACATTCGGTTGTGGTAGAGTGGAAGCCAGACATATCACGATTAACTTTGTGACACACCCACCCAGGCGTCGAAAGCAAGGCGTAGTATGGTGGTGTGGATGGTCCGTTTCGCCCATTTAATTTGTCTGAATAATGTCCACCTTGGAGGAATTACACGGGATATATATACATGAGAGATTGTCTGGTTACATGGAGTGCCAGTCTCTATCATATCAGAATGGGATCCCAGGTTTATGACTCACTTTTGGAAGAGTTTCCAGAGAGCCATGGGAACACAATTGATGATGAGCACCGCTTTTCATCAACAAACAGATGGTCGGTCGAGGAAAAAAACGCCACGGGTTTTAGAGGGACATGCTGAGCATGCATCATGGATCTCGAATGTAATTTGGGAAGAGCGCTTACCCTTGACCAGGATTGCGATATAACAATAGTTATCAGTGACATCTGAGATGACACCCTCGAGCTTTGTAGCAGGAGTTCATGTAGATCTCGATTTGTTGGACGGTGGGAGAGATCCACCACTGGTTCAGATTTGGTTAGGAGCACTTGAGGAGAAGGTGGATTTGATATAGAGTGCTTCTCTCACGGCTCAGAATTGACCCAGGAAGATTCTGTAGACAAATAGACGACGACCTCTAGAGTTTGAAGTGGGTGATCAATTCTTCTTGAAGGTGATGCTTAAGAGAGGAGTGGTAAGGTTTGGAGTGGGGAAGCTAGGCGTGGGTGTATGAGCCCTTTGAGATACTTGAGAGGTGAGCCTGAGTGCATATCGGTTTAGAGCCTCGGGTTTATCGGTGTCCATGAGGTGTTCGATGTCTCCATGCTCCGGAAGTATACTCCAGATCCAACTCATGTAGTGGATTGGGGAAGGATTATTGTTGATTCGGATGGGACCTTCGAGGAGGAATCTGTGCGTATCATGGATAGCCAGGATTAGGTTTTGCGATGCAAGACCGCGAGGATAATGAAGGTGTTGTGGCAACACCGAGGATTGGAGGAGGCAACATGCGAACAAGAGGACATGATGCGCGCCATCTATCCTATCTTGTTTAAGGATGAAGGTACGTGGTTTAATCGTTTGGTGATTAAATAACTAGTTTATATGCATGTAGAATTTTCTGAAAAATGGTAAAATGGTAATTTCGGTCAAAATCTGGAATTTTTCTAGATCTTGGATGACGAAATGGACTTCACCGTTGGAATCGTCTCGCAAAATCTAGCCACCATGTCGAATTTCGTCAGATTCGGGATTAGATTTCACGTATTGGAGGCACGGGTGTCGAGTCTTAGTATGATAGCTTAATGAGAGGTACACATGATGTGAGAGGCATGTGGTGTGACAAGGGCCACCTACTACATGTATCCATGTGACACATGTCACATGAATAGTGAGATGATAAGAGATAAGTGGCTTATATTAAGCCATGTGTCAAAGGGCCCTTAAAGTCAAACAATGGGGACAAGAAGGGAATAAATGAAAAGAAGAAAAATAGGATTTTCTCTTCATTTTGGCTGAGTATCGGCCGAGTGAGGAGAAAGAGATTTTTAGAGAGTTGACTTTACAGATTTCATTGTTCGGTTTGTCGGTTCTCGTCGGAGCAAGAGGAGAAGTTAGTCCTATTGCAGGGCTGCGCGTGGACACCGGAGTTTGTGGAGTTTAGACAATGCCTCCGGAGGTAGGGGTTTTCACCTACTTGTTTTATTCCTTGGCTAAGATCCATTTTGATGGATAAGGATATTCTGAGGTATGACGACCGTTTTTCGCCCAGATTGGGACGAGGAGAAAATCCCTTAGCGGTGGTTGTGAACAGCCAGACCTAGGGTTTTACCGCTCACGGATCTTGTGTGGCTCAGGTTAGTTTGGCTGGTTCAAAATGAATTGCTGAATCGCTTATTAGCCCATGTGAGCTAATTTTGATGTTAATACTGAATAAAATAATATGTGGTTAGTATGCGTGAATTTTGTTAATATAATGATTGATATATATATTAGCATGTGCCGTATGAAATGGCATAATGCATTTTATATTTACTCCGGCACCCTAGAATGGTAGGTGCGTAGAAAAGTATGACAAATAAACTCCAGAGGGTTGTCCAAATGATGAATTCTTTTGTAAAATTATTTAAAATAATAATTTTATCGGAAAGTAGTCCGAATAATTGTGTTGGGAAAACTGTCCAACAATTCACGTTGGAGGGGCCCATGAATTGTTTCAGAGCTACCCAACAAATTCACCTCCTGAGAGTCATCCAACGATGAGATCGGGAGGGTTGTCCAATTAAACAAATACTTTTGTTTGAAACGATTACACATTAATATAAACAAAGTGGGAGGAGTCGCTAAGTATCTTGGTACATGGGATTGGGCATGAGACATTCGAGATCATGATTTGCTTAATGTGTTTGTTTGCCACATGTGCACTTATGGGGAGTAACCCATGTAGTGGGAATTCCATCTAATGCATTGCCCACCTCACGAGGGAAAAATTATCGTGCACAAGGAGTGTTTTCGAAGATCGCGCCACTAGAGGCCACTTAAGAAGAAAGCCTGATTGTGGCTTTGATATATATTTTGTAAAACATGTATTAGAATTTTTAATTTTAATATGTTCAGATAGAAGTGATGTAATAACTCTTGAAACTATGGTAACATAGTTTATTATATTTTAGTGAGTATGATGTGCTGGCCAACGCTGCCATTTTTACTGATGATGCCCTAGCGATACGACACACGTGTTTTCAAGAAATGACGGGGTCATCAGACCCCGAAATGGGGCGCTATAGGAGCAAAGGTGGGAATTTTGGGGACAAAATTTTTTGTTGGGAGAATAAAACTGGAAAATTAAAAATTTTTAAGGAAACATGTAAAAAAAAAAAATAATAATAATAATAATAATAAATTGCCATAATGGTTCAGTGGTCAGAAATTCTCTAGACTTCAATGATCGTAAACGATCACACCGCTGGATCTGCCTCAAAATCTAGTTATCTAGAAAGATTTCATCGAATTCCAAGACAGTTGGATTTTCGTGATTTCTTTGGGTTGATGGTTATTCAATGACCCTAGGGACGAGATTTTTACAAGAATCTCGAGAGTCATGAAATAATTGGGTAAAGTTCAATTAAAATAAATTGAACTGAACCGGGATGGAAATAAAATTGTTCAAGGCAGAATGTGCACTCACAAGGATCACAGGATACGGCACCATGAGAGCCACTTATCCAACTTGCTTTCAACTTAGACAAAATAGGAAAAAGGAAGCGAGGGAAATTTCATTTTCCTTCCAAATTGCATGAGAAAGAGAGGGATGAGAGAGAATGGTGCTTTTCCTCTCTCTACAATCCACGGATCGTGGTCGTCCACCAGCCATGGTTTAAAGTCGAGCGGCGAGGCCACACGGATACCGTAAACCCAAGCTCTATCGCCATTCGGGAAGGTCTGAAGTCGAAGCCGGCCCGGTAAAGTGTCTCGTATAACTTCCTTGAGTCGTTGCTCACACTTCAAGAGGTATGGATTCTTCCCAATTTAGTTATTTTCCATTCTAGGGGCTGTTTGGTTGGAGCTTTAATGTTTAAAGGGGGCTGTTTACCATTTTTTTTCAAGGCTATTTGCCAAAATAATGGGTCAGGAAGAAAATTCTCGTTTGATCCTATATGATGTCCGCTGGATCGGACGGCGTTAGAAAAAAATGAGAATTTGGACTAAAGATCCCATAAGGGAAATGCAGCTATGAGAACTTGATGCTATTTTAAATCACCCAAACTGACCTCTATAACTCAAGTTATGATCCATTTTTTGGAACTGCTACAAGCTGCCTTATTTTGGCCGAACCTACTGTCAAGATTTTGGGACTAATTTTCGGTTGGGAAAAAAATGAGAATTTTGACTAGTATACTTCAAGAAAATTGTAACTCTATTTGAGAAATTGATGTTAGGCTTTTGAATCACCCAAATCGGACCTCTATAACTCAAGTTATGGTCCGTTTTCCGGGACTACAAATTAGGGTTATTGAATGATCAGAGTCAAGATTCGCTTACAATTGGTATATTATCAGAGAGACATTGAATGGCTATATAATTGGCTGAAATTGTGTGGAAGTCAAATTGTGTGTTCTAATGGTTTGCTTATGATGTGTTTGCATGAACAAGGCTATTGCATGGCTTATTGTAGGCTATTTGTGGGACATGGTGTCAATTACGCTAGAGATAATGTGTGTAAGTCATTGCTTGATCGGGTGGGATGTGACTTGTAGATGTCAATATATATAATATGTTGATATGTATTGTGTTTATTTGGAAATTGTATGTTAATTGATATGATTGTCCAAATGATGTATGTGTATTATATGGTTTGTGGTGTCGTCCATATACCACTCATCATCCGCGCGGAATTATGTAATTTATCATATGCGATATCAATAATGGGTGCGTATACAATAAAATCATTCATCATTCTTGGTGAGTGGGTGCTTTGGACTACATTCAACTGAGTCTCATTGTGTGTGTATTTCATAGCTTTAACAAAGCTAGTTATTGAGACTATCCGTCGCTTTTGAATAGCAGTCATCGAGAATGTCCAATGCTTTCTAATAAAGCTTAAGGTATCTGGAGATTGTCCAAGGCTTTGAATAAAGGTGTTTATCGAAGATCATTCAATGGCTTTGAATAAAGCATTTATCATAGGATGTCCATCGAGTTTTAAAACAAAAGCTTTTGTTTTGATAAAGAGCCACTGGGCAAACACTACTATGCTTACACTTTAGCATAAGCATGTGTGAGGGAATCGTGAGGACTCGTGGCAAAGGCATGGTGAGTGACACTTCATGAGGCATGGTGGCAATTCCAGTATAAATCAGATTTTTACTTGAATGTTTGGATTGTGTGAACAATGGTACTGCATGTGCACTTAGGTGGGAGAAGCACCGTAGAGTTTACTCCTACTAGGTATCAAGCCACCCCATCAGGACTTTTAGGTACAAGGAGTATGCGGTGTGGACGACGCCACTTTGAGGCCCCGCTTGAAGAAAGTCAGCCAGGGGCTTGTAATTATTATTTTTTTGTGAAGAAGCTAATGTCTAGTTCTAGCTTGTATTTGTGTAAAAGAATTGTAAGAATACTTTTAACAAACTTTGTTCTAATTTAAAATATATGGAGTGTTGTAATTAAACTCTTGAGGACTATGGTAATGGTTTGTATATTCTATAGTGGATGAGTAGGCCTTTGCTAGGCCACTTAATCACTGATCCAATGAGGTCATTGTATTATATCAGCCATGTTGCCGTGTTTTTATAAAAGAGGTTTCAAGGTGAGCTCCCAGAAAGGAGACCCGTCCGATTTTCAAATATGTGGTCCTAGAAAAGGGGACACGTGATGTGGTGTTGGGTTACTCGACATCCACAGTCTTCCAGCATTTGATCACTTAAGTCACTAAACGGACTCCCTAAGCTTAAAGGCCACAGGAGCACATATGGAGTAAAATATAATTATAATAATTATTTTTAGTAGAGTAGGCAATCAATTAAGAAGGTAAAATAAATGTATTTGGAAATCATATTTGGAAGTAATTTGACTCTTTATAAAGTTTTGAAACTCATTAATTAAATTATTATTGTTGGGAGGTTTAAAATAATATTAGGATTTTATTAATATTTACATTATGAATGTTAACATTCTTCAAACCAATAATTTTAGGTGACAATTAATTATGATAGCCTCTCCTTATTATGCTAGGGTGGCAGTTTGATTCATTCGAGATTCTTCTTATTAGCTCTTTCAAGGCTTTAGAAGTATCTGAGGTAAAGGATATTAACACAATAAAAAGAAAATATTTTATATGTTTTGCATAAAGATAATTCATATAGGGTTTTTCTAAAATTATATTTATTTGTCTTTATGGAATTTAATGAGGAAAAATTGATTTGTTATATTCCTTTGATTGTCCATGGATCAATAGGATTTTATAGAAAGTATTTTAGGATTGCTTTGCTATGTTAAAATGGGTATATGATGTTTGTGGGATCAATTTCGAATTTAAACATTCGACTCGTTACTTCAATCCCTACCTAAAGGAATAATAGTTGATTAATTATTCACTTTTGTCAACTGAATAATAGTTGGACCCTTTTACATTTCTTTACGACGAATGTGACCGGGATTTGAACCCTACTAGGGGTTTTTTTGCATGAGTTAATAAGACTAAGACTTATTCCATCCACCTTAAAGGAACAATTTGTGGCTAGCCACCCATTTGAAAAGTCCCACATGGTTAAAATTCATTTGATATTTGATGATCAGAGAAAAATATATTTGAAATGTTTTTTATTTTGGACTTTGATATGAAAGTGTTTGAATCAAAATTTGATATAAAATTGTTTAGATCACATTTTATATGAAACTGATTTGAAATGGATTTAAGAAGCAGCCTTGAAGAAATTTTTAATACCTTGCTATTTTTGAATCAAATAAAAGTTTTTACGAAAAACATTCCTATTTGCTATATGATTGAAAATCTTAATCTAAGGAAACAAAGATAATATTTCTTATTAAGCTTTAAGCTCACTCCTATTCGTCAACATCTTTTTAGGTACATTTAATTCGGTAATGAGAGATTGTTTAGGAAGGAATCCATCATTGGCCAGGAATTTGATTTTGAATCAAGTGGACCTGTTTAGTTTATGAGCCTTATGTTCATTCGGATTATTTGTTTTCAAAGTTGGTTAAGGATATAAATATTTGTCTTGGGTGGTGTTAATCCATATGAATGTTATAAACTCTTTAGAGGGAAAAAGAAAATTAATACTAGTACTTTTGATTATTTCATTAGGTTTAAAAGCATTTGTTTTCCATAATGAAGTCTTCCATTAAAATTAGGTTGTGTCTTATGCAACATAGAAAATCATGAATCTATACTTTCGACTTTTGAAATATTAAGAGATGGAAACCGTGAGTAATTTAGGTAAGGTGTGTAACGCTAGGATGACCGCACCGCACTATGTGCCGCGCTCGGGAATTTTTCAGATCCTGGAGCAACGCATACGCACTAGCCACCGCTGAAGCTCTGCCCTCGTGGGATCTAATTGCATAGTCAATCCATGTCGACCTCGGATAGTCGTGAATTTTACGAGCTTGAGGTAAATTGGCGATAAATGACACAAGGACACATGCAATGTGACACTAAACGCGGGACACTTGGCACATGGAAGTTGCGTCATATATATATATATACAGATACATACCACACCATGCATGATGGAAGTAGAGGGAGATACATGGTACTGATGATTGCCATGTGTCACGATGATTGAGAAAGGTGTCCTACACGGATCAAAGGAGTTCGTGGAATGAAAGAAAAGAGAAAAGGAAAGAAAGGAGAAAGAAAGGAAAGGAAAAGGGAGGAAGTCCAATTTTCTACTGGTTTCCAAAGAAACAACGATTTCGATGATCAAGAACAGTTGTGATCGGCGCCTCCAAGAGGTAGGGTTCTTTCCTACTCTGGTTATTCGCCAAGGGACATTCAGTGGTCATGAGGTATAGTCTCAATAAGGCCTGTTCTAGAACAAATGGTGACCTAAACCAAGATGAATTTATAGGTCGGGCTTAGATTCTTCGTTTTTAAGAAACTACACCCTAAAACGACAATCGCCATTGGAAAGTGTGATTCGAGTGTGATGATGCTGTGGTGCCATTGCTGGGTATAGGACCGATTACGCCGAATCAGATAAAGCTTGTTTCTGTCCGAGTACATGAAGACCCGCCAGTGTTGCTTAATTGAATGATAGCGTATCGTGTGAAAATCATGTTGATAGTATGCTTACTTGATGTATTAAATACGGGTTATAAGGATGGATGTGAATTATATGTCAGAGATATAATTATCCATGAACTCGTGAATGTTGCATGTAGCTCATTGTGCATGTAACATGAAAGGACTTAATGGCATTCAAGCATTGCATATGCACGAGTATATCGTGAAACAAAGGAAAAGAATATGAAAGAACACAATGTTTGGTGTTTAAATGGTGGGTCGTAAAAGCGGATCTAAGTCCTATGTAGCCTTGCATGGTTTTTAAATTATGTGTCGGGTAGTAACAAGGGGATAGATACCTCTCGGGTGAAAAGGTCCGTGACTTGGTCAAACATATGCGCCCGCCGTGAAAGTCCTGTGCATGGAAGCGTGTGTAGCTATGAAACCTGGAATTCGTTACTCCACAAAGACAAATGGCTTTGAATAAAGAGTTTCGAGACCGCCCAAGGAGTTGGAAATATAAACAAAAATATTTTGTTTTGGAATGTAGGTTTTTCTATGTTGGCATGACTGCACAAAGGAGTCAAGGAGAGCTTGGGACATTGGCATGACATGAGCATTCATGGTAATGCATATGTTTTGCTTAATAAGATAATGGTAATTTAGGGACAGGTAGGCATTTTAGTGGGAGTAACCTGTAGAAATTTCACAGGCATTGCTCACCCCGTCGTGGGAAAATCATTTCAAGTGCTAGAGGTCCACTAGGAGACGGAACTCGTCTGGGACCTTAGTGGTGAAGAAGGTCAGATTCTGTTTTTTTTTTTTTTTTTATTCTATAAAATTCGACATGATCCACTCTCAGTATAAAAGGAAGGAGTTGGAATAAAACCTACTATCGGGTTCGCATGCTTTAACATATGTTTTTCCCATATTTTTATTGTTGGCTTTACAGCAGAGGCCATGTATTGAATCCTGCAGCGTTTTGGAAAGAGCCGGAGGTGCAGATGGCAAGAAAGGTTATGCGTGTTTGTGATTTAGTCACGGCACCTCGGTCGTGACAAAGTTTCTGGTCCTTTATCTCGACAAGGGTTCCCTGTGTCACGACATGGTTCCTCAAGTCAGAGGCAATTGCTCTACGCGACATAGTCTTCCATGTCGACATCATGGCGTTCTTCCGTCAGGACAATGTCGCAACAGAGCTGGTCGCGACAGACGGGCCACAACAAGAGGTCGCGTCACACCCCAGGCCGCAATGTAGTTTGGTTAGGCTAAGGGTTTTATATTGTGATAGGTAGTTTCCATGTTACTAATGGTCTCGCCTCGATAGGGCTCTTCTTTTATCGCAAATGCAAAATCTCTTGAAACGGCTGTGGTTTACCCCGTGAGAGAATTTTCATGCTAATGACGGGAGAATTTTGATGTCAATGACATGGTCGACAAGGCCAATAGTTTTTCTGTCACGATAGTGTGGCACTGCGTTGCGTGCAACAGACATGGATGAGCGCACACGATAGAGGTTCTCTATCGCGACAGACTTCTTACAATGGTATAAAAAAATTAAAAATAAAAAAATAAAAAAAAAAAGAGGGAACCCCTAGATCGGGGGCATCACAAAGATGGTAATGTGAGCCCAGGATTATATAAATACCAGAGCTAGATTACGGACACGAAAGATGGTCGCGGTCGAGAATTAGTATAATGACACCTAGGACCTAAGCACCGGTTAGATCATGCATTCATCAGGCATTCTTGATGATTTACTATGTGTTATACACTACATGATATCAGGTTATGTAACGTGTGAATTATATACTTGGTGAATAGTGTATAGGTTCGGTGAATGAATAAATATATTAGTTCGTATTAGATTTATATACAGTAGTGGCATATGCCACTAATTGAACAAGGAAAAATCTCAATTCTTCCATTTGACATGTGTATGGCAAGTCGATGGAGGGGACTAGGGTCACCCACGAGGCAATAGGTCGACCACCGCCGCTCCACCAACAGCCTTTGCAGAGGCTATGGTGCCGCAATCACGCCATTGCACAAAGCATAGTACAACTAGGGGTCAGGAGGACTAAGAACTTCCGCAGGTTTATGACACATCATCCTCCCATTCAAGGGAGGGATTCAGTTGTCGAACTCCTGGTCCTAATTCGACAGTGTGATCCGAATTGAGTTCGGGGCGCAAGATCAAATATTGGGACTCTCTACCTGCTTTATCAGACATTGGTATATCCAAGTCTTATAACTATATCAACATAACATATACAAAAGTCTAAAATAAAACTACCACCGTAGTGGTGTTTACAGTGTCACATATACAATACTGAGTCCCACTTACATATTCAAAAACTATATATTTACATTTACTAATCGGGAGTGCAAGAACCTACAAATGATGAACCTCCTTACTCGTAGCCGGCTCAAAGAAAAATGCTTTAAGATCACTTTTCTCCTTTGTACCTATGCAATATTGAACCTGCATGTTTTACTAGTGGGAAACATATGTAGCATGTATATACACATTTTATATTCAGTGATATAATAATGGATATCAGATCGCATGCATTCATATAATGGACTTATACAAGTACTTATGCTTATAACAAACTTATGTTTATTCGGATCTCCCGTAGGAGTTACAGAGTTTATTCTTATTCAGAACTTATGCTTATAACAGACTTATGTTTATTCGGATCTCCCGTAGGAGTTACAGAGCTTATTCTTATTCATAACTTATGCTTATAACAGACTTATGTTTATTCGGATCTCCCGTAGGGAGTTATAAAGCTTATTCTTATTCGTAGTCACCCAGAGGTATTCTGCATCATAACGATACACATTTGTTTACTCTATTCTCATTCAAAGTTATTATCATATAACTCAAATAATTAGACCAAGATTAGTAAATGAAAAGACACAAAGCACAAGTAGTATCCACGATACTATACAAGATCAAGTGTCAGAGCACAAAGCAGAGGCTAAGCACTGACAAGAGCGTAGTCGTGACTAATTTAGAGAGGACTGGCATGGAAATGTAGTACCGGCACGGTCGAGAGTACCAAGTACTATACGTGCCTCGCCTAAATGCAATGCAAGGTCGGGTCATTTAATACCCGGGCTCGCATTCCTACAAGTATGTGTTTTAGAACTTCCTATCTTATTATAGGCACAAGGAAGTTTGCCCATTGGTCTAACTTGCTCTTTCTTAACCCCTGCTAATCATTTATATTAGGTTCTAATACTCCCGGTAGGTGAATTATAGCTTAATTATGCAAAAATATCAAAAACAGGGGTTGCAGGAACTAGCAAATCTTCCGTATCGCTTCCTGCACTCGCATCATCCGTTTCAGAGGGCGGTACCGTATCACGGTGGTACCCTACATCGCTTTGGGTGGTACTGGTACTGATTTGCCACTGCATCAGCGGTACCAGTACCGCTCCAAAGGGGTACCGGTACCGGTCTCCGATTCTACCCAGAAATGGCAGAATTCACCATTTTTCATGCACTTTTCTTCCATAATTCTCTTATATTCCATCCTTCATCAAAAACTAACATGGAATCCCTCCAAACAACTCCACAAACACTTTTGATTAGCTAAAGAATCAAAGGATTCATACCAAAGTTCACTAAACTTTACAAAACCATACACTTATGAAGATTCCATATCTAATTGATATCAACTAGGGATTTTCAACCCATCTTCCCTTAATTCTAAAGTTAAGATGTATTCCTAAAAAAACCCTAGAAAAGGGAACCAAACTAATATCCAAAGAAAACCCTAGCAATCCATACCCAAATAGTTTGTATACAAAATCATACTAAAATCCATACAAAAAAAACTCTTAGTTTCCATACTCAAACTCCAAAAATTCATACAAAAGTCATGTATCCATACCTTGGCTTGATCTCTCTCTATCTTCTTTTCTCTTCTCCCCCTTCCCGTGAAGTTTCATCTCATGACCAAAATAATCAGCTTGGTCTCTTCTATTTATAATTAAACTTGCCTTTATTTGCTTTGTGTCCTCTAACTTTTATTCATTTGTATTCCAATTTTCTTTATTTTATTTTGGCTCTAATTTTATTAATTCATGTCTGAGTGCCCTTTTTGACAAATTACACTTTGTCCTTGAATCTTATACAATTTCTAGTTTCCATGTTTCACATTTAAATTTACTAAAAATTCATCTTATGCCTACCAAATACCTTAAACATGTTGAAAACAACTAGGGTATATTTCGGGTGTTACACTCCCCCCCCCCCCAATTCTTAAAATAAATTTAGTCCTCGAAATTACAGCTAGTATTTAGAGAAGTCTTTGTGCCCTCATTGTCGGTCCCCGGTTCCCATGGCAAAACTTCATCCATGCCGTGATGTTGCTGAATCACTTTTACCAGAGGGACTTGCTTGTTTCGTAATTGTCCTATTTCACGATCTAGAATAGCTTTCGGCTCTTCTTCGACAGTGAAATCTTCTTGTACTTGTATATCTTAAACTGTTAATATGTGCGATAGGTTAGAACGATATCTACGAAGCATAGACACATGGAATACATCATGTAATTTGGCTAACTTCCGGAGAATTACTTAAGCGATGCCTTCTTTGAGGTCGACTCTTTCTAAAATCTCATAAGGGCCAATGAATGGAAGTGGACTGAGTTTCCCTTTCCTTCAGCGGAGTATCTTTCCAGGAATGCAAAAACACTTTGTCTTCTCAGGCTTCATGCTACATATATTTTCTCTTCAAAGTTAGCATAAGACACTGTCTATCCACGGACAACTTTTAATCTCTCTTGGAATAATCTAGAAGACTTTTTCTTAGGTGTCTTTTACTAATTCGAAAGGACTAATAATCTTATCCTCGTTCATCTCTGTCTGACACATAGGAGTTCTACATCGTCTTCCATCTACTGAAAGCTTCATACGGGGCCATGCAATCTTGGATTGATAACTATTGTTATGACAAAATTCATGAGTGGAATATACCTATCCCAAACTTCGAGAAAATCTAATATGACCGAAGCATATCTTCTATTACTTGAATCACTCTTTCATTTGTCCATCTATTTGTGGATGGAAGCGATCTTAAAATTCAATCTCGTACCAAAATTTATTGTAACTACTTTCGGTACCTTGGCGTAAATAGTGGATCGCGATCGGACACTATTGATAAAGAGAGATGCCATGTGATAACAATTTCATTCCCATAAAGGTCCATTTAAGCGATCCATGGGTAGATCGAAATCGGATCATTAGAAGTGAGCAAACTTGGTCCAATCTGTCCACAATTACCCGGTGCATCATGTTTCCTTTTGGGTGAGAAGCCAGGATCTGAAATCCATGGCTAATGTTATCCCACTTCCATTTGAAATTGGAGGGATTCCCGATAAGCCGGATGGTACTTGGTGTTGACCTTTACTTGTGACACGTCGGACATAAGCCACATACTCAAAAAAATGTCCTTTTTCATCCCTTGCCACCAATAATCTGCGTTTCATATCTGGTACATTTTATTACTTCGAGATGCATGGTGAAAACAATATTGTGGCTTTCATATAATATCTTCTTTTTCAATTCCATATTATTCAATACACATAATCTGCTCTTGTACAACAAACCTCCACTTCCATCAATGGCAAAATCAGTATTGTCTCCAGTACTGACTAACTAAACCATCTCTTGTAACTTGGCATCATTTTTCTGAGTATTCACTATCATTTGCTTTAAATCCGGTATCACATTCCATTGAGCCAATAAGGCTCCATTGGCAGCAAGTCTCCAATCAAAATTTTTCAAGGTTAGAGCAGAAATCATTTTCCTACTTAAGGCGTCTGCCACTACATTTGCTTTCCCAGGGTGGTATCAATTATACAATCATAGTCTTTAAAAAATTCTAACCACCAACGTTGCCTCAAGTTCAAATCTTTTTGAGTTAATAAATATTTCAGACTCTTATGATCAGTGAAAATCCTACATTTTTCTCCATATAAATAGTGTCGCCAAATTTTTAAAGCAAACACCTCTGTTGTAACTCCCAAAATCATGTGTGGATAATTTTGCTCATGCGACTGGTGTGCGGAAGCATAAGCCACCACTCCCCCATCCTGCATCAATACACATCCAAACCTATCCTCGAGAAGCATCTTGTACCTTTGTGTAATCCACACGTAAGGCTAAATCAACAGTGTTTCAACCGGTATTTCTGCTTTTTAATCTTTAAAACTGGATTGTCACTTATCATCCCACTCAAACTTCACTCCTTTCAGGAGTAATCTTGTAAGTGAGATCCTTTGTAACAAAAATCATCTGAATCTCAGATAACTGCTAAAGCCCGAGAAGCTTCTCACCTCGATTACATTTCGAGGAGGTTTCAGTCCTTCTATTGCTTCAATTTCACTTGGTCCACTCTAATACATACGCAGATACAATATGGCCTAGGAATGACACTTCCTTGGCTTGAAAATCACATTTAACGGCAAACAGCGATTCTCTTTCAAAGTTTGCGTCTTATCCTCGAATGGTGTTCATGTTCACATTGCATCTTTAGAATACACGGGATGTCATCAATAAATACCCTGACAAATTGAAAGTGCCATCTTTCTTCTTAACAAATAAAGCCAGAGTGCACCCAGAAGTGAGACACTTTAGGTCGGATGAAACCCTTATCCAGTAGCTCACATGTAGTTGAGTCTTCCAAGCTGTTTCAAATGGGTTAGACCCTCACGGTAGGTGTCCCTCGAAATAGGAGTCGTTCTGTGAAGCTTCAGTAGAGATCCTTCTCTTTCGGGGGTAGTCTGACTCTAGTGCTTGGAAGAAGCTTGTCGGGGAACTCCTAATCAGGAATATTTTCTAAGTTTACTTGCTCTCTTTTGGAGTCAAGAATCAAAGCCAAAAAGGCTTCACAACATTTTTTTAGAAAACGTCAGGCTTTCATAGCTGACATAACTTTCGGTATTGATTCAGATTGGATACCCTGTATTATTACTTATGATAGGTCAGGACATTTAAGTAGGACTATTTTCTTATCCTGATCCAACTATGTTGGAAGTGTTTGGATAACTGATCCATTCCCGAAGATCAAATCAAACTCCTTGAAAAGGCAAAGCAATTAGATCGACCCAGAGAATTCCCTATCATGGACCATTAAGGAATGATTCTTATACACGGTTGACTTCCCAACAACATGCCCCAGAGGACTTTGTAACAAGCATGTCATAAGCTATAGCTGCTGAGAATAATTTATCACTCATTTGTTCCGTGCATATATGTAGATACGTAGAGCCGGATCAGATTAAAGCACTCTGAATCAATATCAAAGATAGTGAATGTACGCAATAACCCCGGTATGCGGATCTTCACGAGCTCTCATCGCATAGCTCGTCTTTGGGGCCTTAGTAGTGGGCGATTCAGTCTACGAGAAGGGATTACCTTTCCTTGAGCCCCTTAGTCCTCTACCTACTCAAGTGTGGAGTACATTTGACCATCCTACCGCCTTAGGGACTCTACACACAAGGAACTTTTACTGCACGGATCTCATGGTGATTGGCTATCATGATAATAGTACTCCCACATGAAACAACCCCGAGTTGCACAAATGCACACAACCTATAATGATTCTTATGGCAATGCGAGGCATGCCGGATCTTTCCTCTTGTCAGTTGGATACCTCGGCAGAGACTTTTATGTCATCAGTAGGTCCTTGTCTCCTACCTCGGTAGCTGAACCACACCTTGAATCAACTTATGACTCTCTAGGTCTTTCAGAAGGCCTGTTGAGAACTTTCTCTTTGTTTCTTTTCTTGACTCTTCATTTGGATTTCTCAATTTTTATAATAAGCTTGTACCCGGTTGATAAAAATTGTGGCTTTGTGTAGTAACAGCCATGAAGTACCTTTTGATGAACTCATGTAAAGCCCTCCATATTGTCCACATCTGAATTTTTTTAAACCCACAGACGGATTAGATTGCATATTTACTAAGGCGGGCAGATTCTTTCTCATATTACGATACTTGTCATTTTCCACTTGTCTTAGAGTCGAGAATTTGCTTTCCATTTGACTCCTTGTAATCATCATTGACATGCGCCATTATTAAATACGTGACCAGAAATAGTCAGTATGGCTGGATCTGGAAGTAGTGGATTCCTGAAACCAGCTTCCATGATCATAAAGTGCACACTGCGTGATGAAGCCACATGTGACCTTTTGGTCCTGAGACATCTTGCTTCAATACAGAGCCCTCTCAAGTTTCCAAGCCCAAAACTTCGGCTTTGCTCGGACTCTTCCATACTTGTACCATGGAATTCTTCCACTCCATCTTTCGTGATGAATAAGCTCGGAGCTCGCGAGTGTGAGTCGATCTGAACCCTTGCCATATCTTTGAGAGATTTTTATCAATGCTTCGATTGAAGCATTTTCGATATCATTGACTCGGATTGGCGAAGCGATTGATCGAAGAGTTGGCGGCTTTTAGGCATTTGATCTGACTTCACAAGAAATTTGGATCCATTCCTAGGCGATACACAAGAAGAAACAAAGACATTCGCATTAGGCTAACACATTCTATGTAGGTGCACATGATAATCTAAGACTCTTGAGAAACTCTAAGCCTAGGCTCATTCTCAACTTGTGGTGGTACATCATATTCCCTCAGCCTTAGGTTATGGTATACCACAATATACGATACCAGCATCGCGCCCAGAATCGGTCAGGCCCAGGTGGCGGATCAGGAGAATCGAGTTCGGGGCGCTAGATCAAATCTTGGGACTCTCTACGGTTTTTATCGGACATTGGTATATCGAGGGTCTTATAACTATATCAACATATCATATACAAAAGTCCAAAATAAAACTACCACTGTAGTGGTGTTTACAGTGTCACATATACAGTACTGAGTCCCACTTATATATTCAAAAACTATACATTTACATTTACTAATCAGAGTGCATAACCTACAGTGATGAACCCTACTCATGTCTTTGACGGCTGAGAATGCGGAAGATCCAGCGTCTCCTTCTTGTACCTACACGGATTAAAAACCAGGTGCTAAACTGCGCTTAGTGGGAAACATATGTAGTATGCATATACATTATATTGACATATAACAATAACGGATGTAATTTCCATGCATTCTATAAAATGGACTTATCTAGTACTTATGCTTATAACAAACTTATGTTTATTCGGATCTCCGTGGAATTCTGAGCTTATTCTTATTGAACTTATGCTTATAACGGACTTATGCTTATTCGGATCTCAGTAGGAATTCTGAGCTTATTCTTATTGAACTTGCCTTATAACGGACTTATGCTTGTCGGATCTCAGTAGGAGTGTGAGCTTGTGCTACATTGAAATACCCGTGGTGATCACCTGGGATATAACGATACACATTTGTTTACTCTTATTCCTCATTCGAGTTCTGTTATCATATAAGCGTAGAATACTGAACTTGATACTAGTAATGAGCAGGTAAGACCGAACCCACAGTAAGTATAAACGATACTATCTGATCTTGAGAAATGCGTAGCTTACCACAGCGAAGTCTTCAGAAACACATTGACCCGAGAGAGTCTTGTCGCTTGTGGAGTGCAGTACTAGCGATAAGTACTAGTCGAAGAATGGAAGTACTAATGTCTTGGAAACCTTGATCGAGAATCTTAAGTCATAGCACTAATCGGAGTCTGCAGAAGTACTATACGTGCACCTTATGTCTAACCACGAAGTGCCCGTCATTTTTTAATACGGTCTTTGGCATTCCTACAAGTATGTGTTTCGAACTTCTATCCTTATTATAGGGCATGAAGTTTGCTTGTCGAACTTGCTTGTAGAAGTACAATAAGTACGATACAGCATTTTCACTTATTTCTTTCTTCTCTTAACCCCTGTTAATCATTTATTAGGGTTCTAATACTCGATGAGCGAATTATAACAATTATGCAAAATGTCAAAAGCATGAAGGGTTCGCGAGGAAATAGTGTGCCGATGTAGAAGCTACGATTCGATACCGTGCCCAGTGTCCGTCTGGAGGGGCGGTACCGATCACCGTACCACTTTGGGTAATGCAGGTGCATTTCAACGCATCAACGATACCGATGCATGACACTCGAGGAATAGAGGTACCGGTCTCCAGGTCACTGAAATATTGAAATTCACCATTTTCATGCACTTTTCTTCCATAATTCTGTCTTATTCAAATGCTTTAAATCAAAGCAACATGGAATCCCTCGAACAACTCCTGGCTCACTTTTGATTAAGTAAAGAATCAAAGGATTCATACCAAGTTCACTAAACTTTACAAAACCAACACACTTATGGATTCCATATCTAATTGATATCAAACTTCAGGGTTTTGACCCATCTTACCTTAATTCTAAAGTTAGGATGTGAAGCTCTAGCAAAACCTAGAAAAGGGAACCAAACTAATATCGAAAAGAAAACCACTGGCAATCCATACCCCGAATGGTTTGTATACAAATCATGTACTAAAATCCACTCTGAAAAAAAAAAAACTCTTAGTTTCCATACTCAAACTCCAAAAATTCATACAAAAGTCATGTATCCATACCTTGGCTTGATCTCTCTCTATCTTCCTCTTCTTCTCCTCCCTTCCCATAAGCCCTTGTTTGGAGACCAAAAATAACTCATTTTTGGTCTCCCTCTTCTATTTATAATTAAACTTGCCTTTATTTGCTTTTTAGTCCTCAACTTTTTATGGTGTATTCCAATTTCCTTTATTTATTTTTGGCCTCTAATTTTATTAATTCATGTCTTTACAGTGCCCCTTTTTTGACAAATTACACTTTTTTCCTTGAATCTTGTCTGATTTTTTAGTTTCCTAAGTTTCCATATTTCTAAATTTACCCCAAAAATTCATCTTATACCTACCAAATACCTAAACATATTTGAAAACAACTAGGGGTATATTTGAGGTGTTGTTACATCCGGTGTGTGACCATTGGTTTCGTCGGTGTCGAAAGTTTTGGAGGCCGTAGAGATTACTTAAGATCTTACGGGTTCAGGCTAGCTCCATTTAATTGAAGGAATTGAATCTGGTGTGGTGGGATTAGATTAAAGTCTCGAGGATCTAAGAGGCGATGACATGAGGAGAGTTCAAGAGCTCTTCCTTGAGTAAGTTTTCCCGACATGCTACAGGCATGCAAAGGCTACGGGAGTTCCTTGAGTTGAAACGGGAAGTATGACCACACAATACTTGAATACGTAAATTAGGATTTACCAAATTAGCACGTTTCGAGGATGATTATGTGGCCACGACATGTGACGAGGTGAAAAGTTTGAGCTATGAAATTACGAAGTTGTCCATCGAGGCAGGAAGATTGGCAGGGTTCCTCCCTCTGAATGTAGACTGTGGTCAGGACGACTATGACCATAGAGAGAGAGAGAGAGACGACGCACGAAGCATCCGAGACACGGGTGCTGGTGACAAAAGGAAGGAGGGCCAGCCTTCTTCTAGTTCGGGAAAGAAGTAGAAGGCTTCTAGTTCACAAGGGTTTCAAGGGCGAGGCGTAGCGTTCTACCAAGGTAGAGGCCAAGTCGAGCTCCTACCCGGTTAAGGACCCATGACATGTTACATTGTCATCGACTGGATACATAGGACGGGGTGGCTACTGGAGGCGAGGATCTCGAGGGATGTTATGAGGCATACAGTCTTAGTCATTAGTGAGGCACCGCTAACCTTGTTTGTTTCTTCTTACTGACACGAGGCTAGAGGGAACCCGATATCGGCCCTAGGGTGTGGCAAACACCTATGTCACGAGGTGAGACGGAGGGACCCGGGTATGGGTTGAGGACCGAGGGCGAGAGACTCCTGGTCGGGACTGGGGACCGGGGCGTGTCTGCGCGGTTACACCACTGGCCCCGAGAGATTGCAGATCGGTCGGTTATAGAGGGTATCTTTATACTCTCGCACCTATGGACTAGAGTGTTGTTTGTTTCTAGTGCATCACATTCATTTATTGCTGCATCTTGTGTGAATGTTTTGGGCTTAAAGGTTGAATCCTTGGGAAAGCCATTACATGTAAGCTCTCCCACTAGAGTAGGGTGGTGATATGATATCATCAGAGGATTGTGAGTTAGAGATCTTAGGGGTTCTACTGCTTTATCGGACCTTAGGGTCATGGACATGTCAGAATTTGATGTCATTCTTGACATGGATTGGTTGATGGCACATCGATTCATCGTTGACTCTGAGTGTAAGAGGATTACGGCCTACACACGAGATGGTGTTTGTGTTACTTTTCAGGGGATAATCATGATGCTTTGCCCCAGGCCGATTATGACTCTAGGTGGCACGAATAGTTGATGGGTTAGCTGGCAAGCCTTACCTTGGAAGACGAGTAGGATGGGGTTTGAACCTACCTCAGGTGGTTTGTGAGTTTGAGGACGTTTTTCCAGACGAGCTACTGGGATTACCTCCATAGAGAGATGTAGACTTTTTCATTGAGTTGCACCCTGGTACATCACCCATCTATATAACTCCGCATAGGATGGTCTTGGGTTGAGTTCACGAGACTCAAGGTCGGTCACGGGAAATTGTTAGACAGGGTTTCATCGAGACCCGAGCACTTCACCATGGAGCTCCGGGTTAATTTTGCTAGGAAAAGACCAGAGACCGCCCCGACTATGCATTGACTATTGATAGTTGAACAAGGTTACGATCAAGAATTGATATCCGTTGCTGAGGATTGATGATTTATTTGATCAATTGAGAGGGGCGCAGGTCTACTCCAAGATAGATCTTCGTACCGGTTATCATCAGTTGAGAGTTAGGAAAGTTAATATCCCTAAGATAGCATTTAGGACGCGGTACGAGCATTTCGAGTTCACAGTGATGCCTTTCGGATTGACGAATGGGCTAGCAGCATTCATGGATCTCATGCATAGGGTATTCCAACCCTATTTGGATCAGTTTTTTATAGTCTTCGTTGATGACATTTTGATCTACTCTAATTATGAGGAGGAGCATGGGGATCATTTGAGGATCGTTCTACAGGTTTTAAGAGACCATCAGTTGTATGCCAAGTTTAGTAAATGTGAATTTTGGCTTACTGAGGTGAAATTCTTGGGACACGTCGTGTCAGCTTCATGTGTGTCAGTAAACCTTGAGAAGGTTGAGACTATTATGAGTTGGGAGAGGCTAAAGTCAGTCTTCGAGATACGTAGTTTCTTAGGATTGTCAGGGTACTACAGGAGGTTCATTGAGGATTTCTCCCGGCTAGTAGCACCTATGACAAGGTTGACCTAAAAAGAGGTCAAGTTTGAGTGGAATGACCTGTGTGAGAGGGCATTCCAAGAGTTAAAAAGGAGGCTTACTTCAGCTCCGGATCTGATAGTCCGGAGACGAGACCGGAGTACATGGTGTATATTGTGATGCCTGGGACGGATGGGATGTCTTCGTGCGATCCGGGAGGTTGTGGCTTATGGTTTTAGGCAGGCTAAGAGATCATGACAGAATTACCCTACACCCACACGACATGGAGTTAGCGGTCGTAGTCTTTGCCTTAAAGATTGGCGCCACTACTTGTATGGTGGCGACTTTAAGTGTTTCGGACACGAGTGCGAAGTATATTTTCAAACAACGAGACCTCAACATGAGGCAACGCAGATGGATGGAGTATCTGGAGGATTATGACTTCACTTTGCATTACCATCATGGTAAGGCAAATGTGGTGGTTGATGCACTCAGTCGGAAGTCGCGGGGAGTACTGGCTATTGTAACTTCCTGGGAATGGCAGATGCTCGAGATTGTGGGACAATTTGGACTATAGTACAGTGAACAGGCTCAGGGTGTTTTAGGGAGTTTAGTGGCTCATGCCATACTAAAGCGGGGTGATCGGAGTCTTAGAGGCGGGATGCGGGGCGTAGCCACTTCTGAGGGATGAAGTACAAACGGGTTATAGTGATGAAAGCTGCAGGCCATTTATGCACCTTTACAGGCGTGCTGGTGAGAGGGCGGATTGGTAGTTTCCCCGATTGGGTTTGAGAGAGGAGATCCTCAAGGAGTTCCATTGTTCTTGTTTTGTAGTACATCCAGGTGGCACGAAGATGTACCGAGATCTTTGTCGCTAGTATTACTGGAGTGGGATGAAAAGGCACGTTAGGGACTTTGTCCGTGTGCCTCACGTGTCGGCAATTAAAAATTTGAGCATCGGAGGCCAGTGGGACTGCCTCAGCCGTGGAGGCCGGCCCAGTGGAAGTGGGAACACGTCAGATGGACTTTGTGACCCACTTGCCACGGACATCGCAAAGGTATGATGCGGTGTGGGTGATAATGGACCAACTCACCAAGTCGGCACACTTCTTGGAAGGGCGAATGACCTTCACACTAGAGGAATTTTGCAAGTTATACATGCGAGAGATTGTTCGGTTACATGGAGTACCAGTGTCCATAATATCAGACAGGGATCCCAGGTTCACGAGACACTTTTGGAAGAGTTTCCAAAAGGCCATGGGGATGCAGTTGACGATGAGTACTACGTTTCATCCATAGACGGATGGTCAGTTGAAGAGGACCATATAGATTACAGAGGGGCAATCTTGTGAGCATGTGCCACACGGATTTTAAATTGGGAAGAGCACTTGCCCTTAGTGGAATTCACCTACAACAACAGTTATCAGGCAAGTATACAAATGGCGCCCTACGAGGCATTATATGGGAGGCCATGCCAATCTCTGATTTGTTGGACAGAGGTGGGAGAGAGATCCATCACGGGTCCGGATATGATTAAAGATACCTCGGAGGAGTGGTTGAACGAGCATCTTCTCACGACTCGGAGTCGATAGAAATTTACGTCGGCCTCTATAAGAGTTGAGGCGGTGATCATGTCTTCTTGAGGGGTGATGCTGAGAGGGAGTGGTCAAGTTAGAAAGTGGGAAAATTTGTGTAGAGTATGTCGGGCCCTTTGGAAATGCTTGAGAGAGTGGGCCTTTGTTCCTCTCCGGTTAGCGTGCAGCTAAGTTTATTGGGTGTCCCAGGTATTCCATGTCTCCATGCTCAGGAGTACACGCCAGTTCGAGCTTATGTAGTGGTTAGGCGACTTGTTATTAATGCGAGATGGGACATGGGGAGGGACTGTGCATATTTTGGATAGCCAAGACCAAGTCTTACGACATAAGACTGTGAGGCTAGTGAAAGTGTTGTGGCAACACCGAGGAGTGGAATATGCAATATGGGAACGCGAGGACACGATGTGTACCAGTTATCCTTTCCTGTTTGAGGACAGAGGTACGTGGTTTAGTCATTGAATGTTAAATGATTGTTGCATATGCATGTGATAGTATGTGTAGGTGTGTGAGAATTTCGGGGCTAAATTCTTTTAAAGGGGGAAGGATGTGAGGACCCAGGTAAGGTGTAACGATAGATTACCGTTACAGTACAAGCTGCAAGCCTGGGAATTTTTCTAGTTCTCGGATAACGACACGGACCACACCTGAGTTCGTTTCGTGAGATCTAGTTGCATAGTCGAACTATGTCGAATTTTGGGACAGTCAAAATTTCATGTATTTCGAGGCAAATTGGCGACACATGACATAGGGAAACGTTCCATGTGGCACCAAACATGTGGACACTTGGCAAATGGGAAGCCAAGTGTCATATACATGTCATACTCTACCATGCGAGTGGGATGGAAGTGGCATGGGAGACACATGGCATGATGATTGCCATGTGTCACAATGATTAAGAAAGGTTTCCTACACCTAGATCAAAGTGAGTTCATGTGAATGAGAAAGAAAGAAAATGTAGAAAGAAAGGAGAAAGAAAGGAAAGGAAAGAAGGGAGGAAGTTCGGGTTTTCTCTTGGTTTCAGTTGACGTGAGTTTAATGATCGAAAGCAGCTTCATTTGGTAACCCAAGGGGTTTACCTCTCTTACTGCGAAGTGATTCTACGTTTTAAAGACGTTCGGTGGTCATGGTATAACCTAACGATTAGAGTGAAGTTACAGAACGATTGTGATCCAATTTGTTGATGAATTATAGGTCGAGTTTCTAGGTTCTTCTGTTTTAGGCTGCGAGTTAAGACCGGCGGCTGCTTGAGTGTGGATTTGGCGTGATGATGGTGTGGTGTGTCATTCTTTGGGTATAGGCCACGACATGCTTGGCCCATGTGTTGTTTAAAGTGCGAGCATGAAGACCGGTTTTGTGTGTTGTTGCTTAATTTAATGACATGCGGATTGTGGCTGAAATCATGTTGATATATGCTTGCTTGATGTATTAGTATGGGTTATATGATGGATGTGAATTATATGCTGTAGATATAATTATCCATGAACTGTGAATGTTGCATGTAGCTATCGTTGTGCATGTAACATGAAAGGACTTGCAATGGCGATACATTGCATATGCGTAGAGGACATCGCGTGAAACGGGTGCAGTGCATGGCATGAAAGAACATTGTGTTAGGTTTTTGAATGGTGGGCTCTAAAAAAGGGACGACGTCCTAGAGTCGCACAGTTTTAAATTATGTGTCGGGTAGTAACAAGAAGGGATAGACACCCCTTCGAGTGAAAGGCATGTATTCTTGGTGGACATATCACGTCCAACGTTGAAAGTCCAGAAAGTGTGTCGGGAAGGTGTCACGATGCACAGCGGTGGAAACCAGAAAACTCATTACCTAAGACACATGGCTTTTGAATAAGGGTTACCGGAGGCGTCAGAAGGGTTGGGGAAATATAAAACAAAAATCTTTTGTTTGGAAATGAAGGTTTTGAAATTTTATGACATGTGCATGTGTGGGGAGTCGATGAGCTGGGACATTGGCATGACATGAGGCATTCGGGTAGAAATGCATAAAGTTTTGCTCAATGTGTTGATAAATGTTAAGTATAGCATTAACGTGTGCACTTAGGTGGGGGTAGCCCTTATGAAATTTCTCTAATGGGCATTGATCACCGATCATTGGAGAAAATCATTTCGGGTGCTAGAGGTCCACGGGAGGCCAGACTCGTGCGAGACCTTAGTGGTGAAGCAAGCCAAATCTTGGCTTTTTTATTTTTATTTTTTTTTATTTTTATTTTGTATTGTAAAAAATTCTGGACAGTTATCTAGTTTCTGTTATGTAAAAAGGAAGGAGTTTGAATAAAACTCATTATGAAATTGTTCTGTATAGTTTAACAGGTTTTTCCCATATTTTTATTGTTACCTTTATTGTGCAGAGGCCATGTGTTAATTTTATAGTGTTTTGGGAAAGTGCTAGAGTGCCGGGGATGGGCCCAGAGAAAGGGTACATTTGCGGGTTTGGGTGAGTTTTAGGTGTAGCAGGGAATTCTTGGTCACGACCTTAGTTTGGTCTTGTATTGTGAACTACTAAGGGTTCCACTGTGTTGCGACATGGTTCGAGCTATGGCTGATTGCTAGGTCATGAGCACGGTCTTTCCATGTCGACATTGTTTTGTCTCTGTCATAGCTTGATGTCGCTGATCATTTCTATTGAGGCGAGGCGGCTGATGGTCAGTGTAAACCCTTCATTCTGCGACAGAGTTTGGTTAGGGCCAAGGGTTTTTATTGTGATAGGGCAGTTTCCATGTCGCGACAGGGTTCGGCCTTGACAGGATTTTTCTTATCACGACAGAAAATTCCTTCTCACAATAGGGTTACAGCGCTGGTGAGAAGATTTTCATGTCGGGATCACGAGAATTTGATGTCACGACGGGGTTGGTTCAAGTCGATATTTTTACATTGCGATAGTGTGGCGTTGCGTTGCCTATGATAGACACGGCTGGGCACGCACGACAGAGGTTCTCTGTCACGACAGAGATTTCTATGTCGCGACAGACTTCTTATAGTGGTAAAAAAAAAAAAAAAAAGCCCCTGGGATTCGGGCGTCACAGCATGGTATCAGAGCCTAGGTTTATATATACCTAGAGCTAGATTTCAAACACTAGTAGTATGGCTCAATGTCGAGAATTAGGTATACGATTACCTAGGACTTGATGGGCACACAAGTTAGATCATGCATTCATTGTGCATTCTGATGAATTAGTATGTGTTATACATTGCATAATATTGTGTTATGTACTGTGTGAATTATATACTTGGTGAATAGTGTATAGGAAATGTTGAACACTAGGGTGAGAAAATAACCTTAGAGGTTCAGTGAATGAATAAATATGTTAGTTAAGATTGTGACGTATATTAGCAGTGGCATATGCACTACTAACTGAACAAGGGAAAAAAAATCTCAATTTTCTATTTATCACATGTAGATGGCAAGTTGGGGGAGGGGACGTAGGGGTCACCCACGAGACAATAGCCAACCACCGCTTGTTTTCGACCAACAGGCCTTTGTAGAGGCTATGGGTCTTCTTGTCTTTATGCATTGCACAAGATAGTACAAGCCCGGGACCCCCGAGGAGGACGAGTAACCTCAGGTTTATGGCACATCATCCTCGAAATTTATAAGGAGGATCAATTGATGGCCAGACCATTGGTTCCGACAGATCGAAAGGATTTTGAAGGCCATAGAGATTTTATAACGGACAATAGTTTTACGTCTGCTTGATGTAGAAAAAATTTAGTTTGCATACATGGGGAACACAGTTAGGTGCTACGACGAGGGGATTGCAAGCGCGACAAATATTTCTCTGTCGTGACAGACTTCATACAGTCGTAAAAAAAAAAAAAAAGGGGGACCCCCCAGGATTGGGGCGTCATAGAAACTATCTCATTATGGTTTGAAGTTAAGTAAAGAGATTTTTGCACTTGAGATTTAGAGCCTTATGGTGAAATTTATGAGATGTTAATAGATTATGAAATTTTGAAGTCTTTGTTTTCTTAAAAAGATTAAATAGGAACTAGAGGATATTGATACAACTACTTAAGGATTATGATGATATTATCAAGTACTAATAAAGCAATAAGAATCTTGTGGTTGATGCCTTAAGCAGGAAATTAATTGATTCATTGGAATTTATTAGAGTTGTTACAAATGATTATTATATGATTTGAGTTGTTTGCAAGTTTATATCATACTTTTGGATTTTAGAGTTCTTATGTTGAGCATCATAATGCAACCAAACTTGTTGGGAGGATTAAGACCTTGTAAAGAATTATTTGCAATTAGTTGAACTCAGAATATGTAAGAAAGATTATAAGATCGACTTGTTTAATTTGATAATGAGATCTTGATTTGGACTGAACTTGATGTTTTATTTTAAATAGAGACCTAAAGAGTAAAGAGACAAATTTTGAAAGAAGTTTATTTCTTTAGGCTTATGATCCACCCTAAAAGGTTTAATAATATAAAGATTTGAAGCATAATTTCGGAGGTCAAATATAAAGTAGGATATTACATGATCTGTGGCTTTAGGTTTAGTGTGTTTGTAAATGGAAGTTTACATCAAATAGACAATGGAGTTTTGCAACTACTTTGTATTTCTAAATGAGTGTGGAAACTTATAAATATAGACTTTGTGATAGGGTTACCAAGAACCTTAGTTGATGATAATTTTTCATGGTGATGCTTTGCTTATGGATAAAGTCTAATAATTTTCGATCAAACTAGCTTCTCGGTATTAAGAAGATTTTGAGAATGTATGAGATGTTCAATTTTATGGTATGTAATAAGAATTCTTATTTTATTATAGATTTTGACTTCGCCTAAAAAAAAAATTCTAAGTACTAAGTTGAGTTTTGATAGTAGCTTTTATACTTAGGCTAATGACTAATTGGGAAAAGTAATCACAAGTTGGAAATATTTGTTGAAAGATATTATTTTGGACTTGAAAAGTAATCAGAATGGGTTCTTACCTTTGGTTAAATTTTCTTGTAAAACAGTGTTAAGCTAGAAATAAGATGATAATTTCAAAGAGGTTTGTGGTAGAAGTTTATGATCCTGTAACACCTAAAAATACCTAAATTTTATAATAAAAACTATTATATATTAGACATAAAAATATAGTCATCTTAGGTATTTCCGGGAGTGTTAAATGAATATTGAATAAATAATTATAGCTAAAATCAAGAGCAAATATTATATGCTAAATGAAATTGATTTGAACACAGAAATTTGCAGTAGAAAAAATGGAAAATTAGATTTATTAGGTAGCCCCGAAAACAGGCCTTATGAAGATTAAGTGACTTAAAACAAAAATGAAAAAATGAGATATGGGTGTGTAGGCCAAACATGGCCTTACACTTAAGGGAGATTTAAAAGACCAAACTTGGTCTTAGATGCTCATTGTGAGCAAATCGCGTTTTTAGGGAGAGAAGAGAGGAGAAAAGGGAGAGAAAGCTAGGGTTTGCAAGAAGGAATGATTTTGGTGGGATTGTTTCCCATTTCTTCCTCCTAAGGGATCAAGCAACCTACAAGAGGAGCTTTGAAGAGATAAGGTAAGAAAAATCAAACCCTAACTTCCTCTTTTATGATCTTAATTTTGGGGAAAAGCCCTAACTTAAGAGAAAAGGGTTTTTCATTGATTCTAAACCATCTTTGGAGTTGTTTTGGGTGGATTCCATGGTGAATTTTTGATATGGGATGAATTGGAGAAGGTTTGTGAAAGAAAAATGGGTGAAAATGCCAAAATCCAGCACTTTCTAGGCAAAAACTCGTAAGTGATGCTAGGGTACCAAGAATTAGTTAGTGGTACCCTTGATCTCGAGTGGGCGAGTGGTACCAGTACCACCGAGCTGTACCAGTACCCAACGCGGTGGTAGTACGGTACGATCAAGTGATCTGGAATACCACTACTTCCGGCGACCTGTTTTTGCATATTTTTACTTTTCGTTAAGTCATAATATTCATACACCGATTGTTTAAGGACCCTAGAAGCAGCAGGTCATGGGGTTGAATAAGAATGAGACTAAGTGAAAAACGTACCGTACCTCGCCGCCTCGTCGAAGAAAAATATTTGTTTAACCACTAAGAGTGAAGAATTTGTATTTGACTAGGTGCGGGTGAAGACAATAACCTGACCTAGGACTGGTATCGAAAGAGAAAAGGAATCAATAATTGGTTAGTTCTCTAACTCTATTCTTATTTCAAGTATTTTTGGTAGTTTACCAAGTAAATATGAAATGAGTACATGAATGAGTATATGAAATGAGTACGTGAATGAGTATATGAAATGAGTATATAGATTGAGTATTATCTTTGAAAAGATAATACGAAAGTGAAATATGATGTTTAATAAGATGAATGTGAATGATAAATCGAATTGTAAATGAGGTAAATTCTAACATCTTGAATTGAATCGATATAGCAGATGACGCTGACGGGATGCACCAATTGTCGATCGAAGGCCCCCGAGAGAGTGTCCAATGTCCCACTTGGCGGGATGCACCAATTGGCATCCGTCATGATGGTGTACGACATTGAAGAAATGTTCCCACTTGGCGGGATGCACCAATCGACATCCGTCATGATGGCGTATGGCATTTAAGTGATACCACATGTTGGGGTGCACCAAACGGCATCCGTTATGATGGGAGACCGAATTGTTAAAATGTGTAGGCACATTACCGAATGATAATAAGGACGGGATTCATCAAATGATCCGTCGAAGAAGTATGTGATTTGAATAGTCAAAGTGAAATAACCAACATTGGCGAGTGTAAATGGGGTTTATGTATATGCTTAAATCACCGTAAATTGGTGTGAATTGAATTATTGCATTGAAAATGCATGTTGTGATATGATAATGACTTGTAAAATGAAAGCATGTGAAAATGAATAGCATGAGTATATGTTGATACTAATAGAAAACATGGTTTGATGTTAACTATGTCGATTAAATTGAATATTGGAATGAGGCTGCCATACAGGAGACCACTAAGCATGAAAATGCTTAGCGTATAGTTTTATCTATGCACAGGTATCGAGTAAGCAAAATAGGCAAGCCAAGATCACGAAGCGCAGAGTCATAGAGAGTATGGGCGTATAAGTATATACCCTAGTCATTTACTATCATTTCTTTGAAACGTGGTATTTTTTGTAAACAAAGGGTTAAACTCCCCGAACCTTTATTTTTTTTATATCATTACGAAAAGGCATGAATGCCTTCTTTGTAAATGTATTTTGTTAAATGTTTATGGGCTTTACCAAAATTGCATTGAATTTGTAAATGATTATGGAGCACTTAGCGGCCTTCCACAACGAAATGACATAATAAAATGTTTTTGATAAGATAAATGAAAGCGTCGAGATCTGGCACGGGGCTCACCGTTCGGATCGCCATTTAGGTTGGGTCGGGTTCCGGGTTGCGACTTTTTGAAAAGAAAGTTATGTACGGAAAATAAAAAAAAATAAGCCAGAAGCGTCCCGGGGTTTGGGTTAGATCGCTTGACAGGTCGGCCAGGACTCCCAAAGTCGCTCTGAATCCACATGTGTTATGATCATATTGGATGAAAAAAAATTAACACATGAACTTGTGCAATTGACTACTGAAAGGATAACCCTGATTGAAGAGAATTTCGAAAAAAATCAAGGTACACATAAGAGTTATGTTGATAATCTCAAGCAATATTTGGTATTTGAATTTAGTGATTCACACGTTATCTTAAAAATTTGCTTATTGAGTTATAATGAGATTTGAAGAAAAAAACAAAAACTAAATTTTTGGTTTATAAGACCATTTGAAATATTAGAAAAGTATATGTCATGGTGTATTACGTGGTCTTAATTTGAATTCCATCTAAGTTCATAAAGACTTTTATGTTTTGGTCGTGATTAAATAAGTTCTTAATCTCTCTTATGCTATGAAACAAAGACTTATTCTTATCAATTTTTACGGAATAGAAACTTATCAAAAGTATTTGTTCAAATAGAGATGTGATAGAAAGAAGAAAATAATATTCTTGTTATTGTCAAGTTAGTAAAGCTTTAGTGAGACAACCATAATATTTGAGAGATGTTTGCTTTAGTGAGACAACCATAATATTTGAGAGATATTTAGCCAAGCAGAAAATTTGATAAGAAAATGATATTCAAAAACTAGTAAAATACCTACTTTTATCAAGTTTAGAGGACTAAACTTTTGTTAAGGGGGGGCGAGGATGTAGTACCTCGTAATTTTCAAAGGGGTAGAAAAAAAATTATTCTTTCAAAAATTTAAAAAGGCCATAAGGCTAATTCTCCTATGAAAACCTATATATTGTGAAACCCTTGAAAATCCGAATTGTCGAAAAATGATAAAATGGTAATTTCGGTCTAAAAACCGGAGTTTTTCTAGATCTCATACGATAAAACAGACTTCATCGTTGAAATCGTCTCGCGAAATCTAGCTACCACATCGAATTTTAAAGTCGAATTAGAGATGATCGGGTACGTTTAAGGTGTAGGGTGTCGGATGACCCACGTAGCGTAGTAGGGGATGTGTGTGGCACCCCGAGAGTGACATGCTTGATAGCCATGTGGTCCACTTGAATATGTGGCTCACAATTAGTCACATGATTGATGATGCAATAAAAGGAAATAAATGAATTAAGAAAAAGAAAAAGAAAATAATAATAATAATAAATAAATAAATAAATAAAAAGGATAAAAACAGAAAGAAAAGTCAAAACGGGCGTGGGAGAGAACGAGAATGAGAGATTTATTTTTATTTTTTTCCCTTCGCTTCTCTCTAATATCTATGGAAATTGGGCCAGTATGTTTTAAATCGGAGACGAAGGCAAAATTGATCAATTTTAATGAGACTACAGCGTGGGTACAAAATCTTGGAGTTTTAAGTCAAACTCCACCGAGATAGGAATTTCCTACTTAGTTTATTTTTAGCCTAAGGTGTTTAATGGCTTAGGGTTTTCTTAGAAATTGTGAAATCTCTTGTAAATTTCGATCCGTATTTTTTGGCCAAGTGTAGGAATTTTTAGGAATTTTGAGGCTGTTTTCGAAAATTAGGGCTGAATTTATTGTTCGGATAGTCTGACTAAATTTACCGGGCCCATTTTGAACGATCCGGGTTGAAATTTCGGGACTATTTTCGAACAGATCGGGGTTGAAATTTCGAGACTGTTTTCATACAGTCCGGATAGGATTTTCGGAACTGTTTTCAAGCCATCCTGGACTGTGTTGAGGTTTGGTTTTGATCCCGAGATTGATGTCTCCGGGTTTGGGTTGCTTGTTTTGTGATGAAATGATATATGGATGCATGGAACCAAACCGGTTCTTGTTTGTGGAGGGACCGTGAGGTACCTGTTGGATGGGTCCAAGATTGTGACCTTATTTGTGTGTTATTGCTTCTATGAATAACATATTGTGTGAAAAATTATATTAGTATATGTTTGATGTATTAACATGGATTGCATCTGGATATATGAATCATATGTAAAAATTATAATTGTCCATGGTGTATTAATGTTTCATGTAGCACTCATATATACATGTAACATGAAAATACGTGACATCGTGCATTTCATATATACGGTCACATCGTGTCGGTCGGGTTAATGGAGTGCATGGTATTGAGTATTCACCGATTGTTGGTGAATGGAGTCGTGAGCTTTCGGAGAAAATGGGACAAAGGGGGAAGTCGAGGTTGAGAATCACGGATGTGTAAATTGATCAAAATGATAAATTACATGTTTTGGGAGGAGCAAGTTGGGGTAGATCCCCTCCCTCCTCAGGGTGAAAGACCCAAATGTTATTCACGAGTTGAACTTATGAGATCCCGACGATGTAAGTTAACAAAAATGTTGGAAGAAATGCGGCGTCCTGTGGTGAAAACAGAGAAAATGCTGACCCATGAAAGAAAAGAAAATGTGAAATGATAGAATTAAAATTGGAGGGTTGTCCAATGATTTAAGTCATTGGGTTAAATACCAATGGCTGGTTTCCACACTTAGCAATTACAGGTGTGGGGGAGTCGATTGGGACTCGGGTTGTGAGCATGAGGGGTCGCATCTCATGCATGACACGGACCATTTCATATAATGTTGTATAAATTGTATGAAATGTGATTGATGTTTATGTACGCCATTACATGTGCATTTTAGGTGGGGAGTAACCCTTGTAGAAAAACTTTGCGGTCATTGCTCACCCGATCATGGAGCCTTTCAAGTCTGGTCGGTGCGGGTATCTTACGCATATGGGTTGCATGAGGATGAATGGGATATGGTAAGAGCAGCTTGTATACCTTTTTGTTGTATAAAGGGCTGTTAAATGGATTGATGGTTAATAGTACATCATATATTTTTATGTTGTGAATTAAATATGCATGAATGGGTCTCAATAAATGAGTGATATCGGGACACTGATATTCTGCAGGTTCCGTAAGGTTGGCCGGGTTGTCAGCAGGACCCCGAGATAAGGGTGCCCTGACTTAAATATCAGAGCATAGGTACACGAGTACCTAGGGCTTAAGGGACATGGGTTTAGGGCATGGCTATTCTGGTGAAATTGATACCAGGTTGCCAGCGCCGAGTGCCCAGATGCAGGGTGTACGGTATGTAGTGTAGGGTCGCATATATGCACGAGGCTTCCTTAATTATTTTAGTGCCATATTAAATTTTGAAAGTTGTTTTTAAGGGGTAGAATTATAACAGTTTTGGTGGCACTGCGATTAAGTGGAGGGGTGAAAGTACAAATTATGAAATTCCAAAAAGGATAATAATAATAATAAATTACCATAATGGTTCGAAAGCCTGAGGAAGGGAGAATTCTACAGATATCGGATGACGAAAGCGGACTCTTGTAGAATTCGTGGTCGTCTCGAGAAATCTAGTGACCTAGAAAAAATTTCGTTGAATTTTGAAACCGATTGAATATTTCACGTTCACGGGTGATAAGTCGTCGACTTCGGGGGTTGAATTTTTACAAAAATCTCGAAAGTCAAGAAATGACTTGATCTAAGTTCATTTACAATAAAGTAAACTGAAAATAAATAAATTGTTTCGGAGAAGAAACAGATCTGAATGAGGCAATATAAATCATTTATCCAAATAATAACTAACAATAATTAAAAGCGATTAAAAAAAACATAAAAGTCAAAACGGCGTGGGCGTGAAACGAATCAAAGGGGAGAGAGATTTTAACTTTTCTTGACTTATTGCTGAATTTATGAATTGGACGATGGAATTTTTGTCGAAGACGGAATGTAAAAGTTGGTCAGCGCGATGAGGTATGCGTAGGTACCAAAATCTTAGCATTTTGTCAAACTTTAAAAGGTAGGAAATTTTCCTACTTGTGTTATTTCGAGCCTAAAGGTTATGTAATGGCTTGAAATTTTCTTAAAGGCCATGAAAGGTCGTAAACTTCAGTCCTTAAACTTTTGGACTGAGTTTAGGAATTTTTAGGAATTTTCAGGACTATGTTCGGACAGTTTGGGTTGAATTTCGAGACTGTTTTTGGATAGTTCGGGGTTGAAATTTTAGGATTTTATTCGGACAGTCCGAACATAAATTTCAGAAATATTTTTGGGTGTTTTTAGACTCTATGGAAAGTCCCTTGAGTCTATAATTTAACGATATGTCTGTCAATAGTATTTGGTGCCCACATAATTTCTAAAAAAAATTTAATTGTAGCACCACATGTGCGAATTTCGTGGTTATGCTGACGTGTATGGTCTAATACATCGAATAGCATAGGGTAGTTTTGAAAAAGTTGCTAAAACGGATAGTTTTGATGGGGAAATTCATGTGTAGGGGCATTTTGGTCAATTTCACCTCATATTACCGATGTCCTTATCGAATGGGACTGGCATCAACGTGTGAGTTTTGTTAAGTCGGGGGAGTTCATTTCGATATAGTCGCTTTGAAAGCCGCTGTATGTTTTATGGTTAAAAGCATTGAGCCCGAGACATTTTCGTACTTTGTATGGATTGTGTAGGCGATTAGACATCAGGCGATAATCTAGGTGCTGGACAAGAATTGAAAGAAATTAGTCGAAAAAGGTGAGTACTCAAAATCGTTTTGAAAAGCGAAGGAACAAATTACAGGAGTTTGTAAGTGCTTTGAAAATATAATGTAATTAGTAAAAGCTTTTTTTTTTTTTTTTTTTTTTTTTTACCTCCCACTTGTTATACTCGGCATAAACTTTGATTTGATGTTAAGAAATAGTTTAGCTGATTTAGCAAAACCCCTAGATGCTTACGGCTGGAGTTTCGGGTTAGATGTATCTCGGGTGTGCATCGAAGGGGGTTATGGGACATTATGATAACTTCCTATATATTGCACAGTCAGCGATTAGAGTTGAATATAGTATATATTTGCATATGTAATTAAGCCCTCTGCACATTCGGGGCTATATAGATAGTTAGCGCGGTAACATAATACATGTGATGGTGTTGGTTGAGAGGTTCACCATCGCGGGCATTTTAGTTCGGATTGCATTATGTTTATAGAGATGGAATTAGGTGTTCACTTAGGACCATATTAGGCAGGTAGTGTTTAGGGTTCCTCTGGTGCGAGTCAGGGTTGAGTGGCATCCGTCTAAGTGTTCGAAATGGGCCGCAGTGGTTGGTACCCGAGTTGCGGTATAGCACAGCATCGGATATTAACCACCAGCGAAGCGATCGGCAGTAGAAATAGTTTTCGAACGGTTTTGAATGGGCCCGGTGGTTGGTACTTGATTTACAATATAAGCACTTTCGAGATGTTAACCTGAAATAGTTTCCGGTAAGCATAAATAGTTTTGAGCAGTTTTTCATAAATGGGCCCGCGGTGGTTGGTGCTTGATTCTGGAGTATAGCACGCTACGGATATTAACCGCCATGGCCCCATTTTCCACTTGGCCGAAATAGTTTTGAACGGTTTGAAGCTAGGTTTTTCATAGCAAAATTCAGTTTTCTCATAAACGAGTTTTACACAACCATTTTATGCAGTTTCATATTGGGGTACATACGGCCAGGAGCCGGCAACACATTTAGAACTTATAGTACTCACTAAGCTAGTTGAGACCACAATTCTGTTTTAATGTTTTTCAAGTCTGAAATGTTAGGCCAGAAAGACCTTTCGGGATCCTCATTCCTAGGCGTATGTTGTATATATATAAAATAGCGTAGTAAAAGTAAAAATGTGACATTTTGTATATGTAAATATCTTTTGTAAAATATGCATGCATGGTTTGAAAAAGCAGGTGCCGATGAAATAATGTTGGATGATTTGTATCTTATATTTTTGATGAGGACCGGAGGTCCTTTATGGTTATAGTTGGATTTTTGAAAAATATTAGGAGTGTATTTTTTTATACAGGTGATTTTGTATTTCGGGCTTGACCACCATACGTAGATTATCTTTGTAGGATTTCGTTAAATCTAAAGGTGTGATTTTTAAGTACAAAATTTTATAACCAACGTTTTCTGAGCAGTTTCAACAGTTTTAACGGCTTAGCTTCATGGTAATTTGTCAGTCGAGCGAGCTTGGCTAAGAGATTCTTGTCGGAGTTCTTGGGTAGATTCTATCAGTAGGAAGTCTGTCAAGTTAATTATCGAGAGGCAGTTTAGAGCGATAGTTATTTTTGTTTTATTGCGTTTTCCACCAGTATTTCTATAGAATTGTTTGATAATGATTTTCCTATTGCAACCTATATTGTTTGCTAAATCACTTGCATGCATCAAATATTGTAAGTGTCAGATCTTTTAACCTTGAAATTCATAGCATTATGCGGGCCAGTCGTGAGGTCGACCTAGAACCCCACTTTATCGGAGGCACCACCAGAGAGAAATATGGAGCACACCCCTAGATCGGAAAGATACCTGATGAATCGGCCCCAGAAACGAGACCATCGGTCGCCAGGATAGGAGGCGACACCTTGACGATGGATCGGGTTATGCAGTTATTAAGCGACTACCCATCGGCTCACGAGCCTCGGAAGAGGAGAGGGGCATGATAGAAAGCGCTCTAAAATTAGGGGCTAAAACTTATGATGGTACCGGTGACCTAGAGGCAGCGTACTTATGGTTAGACAGGGTTAATGAAATTTATATAGTGATTAGGTGTTCAGATGAGTAGAAAGTCCTCTTTTCAGGGTTCTTGATGGCAGCCAGGGCCAAGGACTGGTGGGAGGCCATTAAGAGGAGACACCCTACAGGAGTCCCTTGGGACAGTTCATGAGCATTCTGGGGCCAGTTTTGGCGTAGTTATCGGAATGCAAAAATAGAAGAATTTTGAGGGTTAAACGTGATCCTAACAATGACGAGAATATGAAGCGGAGGTTTTGAGCTCATAGAGTGGTGCCTATGATCTACGGGAAATGAGGAACATAGAGTCTCAGCGATTCGTAGTGGAAGCCGGGCCGTCGAATTAAGTTCATCTAGCTTAGGCATCTCGGCTCTTTTGGAGAGTTGGTTGAGGTTGCCTTGAGGTAGAAAGGACCGGTTTCGGTTTCTAACTTAGGGCGACGGGACGAGTGCCAGAGGGAGTGCTCACATTTGAGCACTAGTCGGCCCAGAGGGCACCGGTCGATCTAGTAGAAAGAAAGGGAAAGAAATGGGCCGTGGTAGAGGCTCGGGGCCCAAGACGACATCTAGCAGTTCGTCGTCGCCCGGCTGACTAGGAGTGGTAGATCTTGAGGATCATCTTTTCAGTATGCCCTATATGTCAAGGAGAGGCATATCGGAGAGTCACCGAATGAACATGATAGGATGTTTCCATTGCGGGCAGGAAGGTCGCTGTCAGAGGCGTCCACGGTGGTAGTAGTCGTAGAGACCTCGAGGGTGGAATGGGTAGCATCTACCCGGAGCGCAAGCCGGTCCGTCGGCTGACAGGGGTGGTTCGAGACGAGGTGGCGATGCGACGCACGGTAGAGGTCGCGGTAGAGTGCGGGAGGCGGGCGGTACCCCTGATGGCGGAT
This sequence comes from Tetrastigma voinierianum, assembly GCA_016808115.1. NCBI lineage: Eukaryota > Viridiplantae > Streptophyta > Magnoliopsida > Vitales > Vitaceae > Tetrastigma > Tetrastigma voinierianum. Next base: position 199,320 of record JAEQBH010001629.1, read on the forward strand.
TCGAGTGGTACTCGTACTCGGGCTGGTATTCTGATCACCTGGCGGGAAGCGGATGCATCACCGGGCGTGATTCTTGGTATGATTTCGGTTCGATCATGATGCATATGCATTGATGGACCGGGAGCCACTCATTCATTTATTTCGGTACCATTCGAGAGGCACGGATAGGAGTCCCATCACATAGATGGTTGTATAGTGGTTTCAGGTACCCGATGGAATACTATGATATCGAAAGGATAGTCCCGAGCGTGATTGATGATCCAAAATAAGAGTTATAACATACTTGATGGTGTTAGGTATCCATGATTTCGATATAGTCTTGGGTATGGGCTAGTTATCGAGCAGCAGAGCCACCTTAAGGTGCTATAAGAAAGAGTAAGATTGGTTCGACCCGAAGAACCCCGGGCGTGATATTTCGGGGAATCAAAAGAGAGATCGCCCCTAGTCTCATTAATGCCATGACCACCTCAAAAATGCTTCGGAAAGGTTGCCAGGGTTATTTGGCATTTGTGGTGGATAGGAGACAAGAGGGGACATGGCTGGAAGACATCCCCCTTAGTCAAGAGTCCCACTAGATGTCTTTCCTAGATGATGACCCAGGTTTACCTACGGATAGAGCAATTGAGTTTGTTGTTAGACTTATTCAGGGACCGGCCCAGATATCCATTCCTCTATCTGAGAATGGTGCCAGCATAGTTGAAGAATTAAAGGCACAATTAAAGGTATTAAGCAAGGGTTTCATCGGAGCCTAGTACCTCACTTGAGTGGGGAGCTCGGTTCTCTTCGTGAAGAAATATGGAGCTTACGGTTGTGTATAGACTATGAGCGGGAAATCGGCGACAATACGCAACCAGTATCCGTTTCCTCGTATAGATGAGCTATTTGACCAATTGCATGGATCTCGGGTATATTCTAAGATTGACCTAAGGTTAAGCTACCATCAATTGAGGGTTCGGGAGAATGATGTTTCTAAGGCTGCCTGCCCGGGACGAGATACGGTCAGCTACGGAGTTCTAGTGATGCCGACCAGTTGACTAATGCCCAGTGCGTTCAACCAGTTTAATGAGCAAATTATTCGATCCCACGTGTTGAATAAATTTGTGATCATTCATTGATGACATTCTACAGGTGTACTCGGGCGATCTGAAGAGAGAACATGCTGAGCATCTCCGGAATAGATATTGCGAGATTCTTGAGAAGCGGAGTTATACGACTAAGTTTAGTAAGTGCCCGGGTTTTAGTTGAATGAGAAGTAGCTTTCTTAAGTCATGTCATTTCGATGCAGAAGGTATTGAGTGTGGATCCTTAAGAAGATCGAGCTTTATAGTGGCGGCGGGAAGCTAATACAGTGAGACTTTCTAGGATTATGATTTCATGGATTATGGCGGGGTTATTATAGGAATTTGTTTACGGGGGATTTTCGAGATGCGACCGTTGACGATCTATTGAAAAGGATCAGAAATTCGAGTGGTCGGATCACACCGACATAGTTTTGAGGGTGGCCCGGTCGCAACGACTCAGTGTGCCTACCATCGAAAGAGACGAGTTATGCTTAGTGTCTGATGATGCCTCAGGACAAGGGTTAGGGTATGTTTAATGCGGGATGGTAAGTGATAGCTTATTTATTCTTCCGTCAGTTAAGAAGCACGAGCTTTCATGGAAGCCCATGATTTCGTATGGCCGGTTTCGCTCTAAGATTTGGAGACGTATCTTATCACGGTGTTCCACGTCGGATATTCACCGATCATAAGAGCTGCGGTATATCTTCACTCGAAGGAAGCAGCAAGGCGGCGCCGTGGTTGAGTGATTAAGGATTATGATTGCACGATAGAGTACCATCAGGGGAAGGCGATGTAGTGGCCAGTGCTTTAGCCGAGGCTTAGGAGGCCTATGCTTATCTATGACGGTATATCTCCCATTTTTGATAGAGTTGAGATCTTTGGGGTTCGATTAAGTGCTTGATCGGGGGTGTTGGTGGCGTCGTTTTATGTTCGTCACTGCTTACCGTGGATCGGATCGAGGAAGGTCATAAGAAAATTTCGGAGATGATTAAGTTGAGGGAGGCGGAGATTGGGGTGGTAAGAAACAAAGTTCCGGATCAAACACGATGGCGTCTTAGTTAGAGTCGAATGTGTGTACCACTGAGTAGGTGAACTAAAGGAAATCATGGAAAGAGGCTCACTCTTGACATACGCAATGCGCCACAGTAGCACAGAGATGTATCATACTACGGGGGCAGAGTGGTGGAAGGGTATGAAAAGAAATTGCGATTTCGTATCTAGATGCCTAACACAGTCGTGAGTGGCGAGCACCGAAAGCCCTGGGAAGATACGTACAGCCAGGAGTTCACACATTATGGAAGTGGGATAAGATGCCCATGATTTTGTTACGGGCTTAGAGAACTCAAAGATAACACGATACCAAATGGGTGATAGTGGATAGACTACTTGAAATAAAGTGCATTTTCTCCTAGTTAGCAATGATGAGCCGAAGTTGGACAGTTAGCTGATTATATGTGGAGGAGATAGTTAGATTACATGGTGTTCCTATATCGATAGTCTCGGGGCCAGAGACCTGGATTCACATCGATTTTGGTCAACAGTTCTGAGGATGCCATGGGGACTCGATTGCACTTTAGCCTGACTTTCCATCCTCGGGCCCAGTGGTTAGTTAGAGAAGCTGATCGGACTTCAGAGGATGTGCTCAAGCATGTGTGATAGAGTTTAAGGAAGCTAGGATATGCATTTATCTCTGTTGGGTTCTTCCTGATAATAGTTACTTATCAATCAGTATGGGCATGACTTCATTTGAGCGTTGTATGGCGGAAGTGTCGTACTCATTATCTTTGGGATGGCGGAGAGAGGAAACGTAGGCCCGAGTTAGTACATATTACTTTAGATAAGATCGGTTGTCGAGATAGACTCAAGATGGCTAGGGACGGGACAGAGAAAAAGTTATCATGGACAAACTCAGGTAGGGATCACCACAATTTAAGGTAAGAAGGCTGACGAAGGAGTCTTCCTCGAAGTTTCCCATGGGAAAGAGTATCCTCAGTTTGGAAGACGCGGAAGTGAGGGCTAGATACTATGGGGCCTTATGGTGTGCCATAGTGGGACCGGTAGCATATAGATTAGACCTTCCTCAGGGGTTGTCTAAGGTTCATAATGTGTTTCATGTATCCATGCCATGAGTACGTTCAGTCCACCAGATGTACTCGAATCGACGGTAGAACTAAAGGGATAATTTGACCTATAAGGAAGCGACGATGCGAGATGGTAGATCACGAAGCTGATTTTGCGAAATAAGGTCATTCCTTTAGTCAAAGTTTTATGAGAGAATCATGGGATTAAGGAAGCTACGTGGGAGTCAGAGGCTCAGATGCGCAGTCGATATCCTCAGTTGTTTTCATATTAAGGTATCCTCTTTATGTTAATTTTATTCATTTCGAGGACGAAATGTTCTAAAGGAGGGAGGATTTGTAACGCCCCATCCCGATAGGGTATACGGTATGTGTAACCGTAGGGTCGCATATGTGCACTAAGGGCTTCCTTAATTATTTTAGTGCCATAATAGAATTTGCAGAAGAGAAGTTGTTTTTAAGGGGTGAGAGAAATTATGAAGTTTTCAAACAATTGTGGCACTTTTGCAATTAAGGAAAGTGGATAGATGGAAGGCACAAGTATGGAATTTCAAAGGATAATAATAATAATAAATTTACACCATAATGGTTCGGGGCTTATAGAAAATTCTTCAGATCTCGGATGTGAAAACGGTACCAGATTAAATTCGTCTAGGGAAGTGAAATCTAGTGACTAGAAAAATTCATTAGATGCGAGATAGTCGAGATATTTTCACGAATTTACGGGTGATAAGTAAAATTAGGTGACTTCCAGGGACGAGATTTTTAAAAATCTCGAAAGTTAAGTATAAGCGATGCAAAAGTTCATTTCTGATAAAGTGGTAGAAAATAAATAAATTTTTCGGGAAGCGGTACGATGAGGCGATATAAATCATTTATCCAAATAATAATAATAATAATTAAAAAAAAGATTAAATATATATATATATATATATATATATATACTTATATATATATATATATATATATACTTATATATATATATATACTATATATATACTGCTGCTGTATATATATAAGAAGTCAACGTCGAGTGGGGCGTGGAAAAGCAGAAAAATCAAAGGAGAGAAATTTTAATTTTTTTCCTTTCTCTTAAGCTTCTCTCTCAGTTTACGAAAATCATATCGTAGATTTTATCGGAGCGAAGGCAAAGTTAGTCTGTGACAAGAACTATCTTGCCAGTACCAAAATCTTAGCATTTTGTCAAACTTTTAAAAGGTAGAGAATTTTCCTAACGGCTGTTATTTCGAGCTAAAGGTTATGTAATGGCAGAATTTTCTTAGAGTTCATGAAGAATTAAATGCAGCTTAGGTCCCGAAATTTTGGATGAGTTTAGGAGGCCACAGGAATTTTCGGGACTATGTTCGAATAGTTTGGGCTGAATTTTAGGATTGTTTTTCGAACGATTCGAGTTGAAATTTTAGGATTTTATTGACGGCCCAGAACATAAATTTGAAATATTTTTTAGTGGTGTTTAGACTCTATGGAAAGTCCCTTGAGCCTAGAATTTAACCATATGTCTGTCAATAGCATTTGGTGCCCACATAATTTCTAAAAAAAATTTAATTGTAGTACCACATGTGCGAATTTCGTGGTTATGCTGAAGTGTGTGGTCTAATACATTCAATAGCATAAGGTAGTTTTGAAAAAGTTGCTAAAAAGTTGCTAAAACGGATAGTTTTGATGGGGAAATTCATGTGTAGGGGCATTTTGGTCAATTTCACCTCATATTACCGATGTCCTTATCGAGATGGAATTTAGCCGCGTAAAGTTTTGTTAGAATCGAACTTTGTTTCAATAGTACGCTTTGAAAGCCCGCATATGTTTATGGTTAAAACGTTGAACTGAGGACATTTTCGTACTTTGTATGGATTGTGTAGGTGATTGGAGCATCTGACGATAATCTTGTTAGGGATAGTGCCCTGTAATGCATGAATTTGTATTTATGTTTTATGAAATTAATAAAAGTGTCATATTTATTACATTTAGCTATTTTTGTGCATAATGTATGAATGAAACGTCGAGAAAATCAAGATTTATTAATGTAACCCGTAACCTCGGTGTATATGATTATACCGCAGAGGATCGAGTTATGGATTATAAATCAAATTGTCAGTAATAAATTAATTGAAGTTTGGGGATCTTCAAAATTAAATATGTAAAGACGAGTCATTATCATTAGAATGAAGTGACCTTAATCAAGGTCACTAATGTGAAAGCATTTGATAAAGTGGGCTCATATATAATAAGATTATATAGAGACCGGGACAGCCTTGATTTAAGATTCTTTTAGGAACTCTTGGGTTTGTCTCAGATTCAAGCCGGCGCCGCTAGATGATCATATGCGGATCGATCTCGATCGAGTAGTCATAGACTCTGTTTATGTCAGTGAGCCTTTTGAGTCATGGGTTCAAAGCTTGTAGTTATGGAATGGGCCAAATACTTGTGTCTTGGAGGCCCATTGATGTATACGGCAGGAATGTGAACTATGGACATGGAATCTGACCCTTCCTATGGAAGGCTGGACATTTGGTTCCTTAAGTGTGGATTGCAGGCTGAGCAGGTTTGAGGCGCTCTAATTTATAGCAGGGTTTATAAATTAAGCGTTCATAATAATGGAACTTAACGATCAGATATAATTAGAGGGGCAAAGCGGTGGTACGGAGCTCTAGTTATGAACCATGCTTGGAGGATAGAGGCGCATGTAATGATTAAATCAATGGACACTACGGAATTTCAGAGTAAATCGTCGCATGGGGCGAAGAGTTGATTTCAAGTTTTTAATTGAATAACTCTGAAATTAATAAATTAAAATGATTGATTAAGTTTTAATTAATTGTGAATTTATTAGACTTGAAATTACGGGTACATGGGTCCCAATTCCACCTCTATTTTACTCTGATGAGCGATTCATGATTTGGAATAGAATTACACTCTATGATCGAGAGCTTGTACATATTAATTAGGACTGTTATAAATTAATATTGGACAGCTATAGATTAAGAGTATTAATTAGGACTCTTACAAATTAATATTGGACAGTTATAGATTAAGAGTATTAATTAGGACTGTTACAAATTAATATAGTTATAGATTAAAAGTAATAAAGTAGGGCCCATTACAAATTATCTTGGAAAGTTACAGTTATGAGTAAACCCGATGCAGCCCCATTTCATATTGGCCAAGGCCAGTATGGGAGCAGGGTGAGAAACATATCAAATTGGTTGGATGTTTGTATGCAATTAGGGTTGATTATAAATAAGATACCCTTGCCCCAATGAAAAAGAGAGAAGAAAAAAAAAAAAAAAAAGGGGTTTTCCATACCACAGTCTGGGAGTCTATTCCCTCGCGAGATCCTTGTCTCCTGCATGTGTTGAGTACGCAAGGTAGATCTAGGTAGAAAACTAAGGTGTGTTCAGGATGCGAGATGGTTGGTGCCCACACCTCAAGGAAGGAGGCGAGATTGAAGACAGTGCGGGAGTTACTGTTTCAGCCCTACTAATTGATAAATCTATATGATAACCAGGGTATAGATCTGATCTTCACCTTTTGATATTAATATGTGTTTGCATGGATTCTATGAAAATAAGATTTTCTAAAAAATTTAAAACCTAATTATTTGCGTTTTGATTTTATTTCCATCACTTAGTATCGAAGCAGTCCATGTAAATGCATATATATATATATATATATATATATATATATATATATATATATATATATATATATATATATATATATATATATATATATATTATTGTGTTTAGAAAAGAAAATTGTTTTCTTGATTCATGCATGATGGGCGTGCGGCATATTTTAATGTGATTATTTGTGTTTGTGTATGGATGGATGAGGAATTAGTTAATTATATGGTGTTTTTGGGTTAAGGTTTTCTTATTTTTCCACCAGATCTTGTGTAAGCCATTATTGGCATAAGATTTTTGTAATTTTTTTTTTTATATTATTGATGGATAGGAAGTACAACGGGCTTGGGCATGAAGATGGAGCGACTTTGGGAATTATGTAATTCTGAGAAGCCCATTATGTAATTTAAATATTTTTTCCATTTTTTTCCCAAAGGTTATGGTGAAGTAAATACCCAAAACACCGACCAGCTTTTATTTATTTATTTATTTACTTTATGTTATCAAATGTATGAGATGCAATTCGAATAGCATGCCCATGCATATAACATGTCATACATGAATGCCCACCATATTGTATCATGCATACCATCCTTTAGAAACATGTTCTACTAGGAATGTTTGTTTATTTGCCGCTGAATAATAAATTAAATAATGGATATAGTTTAATAGTTAAACTTGGTAATTTCCAATTTAATTTAATTTGGGCTTACGCGGTTAATAGTTAGGCCCATTTAACTGGAATTATTGATTTAATAAAACTAATTGATTTTGTTAAAAAGATGAGAAATGAAATAAACAATAGGCCCAAGAGCTCTATGTTTGGACTTAAAGTTAGTTAATTAGGCCCTTTTCACTATGGAAGGCTGGATTTACCTAAGGCGAAGTTTGGCTTGATTAGATTGGATTAGTTTTAACTAATAAACTGAGCCCAGTCAGATTGAACTCTATCGCCTATTTAATAGAATTAGATTCTTGTCACCTAGTAATTAATTATATAGGATATAATAATAAAACATATGATGTTTTATAACTAGAAAACACATAAGTTTAAAATATTGAGTGGGAGAAGGGCATGTGACAATGTGCCCTACGGTCTCCATCGTTAGTCCAACAGTGGGGTTTAGGTGGCGCTAGTAGCGCCTTTATTACGATCCTCCCTACGGAGGGTGTCCACCTGGGCTAATATCATCGTTGCACTTCCTATGCGACAGGGTTTGGATGATGTATTCTAAGATTGACCTACCCTACGGTGGCAATCTTGAGTTGGTGTTAGAACTTACGAACGATGGGTCACCTCCCGAAGATACAATTAAGCGGTTAATTATCTTGGTAAATAAAGGTAGTTAATAAATGAGGGAAAATATGAGATATTTTGAGTCTCATTTATTAATTTGAGATAGTCTCAAATTTAATTTATAATTAGTATGACCTACCCTTCGGCGGGATATTAATTGTAGGTTAACTTACCTTGGATGAAGTATTTTTTATTTTATGTGTTTTAATTTCTATGCATTCATGCATCACGTTTACTATTCAAAATATATTTACGATGTTTCTTCTGCGCATGTAATAATCGGCTTTTATTTAATTTCAGCGATGGCATGTTGCCTCAAGCCCCATAATTGCTTTACTCATGAAGATGAATCCTTAGCAGGCGATAATTTTGTAAAGTGGAAAAGTAATGTTAATATCGGTGCTAGTCTGCGAAGAGCGATAGATTTGTTCTCGCGAGGAAATGTCTGCGGAACTGCGGCGAATCTGCCTTCGTAGTGTGCGAGAACCATATGAGCGTTGGATTCAAACCCGATAACAAAGCAGGGCTTATGCTAGCCCGACATGTCGGGCGATGCTTAATTTAAAACATGAGAGGATGAAGCGCCATTGAAGTTATGGATTCCCTCAAAACATGTTGGGAAACAATCAAGTGATCGCGTCACGTATTCCCAGAAATTACACTGAAGAAGATGAGTAAAAGGTACTCACGATTCGTGACCATGTTACGAACATGGCTAATTATATAAATGAGGCGGAAATTGCGGGGCCATAATAGATGGCGCGCGAGTGAGTATAATACTGGATTCACTCACTCGATTTCCTTCGATTCACCGGCAAGTATGTTATGAGCAGAGCTGGACTACAATGCTTAACTTCCTAATTATTGAATGAATTGCCGACCTTTGTGAGCCATCTCGAATATAGGACTCAGGCTTTGACAAATGTTCTTGAGAAACCAAGGCCTCATCTCTTCACAACAATAGAAGAAGAGGAAGAACAATAAGGGTTGCCTCTGGGAAGACGAAAGAAGAAGCGGGATGCTCCCAAGCGACGATAAGAAGAAGGGCTCGAAAGAAACCCCGAGGAAAATAAGCACCCGTTGCGGAGTGGAGTGGGCATTGGAAGAAAGCGTAACAATCTCAGAGGCGAAGGAGAAAATAAAGGTAAATTTGATTCTTGGTTTTTTAGAAACCAATCTAGTGGAAGTTGATAGTCAATCTGGATAATTGATTCGAGTCCACTAACCATTGTTCTTCTTTGCGAGATGCTTGGATTCTTCAGGGAGCTTGCGATGGGAGTGCTCGATGGTAGTCGAAATGGGGCGACGATGTCGATTCACGATGAGGCGTGCCGTTTAAATTAGGAATAAATTTCTTGTTTTTTGAACAATGTTTATTGCATTCACTGGATTCAAGTGAAATTTGATTTCGATTTCCTAAGTTACTTACATGGAACAATTGTTCTTGTTTCATTTTATAATGTCCAGTTGTTATTTCGGAAATGGTTTAAGCATTTGTCATACGAAATAATAATAAGGCTTTACATTTTAGAGCCACGAAACAAATGACGCTCATAACAACGAACTATTTAGAGTAGAACATCTAAGCCTAAGAAAACCCAAGATTCTTGATAATGATGACACATTACCTGGCACCTAGGTTGGGACATATAAGCACGGATAGGATTAACAGACTAGTAAAGGATGGTCCTTTAAAAGAGCTAAAAAGTTGACGTCTTCCGATGCGTGAATCACATGCAGAAGCGAAAATGACTGAAGTCTTTCTCGATAAAGGGCTTTAGGGAAAAGGAACCACTTGAACTTGTACATTCAGATGTACGCGGACCTCACGAATGTCGAACTAAGTGATTCACAGAATAACCGTCACTTTCATTGTGACTATTCTGGAGTGCAGTATGTTTACCTTATGCAAAGGAAATCTGAAACTTTTGGAAAGTTTAAGAATTCCTAAGGGAAGCTGAAAGACAGCTAGGTAAATCATTATTGTGCATTCAATCGGATCGAGGAGGTGAATACCTTGATACGAGAGTTGAGGATCCATCAGAATAGGCATGGCATTGTATCCCGACTCCACCGGCGCACGGAATGCCTATGAGGCTAGCGTGGAAGAAGAAGAAATCGAACAATGTTTGACATGGTTGGAGTGCATGATGAGCCTACTCACTCATTGCCACTATCATTACAGGGATATCGCGGCGCAAAAGCTGAGGTGATCTTCACATTTTTGAATGTAGTTCCTCCAGAGATATCAAGCACACACCCTTAGAGTTATGGAGTGGTGGCCAAACCCTTTGGTTCGTCATATCGTATATATGAGTGTCTACGGCACATGTCTTCCCGAAGGAAAGGCCCAGGAAGCTAGAGCCATGAACGAAGATACATTTGTTGGTTACCCAAAGGCATGAGGGAGTTTGTTCCTACGGAGTCCTGAGATAAGAAAGTATTTGTATCGGCTTCACACGAATGCTACCTTTCTTGAAAATGACTACATAGCGAAATTCGAACCTCGAAGTAAGGGTTGTCTTAAGAGGAATTCTGATCTGATCAGATCGGACCACGACCCGATATGATTCTTGGGAGCGTAACAAAGAGACTACAAATCCTATACAGGATCTCATTGCACCTTGACATAGTGGGAGGGTTTTCTAAACAAGCAATTCATTTACCACGAGTAGAATTTGGAAACGATGTTGTTTGTAGCCAGTACTAGTGATGACGATCAGTATCATGGCATGCGATGGATGATCTACGATAAGAACGAATGATTACTTGACCATGGAGCGAAATGGAATCTATGTATTCCGATTATGTGCGGAACTTGTAGATCTTCTGAGTCGGTCAGGCCCGTTGGGTCGCGAATGGATCTATAAGAAAAGAGAGGTGTGGATGGGAGAGAGTGGAGACTTTGAAGCACGAGTTAGTAGCAGGCTATACGAGGAGGAATTCGATTATGAAGAGACTTTCTCCGATAATATACTTAAATCCATTCGCATCCTTCTTTCCATTGCCGCTGCTCTCGATTATGAGATATGGCAAATGGACGTCGAAACGACTTTTGAATGGTTATCAGTAGAAAGCATTTATGATGCAACCCGAAGGTTTCATAGTTGAAGGCGAGCATAAAGTCACACAAGCTACTTAGGTCCATTTAGGGCTTAAGCAAGCTTGAGGTCTTGGAACTAAGGTTTGATGAGGCGATCAAAACCACTGGTTTCGAGCAAATGTTGATTAGCCTTGTGTCTACAAGAGTACATTAAGGAAACGAAGTAGTCTTTTTGTGCTGTCGTGGGCCAAATATCCTACTCATTGGGAATGATATAGGATTGGCTGTCGGCGTAAAAAATGGTAGTCGAAAGTTTCAAATGAAAGATTTAAGGACGAGCGAGTTATGTACTTGGGATCGAATCATAAGGGATCGCGAACGAATCTGGCAGCGTCGCCAACATCTTATATTGATAAAGGTCTTTGTTTCGATTCGATCACGGGGAATTCAAGAAGGGCCAACTCTGGGCAGAGCATGGAATTGTCTCTCTAGAGGCGGTGTCCTCTGACACCTCGGGAAGAAGAGGACATGGGGGCCGGGTTCCTTCTTTTCCTCAGCGGTGGAGCGCCTCATGTAATGCCGTCGCGTATGCGAAGACCGGGACATACGCTATGCGATGGGAATTGTTGGCGGGTTGCAATCCCGACCACGGGTTGGCGCACCTAAAGTGGGTAGCACATTCTCAAGTACCTTAGGAAACGAAACTATATGTTGATTTACTTTCGGTGCGCTAAATCCCGTAAGATATGCGGTCGACTTCGCCTTCAAACGGGGCGGTTGAAAGTCGGCGTCTGGTCGGTATTCACTCTTCGTGGTGTTTGTGGTATGGAGAAGTATCAAACAATCCGGCATCGCAATTCTACCATGGAAGGCGAATATATAAGCGGCTTGTGGAAAGCTGACTAAAGGCGGAGTACGACTCGAAGTTCTTCTGGTCTGATTTGTTTCGAATATGGATAAACCCACTTGAGTACTTTCTTTTGTGACAACCACGGTGAGAGGTACGTGGCAAACTCGAAGAAAGGACAGGGAGTCACACAGGAGAAACATATAGAGAGGAAGTATCATGCGATTAGAGAGATCTGGGTGCTTGGGGTGACGTGTGTTGTTATGAATGGCATCGCAGTTTGCATAACCTTGAGTTCGGGTACGGGCGATTACCTGTGAGGAAATGCGTTTGAGGGTCACTTATGCGGGATGGGTTTAAAGACATGTCTCACATGCTTTAGAGCATGTGGGAGGGTGTTAGGGATAGTGCCTGTAAAGCATGAATTTGTGTTATGACATGAATTTAATAAAAGTGTCGTATTTATTACATTTAGCTATTTTGTGCATAATGTATGAATTAAGAGAAACGTCAGAAAATCAGTTGCATTAATGTAACCATAACCTCGGTGTATAACGATTATACGAGGAGGATGGATTTATCAGTTTATAAATCAAATTATTCGTAATAAAATTAATTGAATTTGGGGATCTTCAAATTAAATATTCTTGGGCGTCATGTGTTGAGAGAATGGTAGGCCTTAATCGGGTCACTAATGTCTTGAGCATTAAAGTGGAGCTCCATATATGGCATAAGATTATATAGAGCAGGGACGGCGTAGTTTCGAATTCTTTTAATCTTAGTTTGTCCTCCAGAATTCAAACGGCGGCAGCCTAGATGATCATATGCAGATGGAGTCTCAAATCTTTAAGTAGTCATGGTGACTCACGATTTAAGAGTCAAGCGTGGGCCTTTTGAGTCATGGGTTGTTGGCAGTTATGGAATGGGCCCCGATACTTGTGTCTTGGAGACCCATTGATGTATCTGGTAGGAATGTGAATTATGGACATGGAATCGACCACTTCCTATGGAAGGCGGGCAGTTAAGTTCCAGCAAGTATTAGTTCTAGGCGAACGATTTGAGTAAAAACCAGAATTTCTCTCTTGAGGGTTTATAAATTAGCTTGTTCACTAATGGATTAATGGAACAGGATCAGATATAATTAAGGGCAAACGGTAATTTCTACACTATAGACTCTGGTCCCATGAACCATTCTTGGGATGGGCGCATGTAATGATTAAATCAATGGACACTCACAGAGATTTTCAAGTAAAAGAATCGTCTTTGTAAAGGAATGAGGTTCGAATTCAAGTTTTAGGTGGATAACTAAAATTAATAGAGTAAAATGATTGATTAAAGAGTTTAATTAATTATTAGTTATTAGACTTGAAAATGGGTCCATGGGTCCAAAATTCCACCTCTGTTTTCTGATGAGCGTTCATGGATTTAGACCAAATTACACTCTAGCAAGTCAGGCTTGTACATATTAATTAGGCTGAGTACAAATTAATATTGGGCCGATTATGAGTGAGTATAGTGGGACTCTTACAAATTAATATTGAGCCAGTTTTAGATTAAGAGTATTAATGGGGCTGACACCAAATTAATATTGGACGATTATAGATTAAAAGTAATAAGTAGAGGCCCAGTACAAATTATCTTGGACGATTCGTATTATGAATGTCACGATGCAGCTTGTTTTTCATATTAATCAAAGACCATATGGGGCAAATTTGAAAATATCAAATTGGTTGGATATTTATGCAATTAGGGTTGATTATAATAAAAACCCTTGCTTGATGAAAAGAAGGAAGAAAAGAAGAAAAAAAAAGAGGTTTTTTCCATACCTAGTCTCTAGAGAGTCTCTTCCCCTTAAATTACCTTGTCTCATGTGTTGAAATGCGCCAAGGTAGATCTAGGCTGAAAAGACTAAGGTGTATTGTTCCAAATCTGAATCGTTGGTGCCCACACACCTGAGGAAGGAGGGGCGAGTGAAGACCTTGGTCTGAGGAGTTGTTCAACCTACTAGCGAAACAAATCTCTATAACAATAACGGTATAGATCTTATCTTCACCTTTTGATATTAATATGTTTGCATAGGTTCCTCTGAAAATAAGATTTACTACGAAAAAATTTAAAACCTAATTCATTTAACGTTTGATTTTATTTCCATCAAATCTAGAGTGCTTGACAAGAATTGAAAGAAATTAGTCAAGAAAAAGGTGAGTACTCAAAATCGTTTTCAAAAACGAAAGTGTTTAAATTACAAGTTTGTAAAGTGCTTTGAAAATATAATGTAATTAGTAAAACATTTTTTTACATTCCACGGTATACTCAACGAGAAACTTTTGATTCCCCGGTGCCAGAAGCAGGTTGCTTTGGTTTAGCAAAACCTAAATGAAGCACGACTCGGTTCCGGTCGAGATGTATCTCGGGAGGTGTACATGGCCGAGTTAGCAGGACATTATGACTAACTATATTGCACAGTCGGCAATTGGGGTTGATATAGTATATATTTATATAGTGAGTAAGCCCTACGCACATTCGAGAGGTATATAGATAGTTAATTCTTGACATAATACATGGCGATGAGGTGTTGGTTAGAGGTTCCATCGCTAGGGCATTTAGTTCCTGGTTCCATTATGTTTATAGAGATCGGTCGTGTTCCATAGGACCATATTAGGCGGTGGTGGGGTTTCCCTCACAGTGCGGATTCAGGAGTTAAATGGCATCACATCTAGGGTATTTAAATGGGCCACGATTGGTTGGTACTTGATTTATAGTATAGCACTTTCATATATTAACCACCATTGAAAGCAGTTTTTCCGATGCGAAATAGTTTTGAAGCAGTTTTCAAATGGGCCACGATGGATTAAGTACTTGATTTACGAGTATAGCACTTTTAGATATTAACCACCAGAACGAGTTTCGATGGCGAAATAGTTTTAGACGGAGTTTGAAATGGTTTTCATAGCAAAAACTCGGTTTTCCTCATAAGCAGGTTTTACAACCATTTATGTCTGATTTTAGGTATTGAGAGGTACATACGTGAGGCAGCGACATTTAGAACTTATAGTACTCACTAAGCCCGTTTGGTTCACAGTTTTCTATTTTTAAATAAATTTTCAGGTGCAGGTGTTGAAGCCAAAAGACCTTTCTAGGATCGTTAGTCCTAGACACTGTGTTGTATATATATAAAGTAAACGTAGTAAAAGTAAAAATGTGACATTTTTTATATGTAAATATCTTTTGTAAAATATGCATGCATGGTTTGAGAAAAACGAGGTTGCGATGATTATGTTGGATTGATTTGTATCTTATATTTTGATGGTAGAAAGGTCCTTTTATGGTTATGATCAGTTGGAAAATATTGGGAGTGCTTATTTTTTTTTTTTTTTTTTTTTTTTTTTATCGGGTGATTTTGTATTTCGGGCTTGACCATGAGTGCGGCCGTTACATGCTGATTTTCATTAAATCTAAAGGTGTGATTTTTAAGTATAAAATTTTATAAACCACGTTTTCCGAAGACGGTTTCAACAGTTTTAACGGCTTAGCTTCATGGTAATTTGTCAGTCGAGCGAGCTTGGCTTGGGTCTTGTGGAGTTCTTGACGATTCACGTCAATGGAAGAGTGCATCATAACATCATAACGGTATTAGAGCTTAGGTACACGAATACCTAGGAGTTCATGGGACGGGTTTAGACCACAGGATGCTTGGTGTGTTTCATGTTGTGTTCAGATATGTGTTCCATGTTTGTGATTGCATAATTATGTGTTACAAATTGCGTGGAAAGACATAAACACGGTATGATGTATATGGGAAATGTGATTGCGTGGTTATTGCACAGAAAATTATATACATGGCATAATGTATATAGGGAAAAAAAAATTGGAATGCTAAGGTTAAGAACCATAACCTTAAGGATTCGGAAAATGAAATGAACATGAAAGTTTTGAATTTTATTGAAATAAATAAAAGGGTGGTTGTGATTAGCACCACTAAGGAAAAGGTGATGAATAGGTCAGTTCATGGTTGTTAAGTCTATTAGTAATTGGCATGCATTACTAGTTAGGCCCGACTTATGAAATTAAATAAAGTTTGTTTCCATTTGAGCATGTGTAGATGGCAGAGTCGGCCAGGGCGTGGATGTCGTCCCTGAGGTTCGATCAGGCACCCAGCCTTGTTTTTACCGGCCAGAGACCTTTGTGAGGCTGTTGGGGTTGCGATTCTTGCCCCATGGCAGTAGTCTGGTTGGTAGCCAGAGGGGTTGATAACCTCGAGGAGGTTGAAGTCATCATCCTGAAGTTCACGGGGGGAGGATCCCGATGGTGGCGAGACCATTGGTTAAAATTCAGATTGAAGGTATTGAGGCTATGGATATTACCTCGATGGGGCCGAAGAGATCGAGTGTTCGCTTTGTTCCCGGCTAGATGGTGAGTCCCAGTGTGGTGGGAAGGTTTAAGACCTGCCTCCCAGGGACTTAGAGGCAATGACGCAGAAACCACTCCATAGGCTCTTGCAGGCCAAGTATTTTCGGCCCGCTAGACATGCAAGAGGCCCCAGAGTGTTCTGTTGAGACGAATTTCTCGGCTTTGATGATGGACTAAAGCAAGCCAGATTCCCCCAGGCCCAAACCACATTCTGGTCCCAGTTTCGAGGCGGTCGAGATTACACATTTCTAGGCGTGGGGTGTCGGAGGACACACGCTGCGCGGCTAGGGATGCACATGGCACTTGAGAGTGACATGTGGCAAGAGCCATGTGGTGCATTTGAATATGTGGCTTTTCATGAGTGCCTGAGATTGATGATGCAATAAAAGGAAATAAAGGAAATAAAGGAATTAAGAAATAATAATAATAATAATAAATAAATAAATAAAAAGATAAAAACAAAAAGAAAAGTGAGAAACGGGCATGGGAAGAGCGAGAGATAGAGAGATTTATTTTATTTTATTTTTTTCTCTTAAACTATCTCTCTAAGATCTCACAGTCTGATAGTGGGTTTTCAAGTGGGAAGGAAGACAAGGAGTTGATCACCTTGCGACGAGGGCTCGTGTGGTCATAGAAATCTTTGGGTTTTTGGGTCGAGCTCCACGAGATGAGGAATTTTCTACTTAGTTTATTTTTAGCTAAAGGCCATTTAATGGCAGGGGTTTTCTTAAAGGCTGGCGTGAAATCTGAAGTAAATTTAGAGTCCATTTTTGGACTAAGTGTAGGATTTTTAGGAATTTTCGGGACTGTTTTTGGGCAGATCTGGTGAGATTCGGAGCTGTTTTGAGGATAGTCTGGCCTGCAAATTTTTCGGGTTGTTTTAGATGTTTGGGTCATGCTGGAAATTTTACCGGGACTATTTTAGGACTGAATCAGAGGATTGGGAATTTCAGGCCTGTTTCATACAGTCAGGATAGGTTTTTCGGAGTGTTTTGAGGGGCCATCACAGATGCTGTTGAGAGTTTAGTTTGATCAAGGGTGTCTTTGGGTTTAGGTTGCTTGTTTTGTGATAGAATGATATATGGATGCATGGAACTAAATGGGTTTCTTGTTTATGGAGGCTAAAGTGAGGGTACACATTGGATTAGGTCAAATTGTGACCTTGTTGTGTGTTATTACTTCTATAGATAACATGTTGTGTAGAAAAGTATTATCTTGTTAGTATATGCTATTTGATATATTAACATGGTTAAATGGAATGTAAATTATATGTAAAAATTATAATTGTCCATGGTGTATTAATGTTTCATGTAGCACTCATTTATACATGTAAATGAAGGAAAATGCGTGACATCCTTAAGAACTTCTGTATATACGGTCACATGCAGTGTCAAGTCGGGTGTGGAGTGCATAGGTATTGGTATTCCTTGGGTGTTGGTGAATAGATTAGTGACTAGAATATCGGGATGAGATCAGGTTGAGACTCATAGATGTAAATTAATCAAAATGATAAATTACATGTTTTGAGAGGAGCAAGTTTGGGTAGATCCCCTCCCCCCTCACGGTGAAAGACCCAAATGTTATTCACGGTTAGACATGAATCCCGACGATTTAAGTTCGCGAAAATGTTGGAAAGGCGTGCGGCGATCCACATGGTGAAAACCCAATGCTGTGTGAAACGAAAGAAAAGAAGAAAAGAAAATCATGAAATGATAAATTAAAGCTGGAGGGTTGTCAGAATGGTTTTAGTCGTTGGGTTAAATACCGATGGCATTGGTTTCCACACTTAAGCAGTGCGGTGTGGGAGTTGGTTGGGACTCAGATTGTGAGCATGATGGGTCGCATCTCATGCATAACATGGTACATTTCATATAATGTTGCATAAATTGTATGAAATGTGATTGATGTTTATGTACGCCATTGCATGTGCATTTTAGGTGGAGGTAGCACACTGGCCAAAACTTTCTCTTGTCCGTTGTTCTGCCAGTCATGGGACCCGCTTTCAGTCACAGTCCGGTGCGGGTGTGACACATATGGGACCATAGAGGATGAGAAGTCGGATGCGACAAGCTATGTATACCTTTTTGTTGTATAAAAGAACATTCTAAATGAAGCGATGGTTAAATAGTCTAGCAAGTATATTTTTGTTTATTTGTGAATTAAATATACAGAATGGTCTCCAATAAAATGAGTGTGATATCGGGACACCCAATATCTATATGTTTCCGCAAGTTGACGGGTTGTCAACGGGACCCTCGGGATAGGAGTGTCACATATATAAATAGAAAAAAAAACATTTTTTTATTCATTGGATCCTCCGTTTTTCTCTGCATAGCCTCTCTTGATCGTAGAACTCTATAAGCTAAGGTTTGAAGATAGCTTTCAAGAGGTAAGATTTTTCCTAAATCTTACTATAGTGAATCGAAAAAAAAAATTATTATTTTCGTTCTTCCCTAAGGAGTAGTTTTCTTGTTAAGGGAGTAAGAATCAGAAAACCTAGGATGTCGGATCTAAGGTTGAAGAGTAAGATTCGAAAACCAATAACTTTTCCTTATTTATTTTCCATAAATTCTTTGGTTTTAAATTCTTTAATTTTCTTTAATTTTAGATTAACCACAGAAGAAATCGGTTTATTGATCTCTTTCTTTAAAAATAAAATAAAATGCTAGTTGGTGGTGTGAAACCTTTGGATTGTTTAGGGAATGAGTAATATAAATAAATAAACAAATAAGGTGGAAGGGGATACTTTCTGTTTGCTTTGGGTTTTGTGAAAAAAAAAGTAGGAAGGTAGGTTCAAATGCTTATGAGTATAGAAAAATACAAGAAAAGAAAACCAAAAGGAAAGAAAGAAGAAAAAAATGTACCTTATACAGAAATGGCCCAGGAGACCACATACTTTGAGATTATGAATCAATCTGAAAAAGTAAGAAATTATAAGGAAAATGGTGTAGATATGTGACAAGTTAGTTGAAGAGTCAAAGTGAATCTTGTGTGATTTTTGTTGAGAATTTAAAATACAAAATGGACATTTAGTAAAATACCAAAATAGACATATCGTTATGAGTTGTCCATCATTCAACTAATAAAGAAATGAGGTCTAAAAGTCTTTATGAAATAGAGCGAGCTTAAAGTCACAGGTAATGATTGACATTGAAAAAAAACAATTCTATTATAAAATGAAACAGAGGCGAGAGATATAGAAGAAACTTGAGGGGAGAATTTCTTATTCCTTCATGTGTTGTGACTCACACGAGGCTCCTATTTATAGGGTTTAATACATGAATACATTAATGTGTATATAAATAATAAGTAACCACACTACACATCATGCCACTACATTAAACTAGCTTTATATGCATCAATACCTTGTATTCAATGTACCCCATTAATATGCAGATTAATGGAGGATTTATGGACATCCATAATATTGTTCATAATACTCCCATGGATAATAAAGCACAATCGCCTCATTAAAAACACAGGAAAACCCAGTGGAACTGAAAACCATAGTGAAGGAAAAAGAGTACAGTATAAAAGAATTTACTCCCCTCTTCTCAACATCACTTTAAAATCTACGAGCTGCGCATTCGAGTACTATGAACGCGCTTTCAAATGTTGGGTAGGTAGGAGCCTTGGTGAATAATCTGCTAGATTATTAGTTGAGCGAATTGATTGAACATTAATATCACCCTTCTTTTAGATCATGGTGAAAAATTTTAGGAAGTGATATACATATGTTTTGTTCTATCCCCTTTAATGTACCATTTTTAATTGAACGATAAATGCGGCAGTATCTACATACAAGATCGTAGGGACCTCCTTGCTAAAAGAACAAACCACTGACCCTTAGACGCGTGTATTATATATTAACCAAAAACATTCCCGACTTGCTTCATGAATTGCTAAGATCTACACATGATTAGAAGATGTGGCGGTAATTGATTATTTCGTGAAACGCCCACTTTGAAATAGTTTGTATCACCACATGAACAAATGGCAGTTTATTTGATCGAGCATTATGGTCGAACATATATCCGCGCTCTTGCATAGCAGGTGTGCTGAGTACATTGCAGGATAATAGGCCGCATATGTCGTCTTATAGAATACACCAATATATGTTTTAACTCCATTCGATGTCTTCTTGTTGAATGAGAACTATATCTTCTTAATAAATTCTGAGAAAATGATATATCGGGCTAGTGTATGAGTTGCAAGATACGTGGTGCTCAAATAGCACTAAGATATGTGCCCGGGACCGAAGTTCTTTGCATCATCCGTGTAGTGAGAAAGGATCTTTATTCACATCTAATAGACCTTCTGACCATTGGAGTCTACTCGATGGATGGGGCATTATCCATATAAGTCGTTCAAAACACTTTGACATATAAGGCGTTGATGACAAGGGAAATTCCATTCTCACAAGTGTTCAATCTCTGCGAACCAAAACAAAGTTTTGTTTTTCCCGATTTTTCATCTGAATTCTTTCTTTAAGTTGACTCACCTTACGAAAGCTCATTAGTAGTTCAATAATGACCCGGTCATCAACATAAGCGCAAATTATAACAAACTCGGATCAGATCTTTTAATAAATACACATGAAGCGAAGGGGATCATTCTTATACCTTTTTACGCAATAAATATTCACTAAGACAATTATACCACGTACGTCCAGTTGTTTCCAACCAGTAGGAATCACACACAATTTTATCGAGTAAGTTCGAGTTTGAATTATGTGTTATGACGATTTTAATCCCATGCAGGATTTTCATGTAAATATCTGATCCAAAGTGGACCATATAAATGGCCAAGTAACTACATCCATTAAACACATACCAAGTTTTTCATGTATTGCTAGGCTAATTAAATATCGAAAGTAGTTGCATCCACTACGAGGGGAGTCGTCTCTTCGTAATCAATGCAGTCTTTGGGGAGAATCCTTGTGCGACTAATCGTGCCTTATATCGACAACTTTATTTATGCATCTCGTTTTCTCACAAATACCCATTTGTATCCTATAGGTTTGACACCATCAGTGTAAATGCAAATAGGACGAAAACTTCGGGTTTTGAAGGGAATTCAATTACCTTCAATTGCATCTTTGCATTTGTCGTCGTACGCATTCCTCGACCGGACTTTGGCTCAGGTCCTCATTGTCATTAACAATGTTGAGTGCCACATTATAGGCAAATATATCATCGGCGTGGATTTTGATGGAGTTCCACCTTTGGCCGAGTTGTGACATAGTTTTATCGAGATCTCGATTGTCACAAGTTTCAGTACTGAATTTCTTACGGAATTACAAGCTTGGGGACTCTTGTAGAATACCATCAATTCTGATCCTTTGATCCTTTTCTTTAGAGGATTTTTTATCTTTGGAACCAAGCTGGTCGTACGTTTGGCGATGCACATTAGGTTAAATTGTAGTTGTCTACGAGGACATCAATTCCTAGCGGAGCGTTAGCGAAATTCTGGTATGTAAGATGTAGTTGCTCTCTTGATTAGTAAATGCATCGCGGAGTTGATTTGCTAAATTTTCAAATGAATAATCTTTTAGCTACTTGATTCACATTCCTTTGTGCGGTCGAGATGAGACAACGCTTGATTGATTCGACTAATAACTTTCCAAATTTGTTTTATTTTCTTTCTTTAAAGTTGGAAAATCGATCTATCAAATAATAATCTATGAAAGCAGCGGTAAATAAATCTCAGTTGATGTCTCTAAATATTTGATTATCGATGGAGATTCATATCCAAACTATATATTCCAATCTTCTTTGGGGACCCATCTTAGTGCGTTGTAATTGGAATGTCCAGACATATCGCACACCAAAAATCCTTAGATGGGAAATATTTGGTTCATAGGCAAAACCAATTGTAAAGGAGAGAACTCATGATAATTTGTTAGTCTAATAATACGAATCGATCTTTGCTTTGCATGCAAAATAGCATGGCCGAAGAAGTTGGGAGCTTGATCCTCGTGTAATGGCCTTACGATCGATTGAAGGCGTTTAATAACAGCGATTCCGCCAAGACCGTTTGTGTATGAACATATCTTCTGGGATGTTGACAGTTATTCCAATAGACATACAATAATCATTCGCAGAATTTCAAAAAGATTCTCAGGCATTGTCAAAACCAGTGGCTTATCGAGGATAATCTGGAAAATGAGCGTAGCCAGAATTATTTGAGCGAGCAATCTAGCAAATGCTTGGTTCTGATTGATAACAAACGGACATGTGACCATCTAGTTGATGCATCAATCATAATCATACGTGCCATGTTGAAATGGTCCACATGGTGGATGAATAGGCCCACATATATCCTTGTATCTGTTTGTAATCTTACCAAGGGGTTACGTCATATTTTTGTTGGTGATGGCCTTATAATTAACTTCCCTTGAGAACAAGCAGCACATGAAAATTCATTGGAGCCAGAGAAAAATCTTTGATTTTAGGTGAATACCACTTGAATTTTTAATGATTCTAACATCATTATAGACCGGGATGTCCCAAATTGGTCATGCGAACAATAAAATTATTTTCATCAGTAAACTTCTGGTTACTATGGCTTCCCTGCACCTCAATTGTGCTTATGTTTGTGTAGTACAAACCGGAGGAAAAAATGGGTAATTTTCCAATGGTAATATATTTTTCTTACTAGAGAACGATATCGGGTAATATATAAATACTGGAGTGTTGTCTTCATTAGTAGTTTCAATACTGATATCCATTTTAGGTGAATATCTTTAAAACTCGATAAATTTCTTTGAGACTTTGTAGAATATATTACATCAATCAATATGAATTTTTGTTCCTCGGGTAACAATATATTAGCTCTTAGGAGCCCTCGATCAATTTTATACTACCAGAGTATTGTATTCTGCATCTGATCCTTACGTATTAAAAGGAAAAGAATTTTTATCCTTAAGTACATGGTAACATGCGTTGATGCACTATCTGCGAGACACATATCCTGGTAATCATAGATTGAGGATCCACAGGATGAGTTTCCATATTCTTCGCAGAAACAAAATATATAATAAAGAAAATCATAAAATAACACGCCATAAAAACAACTTTCATTTATTCCAGTACAAATCTGACGACTTACATAACAGTGAGACGAATACATAAATATAGCGGAAATATTTTATTTTTGGAGATTTTCATCACGAACAAGTGCTCAATATTCGCTTCAGGCTGAATAAAGAAATCAGCAACATCCATATGAGTCATATCATTAAGGTCGTGATCAACACTCTCATCCTTAGAAATAAAATTTGTCTCTCTCTTAAAAACACTTTATCTTTCTTTTTCAGCGATTCTTGTTGAATCAGCAAATATTTTGAGGTATGCAACCAGTGCGTGACCAATGGCCTTTCATGCCGCAACGATAGCATAAATTTGTCACCATTTTGCTATTTTCACCACTTTTGTTGTCCTTTTCAATATTCTCCCCCTTTTGATATTCTGACACATTCTTGGGTTGCCGATCGTAATTGTAACTATTGCGACCATGTCCTCGTCCACATCCACGACCCCGACTATGACCGCGACCACGACCATGACCGCGACCTCGACTTTGTCCATTATAAGGGTGATATGTTGCCACATTCACTTCAGGGAATGGAGCCAAACCAGTTGGACGAGCCTCATGATTTTTCATTAAAAGCTCATTGTTTTGTTCGGCCATAAGAAGACATGAAATCAATTCAGAATATTTCCTAAAGCCTTTCCACGATATTCTTTGCTGAGGAGCACATTGGATGCATGAAAAAGTGGAGAATGTTTTGCTCCAACATATCCTCATCAGTGATTTTTTCTCCACATACTTGTGGTGAAGCGATTCTAAATATTGTGAGTTATACTCACTCCTGATTAAAAAATCTTACTGAGTCTCAAATGCATCCAGTCATAGCGAGCTTTTGGGAGAATTACTGGATTCTCGTGTTCATACCTTTCCTTTAAATCACATTCCACGGAACCTGAGTTGGATCCTTTAAGGTGAGGTATTCGGCTTTCAAATCCTTCATGAAGGTGACGGTAATCATCGACTTTTGGCTTTTTCTTGAATGGATGTTGTATTCTTTTCTTTAATTTATGTTCCAAGACCATTTGCATCTAGATGGATTTCGGCATCTCGTATCCCATGACAAGAAATTCTTTCAGTGATATGAGAGCCACAAATTCTAATTTATGAGATTTGGAATAACGAAATAATACTATTATAGATGAAAAATATTAGATAAGATAATAATATTGTAAAATAAAAGAGATAGTTGCATATAGACACACCTCGATATACCTTCAATATATTTCTTGAAAATCCAACGAGGCTACCGTGATGATAACGTATTATAAAATAGAGAAGAACAAGAGAAGCGAGATATAGAAGAAAGCAGGGGAATATTTCTTATTCCTTCATGTATTGTGACTCTAATACAAAGGCTCCTATTTATAGGGTTTAATACATGAATACGTGTGTGTGTGTATATAAATCGTAACCTACACATCCGTAACCTACACATTCGTAACCTATATACATCAATGTATATTCAATGTACCTATTAATATCGAGATTAATGGAGAGTTTATGGACATCCATAATATTGTGTTCATAATAAATTCTAGATATTCCAATTATTTTAGAAACAAAAACAAAAGATGTAAAGATTTGATGATAAATTCTTAGGGAATAATAATAAACAAATATGACAAGTTTGGAAACTAAAGTTTTTATATAGGAAAATATATGTGATCTGTCTCTGATGAGGATATATTTTTTTACAAGTGTATATTTTCTATGATTTGAAATTTATTTTGATAATATTGTGATCAAGATAAATATTAAGGGATAATATGATATAAAATATACTATAATAATTATTTTAGTAGGTGTGAATTAAATAAGAATATAAAAAAATAAATAAATATCCGAGAATCATATTTGAAGTAATTTGACTTTTATAAAAGTTTTGAAACTCATTAGTTAAATTATTAATAATTAGGATGTTTAAAATATTATTAGGATTAATAATATTGACATTATGACATTGTTAGGATTCTCAAATCTATAATTTTAGGTGAATAATTATTGATGATAGCCCCTCCTTATTATGCTAGGGGTGAAATATTCATTCGAGATTCTTCCTAATTACCTCTTTCAAGGCTTTAGAGTACTCCATTGAGGTAAAGGATATTAATACAGCTTTTACAAAAGAAAATATCTTATATGTTTTTGCATAAAGATAATCTCGAAAAATATATTTATTTGCCTTTTATGTAATTTGAATGAGGGAAAGTTTGAGTTGTTCAATTCCTTTGATTGCTCATGGATCAAAATAGGGATTTTGCATGAAAGTATTTTGAGATTTGTCTTTTTTTATGAAAGAAAATGTGGTGATTTGATGTTTTGCAATTTGAATTTTTGAATGAAATATTTTACTCTGGTTAGTTCGGCCTTATCAACAGGAATAATAGTTGATACTAATCAGGCCCTTGTCAATAGGAATAATAGTTGACACTAATCAGGCCCTTGTCAATAGAAATAATAGTTGACTTTTACATTCCTTGGTAGCGAATGTAATTGATTTAAGGTTACTAGTACTAGTTCATCCACCTTAAAATATGAACAATTTGTGGCTAGCCAACCATTTGAAAGTCCCACATGGCTGGGCACCATTTGATATTTGATGACCATAGAAAAATATATTTGAAATATATTTGATTTTGGACTTTGATATGAAAGTGTTTGAATCAAAATTTGAAATAAAATTGTTTGGATCCCAATTGATATAAAACTGATTTGAAATGGATTTGATGAAGGAAAATTTTGAATGTTCCTGCTTATTTTTTAATCAAAAGTTTTGATGAAAAACATTTCCTATTTGTTATATGATTGAAATTCTTTTGATCCATGAAATTGCATTAGTATTTATTATTGAGCTTTAAGCTCACTCCCATTCATTCACATCTTTTCTAGTACTTTTAATTCGGCAAAGAGATATTGGTTAGGTTAGGAATCATATCATTATTAAAATTTGATTTTGGAATCAATATGGACCTGTTGATTGATGAGTCAATGTTAAATTCAGTTATTTGTTTTGAGTTGGTTAGAAGTAAATATTTGTCTTGGGTCATTTATGTTTATTCATACATGAATGTTGAGAGTTAGGGAATTTTTGTTATTATGGAATTTTAGATATGAGAATTGGTGATATAGAAAGTTGCGCATTACTCTGAACATGCGTTTGGTAATTAGACTCAATCCAGTTACAAGAAAGGAAGGTTTATGTCGTTTCGCACTTCACAGCCTTGACTTGGTGTGGGTGACAGATCATGCCACAAGATTGGGTTTTGGGCATGACAAGCTATCAGCCTCTGATGAAATGGATTTAATCATGGCTCCAAGCAAACATGGGAATTGGTAAACCTTCCAGGATCTATTGATTGGGTGCAAATGGGTATTTGAAGGAAATATCACATTAATGTATGATTCAAACGCTAAGCTAGATTAGTAGCTAAACAAAGAGAAGGTGTTGATTATTTTGATACCTATGCGCCGGTGGCAAGAATAACATCGATTATGATATTGTTTGCTTTAGCATCAATTCATAATCTATCTGTTCATATCAAAACGGAATTCTTGAATGGAGATCTCAATGAAGAGGTCTACATGGAACAACCGGAAGGTTTTGTTCTAAAGGAGAATGAGAACAAAGTGTGCAAGCTTGTTAAATCATTATATGGTTTAAAACAAGCTCCCAAACAATGGCATGAAAAATGTGATCAAGCTATTCTTTCAAATGGATTTAGACACAACAATGCGGACAAATGCTTATATTCTAAGACTTGTGGAGACTATTTGGTTATAGTGTGTTTATATGTGGATGACATGTTAATCTTAAGTGATGACATGAAAGGAATAATAGAAACAAAGAGGGTTCTATCCTCAACTTTAAAGATGAAAGATCTTGGAGAAGGTGATACTATCTTAGGATTCAAAATAAAGAGAATGATGGAGGTTAGGCTTTGAGCCAAACTCATTATATTGAAAAAGTAGTTAATAAATTTAGTCATCTCAAGATTAAAAATGCTAATATTCCATTTGATTCAAGTGTAAAGCTTGAAAAGAATGATGGTAGAGCATTGGCTCAACTTGATTATGCAAGTGCAACTGGAAGTCTTATGTATGCTGAGCAATGTACTAGAGCTGACATTTCATTTGCAATTAGTAAACTAAGTAGGTTTACTAACAACCCAAGTGTAGAGTATTGGAAATCTATTGGTATAGTTCATGGTTATCTAAAAAATACTAAAAAACTAAGCTTCCAATACTCAAAGTTTCTTTCTATACTTGAGGGTATTCGGATAGAAATTTGGATATCAAGTGTGGGGAGATTTATGTACCACGAGGTTAGGTGTTACACACTTGGTGGTAGAGGCTATCTCTTAGGGATCCAGAAGCACATTTGTATATCACACTGACCATTGAGGCGAGTTTATAGCCTTAGATGCAATAAGAAAGAAGTTAGTGGCTTAGGGATCTTCTGATGGACATCCCTTTTACTGCAAATAGTATGTCAACAATATTGATACACTGTGATAGTCAAGCCACTCTAGCTCATGTGTACAATGGAGTGTACAATGGGAAGTCTAGACACATAAGTATCAGACATGAGTATGTCAAACAGTTGATTCGAGATGGAATCATTTCAATCTCATTTGTGAGATTAAGTGGAAACTTGGCGGATTCTTTTATTAAACCTCTTACAAGAGATTTAGTAAGGACAACATCTAGAGGGGTGGGACTAAAACTCCTTAAATAAAATTCACCAATGATAGTAATCCATCTTAATACTAAGAAATTACTAGTCTTAAGTTCAATTGGTAAAAACAAGTCATCGATACATGAATTGTGGCAGCATTAGAATTTTTAAGTTCTATCTATGATGAATAATGCTGGTTGTTATCATTGGAGGGTTAAACATAAAGTTTTTAATGAAATTTAATCTATGTGTGACAAGCATCCTAAAGGTAATAAGAATGTTGGAAGAATTTCACCTATGAACTTAGGGTAGTCTTTCGCATGAGGATTTAAGGTTTCTCCTCAAGAAAGTTCATGAATGGATTGAACATATGATATAAAAATGCTATGATGAGAATTTTGGACACTCGTGTGGTTAGTGGAAGTGTGTGTGTTGTTCTAGGTTTAGATTACAAGAATAACTAGTTCAATGCTACAAAACCTTCCAAGTTTCAGCAGACTTTGTGACAATTACACAAAGGTAAAATTCAAATCAAAAGATATTTTATTTTATGCATTTTCACTATTGTTGTTACAAAGGTTGTTATTATTTTTAACCAAGTGGGGGATTGTTGTGGCACCCTAATTTTCAGGGGTCTCGTTGATTAACCGTCAAGTTGTGGAAGTTTCTACCTTAGGTCATTACGCACCTAAGTCTTGGTATCGGACTAGCACCATTTGCTCGTGGACACCGAGTTGCTCGACACCACCTCAATACGTCCCTTCACCGGAACCCATTCATTCATATTTAAATTGAAATATGAGAATAATGCACTTAATTACAATCCGTAAGAGTCCAATCACAGCCCTCTTACCATAACTACATAACCAACTATTTAAACAATAGTCCAAAAGATTTTAATTATAATCCTTTTATACAAAATACATACTAGAACTAATCTGTCCCTAGCACTTTTTTACAAAAAGTTCATCAAGGCCACATGTTGGCCCTCTTCACAATCATGGCCTCGTAGGGTCTTGAGTCCACTTCGTGCTCGACCACTGTACCTGGGGGTCCCACGGCCAGGGGTGAGCAATGCCTAGTAAGGGAATACCTCCTGAGGGCTACTCACACTAAGTGCACATTCAATGTTCACTCAACATTTCACAATCACATTCCAACAAGAACATGCCAATTCTATATGAAATCCTACATGCCATGCCATGAATGAGATGCGACTTCTCATGTACTATGTGCCCAAGTCCTCATCGAGTCCCTCACATAATGCCTAAGCCCATGTGTGATAAAACCATCATTCTGAATGGCATCCAATGATAATTTTTCAAAACAAATTTCATTTATTTATAAACCAAAAATTTTTGGATTATACATTACAATGATCATTTTATATTGAAAATCATGCGCCTTTTTGTGGGTGGCGGTTTTGGTGTGTAGTAGGCTCCGCAAACCCCGGACACTTCTGCGGCCTTTCATATTGAGGTATGTCGACCAATTAGCGGGTCTTTCACCTAGGGGATCTATCGACTTCTTCGATATAGAGCACATATTTTTTCTTTACCATTTCAATCAACCGTGCGAATCTGTTGGACGTTGTCCCATTTAACAGAGCCCACCCAATAAAACACTAAACACAATGTCGATTTACCATTCATGCACACACTCCCATTTAATGCGATGACCCCGTGCATATGCAATGCAATTATGCAATTGCAAGTTATATCATGTCACATGCATAATGAATGTTACATGGACAATTCTACTCATACATATCACCAATGCATCATGGACAATTATATCTACATGCATATAATTTCCATACATCATTTCATTCATGTCAATATATCATGTAAGCATATATTAACATTCGCATTCAACATGTCATTCTATGGTCAAGCAATGACAAACAAACAAGCAAGCCATGTAATGGCCATTGCACACAACAATTCATCACATGTCAACATGTTAGAGCACACACATTGACATTCAAACAGGTCACTACATTATCAAGTGGTGGCACACTCACAATCAAGCCATGTCATGGCCATCTCATACAACAATTCATCATATATCAACATGTTAGAGTAGACACATTGACATCCAAACATGACACTCTTAGTCAAGCAATGACAAGCCCAAATGAGTCACACAATGACCCCCGAAGCCAGCCACAATAATAACAAACCGGGCCATGAGACTGACCCGAGACAGGCCTCACCATCTCAAGTACGCCTAAGCGTAGCCTGCCTTCTCCTAGGCGAAGTGGTTTGCCTAAAGCAGGCAACACTCCTTGGGCGAGGCAGCTATCCGTCATCGCTATCCTCGGGTTCGCTGGCGGCATCCACACTGGCGGACCCTGCGCGCCTGGGCGGTTTTCCACCTAGGCGTGCGACAATCTTCCATGTGAAGATTTTCACCTCGCCCGAGGGCGGGCGGGGGTTCGCTGACGGCAGCTGTGAGCAAGGCTTAGTAATTTTTCTCCCCAAATCAAACCATATGGCAGAAAGAGCCTGCTTTTCGGCCCAATGGAAAGTAAATGTGAGGTGAGAAGATCAGTCTCTTACCTCGGCGCGTAATCTGAAGGCCGCCTCTAAGCTTGGCAAGCTTGATTACACAGAAATCTCCCCTCTTGGATCTTCGGCGAAATCCCTCTTTTCAGGTACCCACGCGTACCTCTTGTTGATGAGATGAACTTTTGTTTTGGCCCAGCCAGCCAGGCCCGCGAGGGCTGCAGCGGAAGAGGAGGGGCTTGGCTTTAGCCCAACCTCCCAACATATTTGCATTCTACAAGAAGCAGTGACAGGAATAAATTGGGCTCTTTTTTGCCCTAATTCTTCTTTTGTCCCAACTTAGTTTAAGTTGGATGTGTGGCCCACGTCGTGCCACATGTCCACCCTGGTTAAAGTCCAGTTCTGGCTTGAAGCCATTTATTCCGCCTCAGTTCAAGTTCAAATCATATCCCATGAACTTTAAACCAAGTCATTTCTCAAATTTCGAGATTTTCATAAACAATCTTGTCCCTCGACACCCATTACATCGAAAAACGTTAAAATCTGACTTTCCCGAAATTCGACAAAATTTGTCTAGGTAACTAGATTTTGCGAGACAAATCCTTGATGAGATTTCGTTCATCATCAAGAGATCTAGTAAATTTCCAGTTTTCAACTTTTACTATTCTAGCAATTTACCAATTTGCCCTTTTTCAAAATAATTCGATTTTTCTTGAGTTTTACAATTGTTCACTACAAGGAAAAATGTGTATGGTGATTCTTATAAAGAGTCACGATAAAAAAAAGGTGTCATTATGGCATAGCGTCACCTTATCCACTGACACCATAAAGGGTACTAATCAGTGACATGTTTGGAAGAGACACCAAAGTATATTCATCGGTAGCACATATGGAAGCGGATGGAAATGACACCAAAGTAGGTAAACATGTGACACATTTGGAATTGACACCATGTATTTCAAATTAATTATGCCTAGTGTAACGCCCAATACCCTAGGATTTTATAATAATTTTATTATATGTTTAGTGTATAAATCAGGCCAACGGGATTTTCTAGAAATTGATAAATGATAAAATGAAAATGTTAAATGTTATATAATAAAATGGTATATGTGATTAATTGATGATAAATGCTAAATGTCAAATGATAGAGCAGGAGTGCTTAGTGAAAGGCGAAAATGGAAATTTGTGAAAAGATGACCTAAGGGTCATAAGTTATAAAGAATACACATGTCTAGGTGTAAATATAGGGATTGAAGTGCAAAAAAGATAAGAGAGAAAGTATGGGCTATATAGTAAATTAGGAGAACCCAAGTCCAATGGATTTTCTAGGCCAAGCAAAGCCTTATGAGATTTGTGACTTAAGACCACATTTGGTCTTAGAATGCCCATTTGGGCAAGCGAATGATGGAGGCTTGAGAGGAGAAGCTAGGGTTTTGTGTGAAGAGGTGAGATTTGGTACAAAAATCCAGCCCATTTGTTCAAGATCTTACAAGAAGAAGAAATGAGAGAGCTAGGGCTTGGGAATCAAGAGATTCAAGGTAAAACTAAACCTAACGCTTTTCTCTTGTGTTTGGGTTGAGAAAACCCAAATGTGGATAAGATTTTTGTGAGGATCAATGTGTGCTAAGTTGTTGATTGGGATCCGAGAGAAATCGTAATCAAAGATATTGGGTTCAAAATCATATATCATTATCAAAACCCCTGTTCTTGTTTTGGCTATAGGTTAAGTTATAATCATCAAAATTAAGTGATTCCAATTGGTAAAGAACCATAAGAGATAGGGATAAAAATTTATAGAAGGGACTAGGAGCAAATTGTAGCTTTAAGGCTCCTTAATATGGGCTTAAAGGTGAATTCGGGTAGCTCAAGGGTATGCTCTGTTTTGGGTGTTGTTATGGTTTTTTAGCTATAAGTTGAGTTTCACTCAAACAAATTGAGTGATTCAAAATTATGGGTAAAATATACTTCTAGAGGAATAATTTACTTGAAGGAAGTGTATGCAAATTATTTTAAGTGCCCATAAATGCATCGAAGTCTTGGTTTGTGTAAAACGATCCCGATTACGCAAATTGGAGTAGTCTTGATGTAAAATGCAATAACTTGAGTATTGGTGATCCAAATTGGAAGATTATGTGACACCCCAAATCCCGGGGGTCCGTTGACAATTCGTCAACCTGCGGAAGATTCGTGGATGTCGGATAACGAAGCGTACACCATTTGAATCCCGCACCGGGACTCGAGTTTGAATCGGGGCGGAGTCTCGCTTTTATGCGGGGAGCTCTACCCAAATACAACCATGCATTTCACTTGTGACTTTGTAACAATATTATACAACGACCACACGGGTCCTGCCATTAAAAATGGCCATATAGGACGTTATATCTTAAAACATGTGTATTTATAGAATGTAGTCAATAAGAGTTGAATATACACCACTCTTATACAAAACATCTATCAAAATTAAGAATTCTAATACATGTTTTACAAAATATAAATCAAATCCACAATCGGCTTTCTCTTCTCATTATCGACTGGTATGTGTAGTCTCCTGCGTCTCTTGTTCTGAAAGGGTCCCACGGCCGGGGTGAGCTAACGTCAATAGAGATAAATCCTACAAGGGCTATTCCCCACTAAATGCACATGAATGGTCAAACAACCGTAGCGCACCAACTGGGACATGCAATCCTGGCACGAATCCTACTTGTCATGAATGAGGCGTGACTCATCATGCCCCATGTATCAAAGTCCTCACCAGAGCTCCCTCAGACATACATTTTCCATGAATGAAAACCATTTCCAAACATAGGTATTTGTGTTTACCCGTGGACAACCCTCTGATATAAATAGTGGACACGCCCGATGAAATCCTTTGCGGACAGCCCTCCGTGTATATCAATTGGGCATATACTTGGCCGTTGACATTATATGGACAGCCCTCAATGTATATCAATTGGGCATACTCTAACGATTGACATTATGGACAACCCTGGGAGTGTATATCAATTGAGCATACTCTAATGATTGATGATGTGGAACTAACCTCAGATATTGTAGTGGACCTTTCAGATAAATAATATTGTTGGTCAACCCTCTGAACAATTATCTCAAGAGGAAACCACCTCATGCACTCACTCCCTCTTTGTTCTGGGTGCCCGATGCATGTGGATTTTCATGAACCATTTCAATTTCATAACTTGATGCTGACACCATGCAAGCGAAGAATTGGATCCTCCAATTGGACTTCGTCCAAAAGTACAGATCAACCCATTCACAAGGATGTTGGAGTAATAGCGACTATGCACTCACACACACCATGTGATGTCCACATGCACAGTGCCAATTCACTCTAAGTCACATGCCGATGTATAAGAATTTCTACATGGACACCCACAACACCATACACTCCGCGCCTGCCATGGACACTCATGTCTAATGCACACAAAGTCATATTCATTAAGCGTTATTATACATTGCAGTCAAATACCTTGTTATGCGTTCGTGTCAGCGCGTAAACAGGCATGCATCAATATTCAGACTACTGCTTGAATTAAGTAATGTCATAAATCAAGATCCCTAGGCTCATCATGGCGCATAATGCTTTGATAAAATAGCTACAACATGTGCCATTCTGCAATAGCCATGTCCACGAAACATCTGAGCCCGATGCATGTTGGAGCATTTTGCATATTGACATCCAAGCGTGACACCTCTTAACCAGAGGCCATCATTTCAATCAATCTTCAAGCCACATATTGCATTCATCAGTCACTACCTAGGCAAGTAATGAAGCACCTCATTCCTAGGCTAATTAACGACATATCATGCTAAGATAGCCTCTGACCTTCCATGTAATGGCCACTTCAGCACACAACTCCTCACATCCACACAACTTGACTAATTACTTACACTTTGTTTCTACAATTAAATTTTCATAATATGTGTGGCACACAAATTCATTCTGCAGCATATTGCAGATTCTGGAGCACTCAAGGGGCTTTCGGTAGAGTCAGAGCACTGAATCGGGGTTGGGCCAGAAAGTGTAGCCGTCCAAGTTTGGAACCTCATATGACGATAACTTACAGAGCACTACTTGAGGGAGCTACTGGTTTTCATCATTTTCGGACTTAACCAACAGGTCAGAGTGCATTACGTTATATATGGATGAATTCTAGACTCAAAGGGCTTTCCATAGGTCAAGACACCCCGGCTTGAACCGGACATGAAAGTTATGGCCGTCAGAGTTGAGCCTCGTATGAGCTTGTTGGTAGGTGCTGACGTAGAAACCCGAAATTGCTTTCGAGGCTCCTTTAAAATCTTGTACATGTATTTTCTACCCAAACTCAATCGAGACAACCTTTCACTTTGAGAATAACCAAAAGCCCACATCCCAGATTAAAGTCCACTGAATTCCGTACTTAAACATGGCACAAAGGCCGAATCTGACTCAGCCCAAAGATCAAACTTAACAAAGTAGCTCAAATCCTAAGCCAAATAGAATTTTTTTTGTGTTGGGGCCTATAATCAAAATCTCTTAGGAGCTGACAAGACCAATACAGCATTGAATGAAATATAAACTGTGATAGGAGGTTCCTACTCTTTTTGGTGAAACAGGCTTTTTGGGTGCCTCAAACAGGATTGACCTTCGAACTAAAGCTCAGATCTTAGTAGAAAATTCTTGTTTTGGTGTCCACGCGTTGCCCTGACCAGGTACTCTAACTTTAAGTCTTGGCAGAGACGGAAGCCAGGAACCGCCTATGTGAAGTAAATCTTATAGAGGAAGGTAGAAGCTTCTCTCCTTTGGGTACTCTTCTCCCAGGCAAATGCCGATTGAAAGCGCATGTTTCGATACACGCGTAGCCCTGGCCAGTAGATGGGGCTTTGTCTTGGCTCGGCGGTCGACCGCGATCTCCATGGTCGTGAGAGAAGGTGGAGATTTTCTCTAATTTCTCTCTCTAACTCCACCCTCCTCACTCATGCCGGTTCATTGCATTAAATTTTCTTGCTCTTTTTCCTGCACTTATCTTCAGTTGGACATAGGGCCCGCCGCTCCACGTGTCCATAACGATCGGGTTCATTTATGTCCTGAAACAGTTTATTTCTTTTCAGTTCAATTCATGTTAATGAACTTAACTCCAGTTCCTTTTCCCCTAACTCTAAAGATTTTTAAGAAAATCTAGTTCTGAATTCTTAGATACCTAACTTCAAAAATTCATAAAGAATTCACACTACCTAGGAATTCAGCGAAACTTTTAAGGTTACTTTCGTTTTATTAGAGACGGTTTCAATATTTGATCAGTTTAAAATCGATCAAAACTAAAAATTTCTGAAGCTACCACTGAGCCATTTAAATTTTATTTATTATTATTTATTTATTATTATTATTTTTTTTTACTTTTGAAAATTTTAAATGATTTTTCGAAGTTTTACAGATTCCAGTGGAGAAACCCCCTTGAATATAAACTCAAAATAAGTAGAATGAAACATTACCAATTTGTATGGAGCTAAAGACCCAGGTGATAATAACGATGGAGTAGCGGGTGAAGTGGGCATACCAGGCTAGTTTGGCATTAAAATGCAGTAACTTGAATTTGGGTGATCAAGTGAGGATTAGGTATTCAGTTCTCATAAAAGTAGACTCATGAGCTATAATTTTCTTGGAAGGAAGCATAGGCAAATATGGCTCATGTGTCCCAGGAAAAATTTTCAAGTGAAGGAATATTGGGTGAACTATCAGCCTAACGAAAACTCTAGAATAATGTATTAATATGTGGTTGTCATTGTATTTTGAATAGGGTGACAAGGAGGAAAGCCACGTGGAAGTCTTGATTCAGAAGATTGGAATCAAGGGACTATTTTGGTTTGTTCTCAAACCCTCTCTCTATTCTAAAATATTTTGAATAATTCTGAAGCTGGTTTAGATTTTGGGTATGATTGTGAAAGTACATATTGATTTGTATTTGAAATTATTTGTTTTAAGTGATTTGGGATAATTTAACGATGAAGCGAATTTGCATAAGAAAATTGCATGAATAATAGAAAATATTCTATTTACGCACAAATGTAATATATATACTATTGTAAGTGTATTGAATGATTTTAATGCCCTTAAAGAATATTACTTAGATTAGAATTCGATTAGAATGAGTGGTATCTCTAAACAGAGTCATTCAACGTACTATTGGCATCTTAGATTCGTAGCCCAATGGGACAGTATCGGTAATGTACACTAACTGAGTACATATTTTTATAAAACCATGTTTTACAAGGCTTTGCAGCCGCCAGAAGTTTGTGCGATGATTAATTATCACATTGCAAAAAGCATAGTTAAATTCTATAAGGGCTAAAATGCAAATAGAATAGAATGAGCAAATTGCATGATTTATGATCTGAATGATTTGTTGCACATGAAAATGCGTGGTTGGTATATTGATGAATTGTAATTAGAGTTAAATGGAAATATAATATTTTATGTATGTGTTATCTTTGCATTAGTCATTTTAGAAAATACGAAAGCATTGTCTTATGAAATTTCATGATTTGATTTAAACTAAAATAAAGAGAATCGTATATGACCACTAAGCATGAAGTAGCACGTGTTGTTTTATCAGCGGCCGGTACCAAGTAGAAAGTAGGAGGACCGAAGATCGCCGAAGTGGAGTCAGTCGAACAGCGAGATTATGAAGTAAATCTTTCAGATCGATGCACTTCTCATTCCATTAACAGTATTTTTGTAGCTATTTTGCATTCAGATTCAATGATGTAAAGTCTTCATGAGAAGAATATATTTTTTGACTCATTTTGTTTTGGATATTTATGGAATTTGTTTTAAAGAGAGGTGAACTCACAAGAATATATCATTTTGTAAATGTATTTGAAAAGGCATGGAATGCCAGTTTGTATAAATCGTTATTCAAGAGCAGGTTATGGGCCTATTTGAATTAAGGAATGTATATATCTTTGTTTTATGATAGATATAATTAGAGTCTTGATATCATATACCCACTAAATAATTATGTTTTAAATGAATATTAATTATTCATATTAGAAATGGGTATATGAAATGTGTTTAAATAAACGAGGTCTTTAAAAGGGTAAAAAGAGCGTTACACCTAGCCTATTATAAAGTAAATAGGTGTCACATCAGTACATCACCTTTTTAGTTACGCGTCACATTATATAAATGCTTGTGAAAGATATGGTTGATTAGCGTATAGAATTTTGATGCTTATGGATATTACTCATGGCTTTTTTATATATATGTATATATATATATATATATATATATATATATATATATATATATATATATATATATATATCACTTAGCACATTCATCATCTAATAGTATTTGCATATAAAAATATTCAAAAATATCAAATCTAATAGTTTATCTCAAACCATGACTTCAAAGAAAAAAATATTCAAAGTGACATGTATTAAAACATGAGAAGTTTAGAAATGTTAACATCTCAATATTTACATATGATTATTTATCAAAATGACTAATTGAAATGTCATAAAAGTTACATCTAAAAACATGAAATTTCATCATAGTCTCATTTCTTTTCATTCTTCATACCCTCCTTATTGTAGTGTATACTTGCATTTTCATGATTTAGTGAGTGTTAAGAATTTTATTTGGAAATAATGAAGAATAATGTTATTATAAACAAATAGAGTTTAAATGCTATCAACTTTTTTTTTCAAATAGAAACATTAATCAAAGAGAAGTAATATATGAAATAACCATGAAAAATACGTAGCAATAAAGGGACTTACCATTAGGGATGGCATCGGATCGGATTTGGATCGGATTTTCCAAAATCCATATCAGTCCTAAGTAAAAATAATATGTCCCTTATCCATATCCATATACCACGGATAAAAAATCCTGATATATCCCACTCGCCAGTTTGGGATATTTCTCCACGGATATCGGATTTATCCATGCGACACAGACATATTTTTAACCTATGACACCGCTTATAACTTCATGATTCATAAATTTTGGAATATAAACCAAATTCTAAAGTTAATAAAACATCACAAATCAAAACATTTGTATCATGACAAATTCAAAATGTTTAACATCTTAAACAAAGTTTCAACAAAGTTTGGTAGACTTCATCTTCATAAAAGTTGATGAAAATGCTATCATTGATCACGTGTAATCTTGGATCCTACAATTATAAAAAAAAAAAAAAAACTTAATATTTGAATACTTAAATTTCAATATGAATTAAAATTTATTAGTTATAAAAGTTAATACCTTCATCATGCACGTGAATATCTTTCATAAATCTATGCATAACCATCCGAAAACAAACAAGTCATCTCCACCTAGAAAATATATAAAAAGCAAACTAATATTAAAATTTTACAAATATTATGAAATTCTAGGTAAATAAAAAATAAATAATCAATGAAATAAATTTACCATCATGTTTTTCACTTCACTCCACAACCAACTTTGAGCACACATCAATGCTTCTATCATCTTCTGATTTAAGTCGACACACGAGGGCTCACTAATCTCCCACTAGAACTAAATGCAGACTTTGAAGCAACAGTAGATATTGGAATCGCTAATATGTCTCTTGCAATAGTTTGCAAGACAGGATACTTTACCCCATTCAACTTCCACCATAATAAAATATCAAACTAAGAATTATCAGGCAAAACATCTTCCTCCCAAGTAGCGGTCCACCCGCTTCAAACTATTAGTTTTATTAGTCTTCATCCTTTTCACAAACAATCGATAATCACTATCGATAGTTATCGAACTCCCTTTGAAGTTGAAGTTATCTGCTCCATGTACTACAGACTCGTGACGCCTCTTTATACATTCTAGTATAATATTCTCCACCAACTCATAACAAAGTCAAGTATCGTTGCTAATTTTTTCACTAAAGTCATTTGATAAACCAGCGAAAGTAAAAGTGAAGCAAAGTCATCTTATACCTAGGGTCCACATCGCAAAGAACACCCATCAATTTATGGATCACATTCCACTTGTATCAAATTTGCAACCATACTTCTTGCCATTGTACTAATTACTATATTGGAGGACATGAGCCATTCATTCAATGTCATTTTAATCCTCGCAAATCACGTGTGAAAACATATTGGCACGACATTCGTCCTAAAATAACTCAAGACATGTAACTCTAACCTATCGCAAACATCCTTTGTAGTCTCCCATTTTGCTTCACTAAGCACAAGCACATAGTGTGACTCAAAACAACTTAAGTCTAGGAAACACATTTTTATAAGCCAAAGCAGCTTTTGGGAGCATTAGGATAAGGGAGTTTCACCTTGTCGACAATCCAAACCCAATTCTAGTACAAGGAACTTTCATTTGTCGACAAACATCCTCAAACCTTTCTATTCTTTTCGGAGATGCTGTCCAAAAAACTACACTGTCCCTGACATTATCAATGGCATGCTTGATCACATCTAAACCAATCCTAACAATAAGGTTCAAGATATGTGCAAAGACAACGCATACGGCGTAAAGACTCACATTCAATAAGCAATCAACACTCACTTTGCTTTTATCTTACCAATCATATCGCCATTAGTGTAGCAATTATCCATCGTAATAGCGCATAAATCCTTGGAGTCCACATTCCACCCCAAAGATAGCATCTATCAACACCTCTCGTTAGCACATCACTTGTATGAGGGCAAGACATAAATAAACTCGAAAAATAAAATAAAATTATCAATTAAGTAAACAATGAATAAAAAAATTATACTTAATTTAAGAAAGAACATGTTAATTTGTTATACCTCAGGATTAGACTATGTAATGTCCAAGATTTATCAATGAAATGTGTCGTAACAGACATGAAACCCCTTTTTTGGTTACTAGAAGTCCACATGTCCGTTGTAATAGCAACTCTACTATCATTGTTCTCGGACAACTTCATGATTCTTATCCTCTCTTCCCAGAATGTTCAAGATATGCTTCTTCACAAGATACGGCAAGGACACTTGAAAAGAGGTTGAATGAAGCAGAAACTTCTAAATCCTCTATGCTCCACCATCGAAAGAGGATAGTCATGGAGAATAATCATCTTTGCTAATTTCTCTATTCCCTGTTTTTCATTAAATGCACCAGAATTAACATTTCCTTTCGAATCAGTTTTCAAAATCATTTGCCTTATGTCACCCCCAGCTGCTTTTCTTCTAGGACACCTATCAAAATGTTGCTTCAAATGCGACGTACCATAGGATGATTTACCCATGCTTCTACACACCAGATTGGCCTTCTTCATTATTAACAACCAGATGAGTAAAGTGTTTCTACTTAGGACTTCTGAAAGTCTTACCATATTTTCCTTGTTTGGATTCACAATCAACTGGTACTGATTGAGTAGAGAGTCCACCTGAGTTTCCTCCACTGAGCCGATTTCAGGTGCTAGCAACACTACGCCGCAAAGTGCCAGATCGTGAATGTGTCATATTCATACAAAAAAAAAAAGACCACAATCAAACATAGCTTAGATGCCTTAGTGTATGCTATTCTAAATAAGTTGTACTGTTCAAAATAAAAAAATTATAGAGCCATATAATTGATCATTAAAGTAATCTATTTATCTTTAATCCTATGCACCTTTAGGCTTCAATAATAGTTCAACTACTTCTGTCGTATTCCAGCAAATGGGAATTTTCTAGAACTAGTATAGTGGTTCATGCAAAATACAGGTAAACATATCAAATTTGTCAAATATAACCTAATTAAACCCACAACGGCAGGACAAATAAAATTCAAGGAAAATAACAAAATTAAATTACCTAATAAATGCAAAGACAAACACTCTTCGACTGATTTTCACGAGCGTAAAAAAATTAGCGAAGAACAAGAGGCAGTCCTAATTCACGATCTGATCTTCATGAACAAAAAAAAATCGAAAACACATTACCAGAGAGGAGAGCACAAAGTTATAGAGAAGTTAACACTTGACAGACAGGAATGAAGAGTCGAAGACGCGACTCGTAAGGAGACAGAATGCCGAAGAAGGTAGCCGCGATGCGCGAAGGAGAGAAGATGAAGAGGAGAAAGGCACGGCTGTGGAAGATGAAGAGGAGCCCTAATTTTTAATTCAATAATCGTTCTGCGACTTGTGTGAAAATAGCCTATGATAGTGTTATGGGCTTTTAGGCTTTTAAATGGAACCATAGTAGGTTAGGGCTTTTAAATGAGATTATACTAGGTTATGGTTTATGATGATTGATTAGGGTCTTCGTGTTATAGCTAAGAACTTAAAATTTACAAGATAGGGATTAAATCTGTGGTATTAGATTAAGATTTATACTTGACAAGATAGAGTTAGGGTTAGTGATGTTTGATTAGGATTTTAAGTGTTAAAATTAAAATTACAATATTAGGAATTAGAATTGTGGTGTTACTGCTAAGGTTAGTGGATTTAGGGACTAAAATCCAAGCAGCTCTAAGATCGCGTTGTCGCTTTCCTCCGTCAAGCAGGAGATTAATCGGCTAAATGCCACCGCGTAGGGCATGTGAGCCCGATCATTCAAAGAACGTCATCAGCTTGGCTTTAAAGAGTTTAAAGAGTCACATAAGTTTGAATTCTTATACAACGGGAGGGCTTCTTCTGTTATCAAGCAACTATCAAGTCTATTGGGTGATTCCAAGAATGGCCAAAGCTTAAACATCTTGGAAGAGATATGTCCAGTCCACGCTGGGAAAGATAATGAAGACGTGGATTAGTATGATCAGACAGGCTTATCAACAAATTAGGTTTCGCGGTGTTATAGTTTAGAGTTTATCATAAGTAAGAAGTTAGGGTTTACAATGTTAGCATGTTACGTTAGGGCTTACAAATTACAATTGTGACTAGATTTTATAATTTATAATGTTATTGTTAGGTTTGGGGTTTACATTATTATATTTTTAGTATTCATTTCTAACTTTTACTAATTAAAGATTTTAAAAAATTAGTCAATTGGGCCATTTGAATTAGTAATGTGAGATCATATCATATTATATAGTGTTATTACAATTACAATTACTCATATTATATAAAAACCATACCTATATTGACAATTATAAATTTATAATGTATATAAATATATTAATGACATTAATTGTCAATTACATAATTGTATACGGGACTATATTATATATATATATGTGTGTTTAGACGGTAGAATCGAATTCCGGAGTAATTGGATCGATCGGATATCCGCACGCTCGGGTCGGATCGATACGTTCGCATCGATACGCCTAAATCCATATCCAATCCATATCCATTCAAAAATCGATTTTATCCATATCCATATCCATCTGGCCAACGGATTTTCTACTATTCGACCGGATCGATCGGGTCGAATCCACGATAATTT
The DNA here is from genome assembly GCA_016808115.1 of Tetrastigma voinierianum. NCBI lineage: Eukaryota > Viridiplantae > Streptophyta > Magnoliopsida > Vitales > Vitaceae > Tetrastigma > Tetrastigma voinierianum. The sequence continues at coordinate 242,349 of JAEQBH010001629.1, forward strand.
TAATAAATTTGCCATCTCTACTTACCATGTAATGATCATGATGCATTAACATGATCTGGCGATTAGTTGTAACATGAATGTAGTTCATTCCCCACTTCATCAAATTCAACTCGGGAATGCTCTTATCACCAAACTGAAATCGGATAAGACAATAACATTAAAATACACAAAATTTGGAAGTCTAAAAGTGTTTTCAATTCATTACATGAGCACTATCTTTGATGCAATGATTGTTGGATCAACAATTATCTCTTTAATGAATCTCATAACAAAGTAGCCACATTCAAAACCCCCTTCTTGTCTTGGACACTAAGTAATTAATTGTAAAATATTTGATTACTCATATATATGCGCAATTGTATAAGCTAAATGTGAAAGCAAAATTTGAAATGCCACCTGCACTATTTGCCAAGATGGTTCTCGCTTAGATATTTTCTTTGCAGTCGTTCAAAGAGTCCTACAAAATAAGTTTAACGAGTAATTTTTTCAAATAGATAGATATTATATATTTTAATACATGTAAATAATAAAGAGATGTATTTGAGGTGAATGCAATAAATTTCTAGAAAAATAATAGTATTATGGAAAATAATAGAAAGAACTTACCTATTTTCTCTATCCTTTAAGTCCTCACATGGTTTCCTATGCATAGGATCAAGATAATGAACTATCATTCTCCTTAGCTCAATCACTACCAGCACCTAGTGAAAGCTAAAACATTAAAAACAAAAGTATTATCCAATTAGAAATGTAGAGGAATCATTAAACCTCTTACTTAAAGTCTAATATTCATGACTTCCTCAGGGTTGTAAGGCATAAAAATATATTCAACATCATGACACTCTACTAAGCGTTTTGATAACAATTGTGATCTCTTCTCTGTTTAAGGAGTACTAACTTCCGCCCATGATATTGTAAAAGGATTAACAAAGACAAATTTTGATTCCCTTTTGACAATATGCAGTTGATTATGCATATGTCTATTATATTATCCAAACACCAGAAGGAAACTATTGTTAGTCAAATTCGAGCCTCTTCAACATGGACAACTCATATAAAAAATAATTAAATAATGAAAACAAAATGTACGAACCTTAAATAGAAAGAGATGCAATTTGATGACAGCTCTGAAGATGTGATAATGTATTCACATTCCTCTCTAGATATATATGTTTGAAATTCAACACCAAATAATGAAAATGGTAGTTGTATTGGTTATGTCTTCTCATTACCAAACTAACCATCCAAAATTTCTGAAAATATTTTATAGCCGAATGATTTTGAGGTTTTAATTGTTGAACAATTGATGTCTTCACCATTTTATTATTTCATTTATCCAACATCTATGAAAATAAATGAACATTAGTAACATATAATCCTAAACAAGAAAATACCAAGTTACAATCAAATATGCTACAAGCATAAAATTACTTACCTAATGATGTTCATTTTCGAGTATCACGAGCTTTGTCACCAACTGCCCGGCTGAATTAGAACCCGAAAATACAATTTTTCTGAAAAATGGTAAAATGGTAATTTTAGTTGAAAACCTGGAATTTTTCTAGATCTCGGATGATGAAACGGACTTTACCGTTGAAATTGTCTCGAGAAATCTAGTTACCTAGTCGAATTTCGTCGAATTCCGAGATGGTCAAAATTTCACGTTTTTCGAGGCACCGGGGTGTAGCAAGTGACACATGGAACTTGGTTGAATGGCTCAATTAGAGCCATGTGTCAAATGGAGAGGTTAGTCAAACAAAGAGGGAAAAGTCTAAGGGATGGCCATGTGTCAAGCCCTTAGAGGAGGGAAATCCAAGTTTTGGATAAGGAGATAAGATGAGAGCCAATTGGGAAGTGACATGTGGCAAGGTAGGGACTTCCCACTTGAATGGTTGGATCAAATCCGGTGGAGAGAGGGGGAAAAGGTAAAAAAAAAAAAAAAAAAAGAGGAAAGGGGAGAGAATGAGCAGAAGAGGGATAGAGAGAAAGGGGAAAAGGGGTTTCCGCTTCTCTCTAAGATCTATGGAAATCGTGCCGTTTGCTCGTCGAGCAAAAGAGGGGCAAAAGTCGATCCATGCAACAAGAGCTATGGGTACCAAAACTCGCTGGTTTCACAAACTCCAAGAGATAGGTCCTACTTTGATTATTTCTAGCCTAAAAGTCATTTAATGGCATAGGTTTTCTTCGGGGCCTTGCCTGACCATGTGATTTAGTCCCAAAATTTTGGGACTGAATATTGAAAATTTTTGGGACTGGTTCCAGACGGTCCCGGACTGTGTTGAGATTTGGTTTTGATCCTGGGACTAATGACTTCAGGTTTCATTGGGTGTTTTGGTATCACAGTGATCCAGTGATGAATGGAACAAAAAAAATGGTTCATAGCCGTGAAGGGACCGAGAGGTACCTGGTTTTTTTTTATGGATCCGAGATCAGTATTACTTTGGTAAAGTTGTTGCTTGATTGAATAACATGCTTTGTGTGAAAAGATCATGTTGGATATTTTCTTGATGGATGTGAATTGAGGCGTAGAAAATATAATTATCCATGTTTTGGTAATGTTGCATGTAGCCTCATTATGCATAAAATATGATATGGCATGAAATGACATATTCAAGATTTTATGCATTCCGACATCGCAATAGCCCAAAAGTGTAGCATGGTGTTGGTTATTCACCATTCTTGGTGAATATGTAGAGCTTGGAAAATGGGACACGGTCCAAAACTGAGACTCACGGTTGCATACCGCCAAATAAGAAATATACGTGTGTGTTGGGTGAAGCAAGATGGAGTAGATCCTCCCCTACATGGGTGAAAGACCTAAATTGGTTCTTGGTATGACATATGTATCCAGCGATGAAAGTTCACTTAAAATGTCGAAGGCATGGCTTCACGGTGAGACCTCGGAAATTCGCCACCCACGAAAACACATGGAATTTAAAATTCAATTGAATATTGGAGGGTTGTCTATCGGGTTAAGTCATCATGAAACACCAATGACTAGTTTTCACACTTGGCGCTAGACGCGAGTGAGTCGGGCCATGACTGTGCTATGAGCATGAGGAGTCTCATCTCATGCATGACATGATATATTCCATATAGGATTGTATTTTCTATGTGGAATATTGAAAGGACCCAACCCGGATTTTCTCTTCCTAACCTGAGGGACCCTCCCGGGACTGCTACGGATTAGAGAAAACATTTCTTTTAAACCCTTTTTAAAACTGAATCCGTAGAGCGAACCCATTTATACAGTTAAGCTTTCCATTAAAATCTTATTAAACATGGTGGGAATTTTTTTTTTTTTCCCTTTTTATACGATTAAACATTTTGCAGAAAATCGGGCAGAGTTTCCTCTGTTTTTAGGACATTTCCTAATTTATAACACCTTCAATAAGACATTTTACACTACCAAAAATATTCATTTACTCCACATCCAACTACGGGACATCAAGTCCACCACAAGAAATTTCAAATCAAAATTTAAAATCATTTTATGAACACCATAGAAATATAAACAATATTTTTATAACCGTTGGGCTCGAGTTGGGGACTACACCCAACCACCTACGTACCTCTACCACATAGAGGATCAGAGCTCTCGTAGTTTATTTCTTTAAAACATATATATATTACAAAATAAAGGTGCACAAGTAGTTATTTACAAAAAGGTTTATACATTTTCAAAAGTGGTCATCGCTGAGGCTAAGTGTGTCACTTGTCAGGATGCCTAACCGCTTGTCGGGCCTTGCTCTTAAAAAAGTTTTATAAAACATTTGGAAAAAGGGTGAGCTAAAGGAGCTTAGTGAGAGTACAATTCATAGGAAAATAATGTTTCCAGATATAGTTCAAATACAATATGTAAAACAGTTGTATAAATATCTCATTTCAATAAACATTTTTCCTTTTTGAATCCATCATATCCAACGGAAGCCGCCTACCATTAACTACCGTTGGCCCATGAAAGAACCTCCAATGAAACAGTCTTACAATCACCGATGGCCCAAAAGGAACCTCCGATAAATCGTGTCTTTCTTTTAAATACCATTGCACTATGGAATAAATCACATCGTGCGTTGGTAACTTTTTCATACTTTTCACGGGCATGGCAATATGCATCACTCTTCCCTTCCCTCTATAATAAAAAATCATATCCCTTTCCCATGTACCATACACGCTAGTGCTAATTCTTACGACTTTCTTTAAACTTTATCTTCAGAACATGTGGTAACCATGGATTCAATCATAAATATTTTCATATAAATGGAATATATATATATATATATATATATATATAGTATATATATATATATATATATATATATATATATATATATATATATATATATATATATATTCATAGACATTTCATTTAATATGGAAACTATAATCATTTCATATTTTCTCAACATAATTAAAGTCAAGAAAAACTACATTTCCTTTTCAATTAACCATTTAAACATAGATATGAAACATATAGTATATTTGTAAACATTAATATATATATATATAGATACATATATATATATATATATATATATATATATATATATATATATATATATATATATATATATATATATATATATATATATATATATATATATATATATATATATTTATAAACATTTACATTTTCCTTCACCTTAGTTATTTAAGCCCTTTTTCCTCCTTTAAAAACCTTCCAACTTTGTCCTTAATCACTTTCCTCCTACAAGTCACATTATCCATAAAATCCATCAACATTCATACCTTAACAATATTCAATTAAACTATTACCAATAATATACTTTCTATTAAATTAGAAAGCAACCCTTAAGCATTTTCTTATTCAACTAAATCTCAACTTAACCAATTCACTTCCAATTAAATCAAGGCTCATGACAACTTCATTACAAGCCTTAAATCAAGTCATTAGCATGCTTAAAGTGAAACCCATAATGCTCCTTCTCACCTTAGCAAAAATTACATTTATACTTTAATCAATTATTTTTCTTAAAACTTAATTTAATACATTCCATTAGGCATGATCACTCCAATTGATTAAAATCAATTGAACTCAACTTTTCTTATACTTTTTCTTAGGTGGCCAATCTTCACATGTCACACATTCCTCATTATTTCTTCAATTTCCTTCCATTTTCTTTCAACAAATTTCATTTGGATAACGCCATCCAATGCCATTGATCTGAATTCCAACTAAATCAAACCAATGCATTTCCAATTAAACCCCTCTCCGGCCTAAATTTACAACCCTTATAATCTCACTCTTTCCTTTCAATTTCTTAGTAAAATCAACCTAAAATCATGTCAATTTTATACCTAAAGCCTTAACATAACTCAATTGAAGGTTTAGACAAATAATCCATAAACCCTGAATCATTTATCATAATAGCTGGACCTTGGTGTTAACTGAATTCCAATGAAATCTCTTGTTCAAATTCCATATAAAGATATTAAGAAACTCATTTACACCATCATATAACCATTTCCTCCATTAACCTTCAAATTCACATAGACTAGTAAGTGATCTCACCTCAAAAACTTGATTTTTCACTTAGGGTTTGATCAAGGGCACTTCATGGACATGATGAACACTTGAAATGGACTTGAAATGGAATGAGAATTGCTTGAATAGCTTGGAGAGGGGCTGGAGAAATTGTTTCCCTTGCATGGATGTGAATGGCTTCTTTTTTCTTCACTTTTGCCTCTCAAATTGGTTTCACCCCTATGCACCCAAAAGACCAAGCCAATTGCTCTTTTATGATCCTTTTTCATGCCTAATTTGCCTTCCAATTGTCCTTAAATTAACCCGTGCTATTGGTTAGCATCCTTTGCATTCCCTCATTGGTCCACATGTAAACCATATAGTCCAAAAGCAACTAACCCCGCCTTTATACCCATAAAATCCCACTAACTTGAACCACAGTTAGGCTTAATCTACCTCATGGTTTGCTAACACAAATATCCTTTTAACCTTAGTTAACTTTAACTAACCAAAGTTAAGTTTGACTTTAGTTAACTTTAACTCATCCACTAACCATAGTTAAGTTAACTAATTTATGATAAATATCAAAATTTATGGAAAGCTCTCAATGGTCCATTTTTAATCACATGGATCACCAAGCTTACATGGCACCATTCTGTTGGTTCTTGCTTTGCTTACTTAGATTAGGCTTACTCATTAAATGACTTAAATGCCCTCCTTGAAAATAATAATTCCTATACCGATAAAAATTCCAAAAATATTCCATGATCGTCCAATCATAAAATTGACCATGGAATACTCTAATTAAACTTATTTTCTATCATGAACATGCTTTAGAAAATTATCTAGGGTTACAAGGAATATTTTTAAAACTATTTCGTAAAAAGGGCATTTTCGTCATAAATCATAGGACACTTCAAAAACCCCTTAAATGAATTCCGTTTTAATCTGTTTCAGTTTCTTTAGACTCAATACATTATTTTGAACATTTTCGATTTTCGGGGCTCGTTTTTCGAAAATTTCTATTCATTTTACCGTTTCGAGTCAAATACATAACTTATCGAAAACAAAATTTACTATTCATGGAAATAGTAAATTCAGGGTCTTACAAATGTGGTTTGATGTATGTGTGTCATTGCATATGCATTTTAAGTGGGGAGTAGCCCTTGTAGGAGAATTTTTCTACTAGGCATTGCTTATCCGCCGTGGGAAAACATTTTCAAGTATCGAAGGTGTTGTGGATAGTGCCCTCAGAAAGCATGAATTTGTATTTATGTTTTATGAAATTACAAAAGTGTCAGATGTATTACATTACCTAATTTTGTGCATAATGTATGAATGAACGGGCTTAAAATCCAGATTTATTAATGTAACCATAACCTCGCATACGCTTATATTACCTAGAGGATCGAGGTTATGGATTATAAATCAAATCGTCTGTATTAAATTAATTGAAGTTTGGGGATCTACAAATTAAATATTACCGGGGCGGTCCGCTATCATTGAGAATGAAGTGACCTTAATCCGAGTCACTAATGTGGCGACATTAAAGTGGAGGCTCCATATATAATAAGATTATATAGACAGACCAAGGCGCGCCGAATTCTTTTAAGCCACCGCTTGTCTCAAGAATTCAAACAAATACCACTAGATGATCATATATGCGTATTAGTCTCAATCCTCGGTAGTCATAGACCTCGTTTATGTCAACCTGGCCTTTGAGCCGCTGGCAGCCCGGCATGGAATGGGCCCAATACGTCTGGAGGCCCAAATGATGTACGCAGCTGGAATGTGAATCCAGACATGGAATCCAACCCTTTCCTATGGAATGACGCTTGGTCTCTTATGTCGGTTCTCGAGCCGAACAAGCTAGCCATTTTAATTTATACCAGGTTTATAAATTAATCGCTCACTAATGGATTAATGAACTAAGGATCAAGATATAATTAGAGGGGCAAAGGTAATTTCACCCGACTTAAAGTTATGAACCACTTGGAAGATAGAACTGCATGTAATGATTAAATCAACGGACACTCCGACTTCCGGTGCAAAATCGACATCAGAGGACAAGAGTTCAATTTCAAGTTTTTAGTGGAATAACTCTGAAATTAATAAATTAAAATGATTGATTTGAAGAGTTTAATTAATTATTGAATTTATTGGAGCTTGAAATTACAGGTCCATGGGTCCCAATTCCACCTCCTATATTACTACAATGAACGATTCATGATTTGGAATAAATTACACTCTATGATCAAGACTTGTATATATTAATTAGGATCGCACAAATTAATATCGATGCTTATAGATTAAGAGTATTAATTAGACTATTACAAATTAATATTGGACAGTTATAGATTAAGAGTATTAATTAGGACTGTTACAAATTAATATTGGACAAGCTTATAGATTGTATATTAATTAGGATCACATAAATTAATATTGGACAAGAATAAGTGGATCAAGTATAAATTAATACTGGACAATTACAGATTATGAGTAATTAGTACGACTGTTTCATATTAATCCAGACCGTATGGGGCAAATTTGAAAATATCCAAAATGGTTGGATATTTATGCAATTAGGGTTGATTATAAATAAGAAACCCTTGCCCCAATAAAAATAAAAAAAAAAAAGGAGTTTTTTTCCATACCCTAGTCTCCTAGAGAGTCTCTTCCCCTTAGAGATCCCTTGTCTCATGTGTTGAGTACGCAAGGTAGATCTAGGCAGAAAAACTAGAGTATTGTTCTAGATCTCGATTAGTTGCGCCCACACACCTCAAGGAAGGAGGGCTAATTGAAGACCTCTGCAAGGTGGAGTTACTAACCCTACTAGCCAACAAATCTCCTATAACAATTGTAAAACCCCAACCTGATTGAATGTTATAATAGTAGTTTTTGAACTGATTAGAGGTCCAATGATAGAAACGAGGGTAGATTAGAATTTAGAATGCTCCGACGTCATTTGGACATGAAGTGGAATTTTCGGTACCGTAACCTAATGCCCTAAGGAATAATGATTTTCTTATTATATCCGAATGGAGGGGTTTGCAAAGGAATTTGTAAGAAATTTCAGTTCCTATGACTTGAACCGATATTTAGAAGAGAATAGGAGATTTATGAATAGTGATTTCCGGATCAAAATCGGAGCTCATGAAATTTTTCTAAATTAATAAAAATACAAAATGTCCTAATATATCATAAAGACTAACGAATCGAATAGCGAAACGGAAATTGCTTCGATAGCTTTCTGCGCGATCCAACGTAATTCGTGGGTAATACGCTATTGTCCCATTACCTGATTAATGATTTTAACTGATTTCGGTGATTTCGTAGCCCAAATTCACTATGAAGGATTTAGTTAGAATATTTTATGTTCAATTTAAATATAGACGCATCATAGAATATTTTTGACATATAATCGATATAAAAACAAAGAAAAGGTTAAACGGATAAAATCTCGTTATAACGGGAGATATTTAATTGTACTAGCCAATCAAACCTTTCTTTAATGGCTAAGTCATGATTTAAATAATGGGTAAATGACTTGGGTCTCATGAGAATGGACCAATGAGTAGTTGATAAAAGAGTAAACCACTTTAAAACAAAACTAATGAGATTATTTGGTTTAAGGGTACTTTGGAAACTTTGAAATAAAAGAAAATTTTAGGAGATTTAATGCTCCAAAGTGAGGAGAACGTGGCGCAGGAAGGAAAGGAGAAAAGGGGAGAAAGGAGAAAGGAGAAAGGAGAGAAAGGTTAGGCAAAGTGGAGAGGTGAGTTTTTCTTCTCCTTCCAAGCCTTCCAAGTGCTCTACAAGTGATAGCAAGGAGAGAACAGCGAGCAAGAATGCAAGTTTTTTATACAAGTGGAAAGTTAGGTTTGATGTTTTTCTTATGTCTAATGTTTTGATTTTCTTGTATGGATGTTAAATTAGTGGCATTTAGGGTTGAATGATGATGATTTTGAGATAAATTGAGAAAGCCATGGATTAGATTAGGGTTTTGAAAAATCAAGTGAGTAAGTGGTTCGCCACTTAAGATCTTTTCCAATTTTATGTAAATGGTTGATGTTGGTAATGAATATGGAGTTAAGTAATCTAAAAAGAAAATATTTGAAAAGAGAGTTTTAGAAGCTCTTCCAAAAACAAGTTAGGATTTGTACTTTGACACCAAGTAAATGTAGTTTTAAACCCATGTATAACTTTTGGAAGATATAAAGAAATTTAGCGTTATGTGATCGACGCAAGAAATTCGTCCATAGTCGCCACACAAAGAAACAATTAGCACTACGCAACGGCGTAAAATTCCGTCCGTAGTTGCTCGCCATAGAAAGTATAAGCACCACGCGCGATGCGCAGACAATTCAGAACGAGTTGGCTATTTGCATAGTTTGGCACACGCATGGCGCAAAGAAATTCCGCCAGAGCTGCCTGCAGTTTTAGCACTACACCGCGACGCAGTAAATCTGTGATCAGAGTCAGCCAAAGGATAGTTAGCGCCCTACGCATTAGCAAGAAATTCCGTAACGAGTGGTTGAGATGACTAGTGCTTCCACGCTACGTTAGTTTTAAATCGCCCGTGATGGTTAAAATAATTAAAGGATATACATAGGGGGGTTTTGACATAAATTATAAAACAAATGATAAATTGTCAGTGTTAGTATATGTGATATCTATCTTCGCTGCACTAACTTGCCTGCTCATTTTGTAGCTATATATATTCCACTCAGGTGTTCGCGACGACAGGACGTCATCATTTTGTTGCTATACAGGTGGGCCATTTATGACCTAGGATGTAAAACTTATGTAATGGATGGATATGTAATTGAACAACATATATTTAGATTTTGAAATTGTATAATTGTAAATATCTTTGTAAAATATGCACAAGTGGCTTTGAGAAAAACTGGTTGCGATGAAATTTTGTTGGATTGATCCTTATTTTATATTTTGATGAGAAACTAGAGGTCCTTTATGATTGTAGCTGGGATTTTTGGAAATATTGGGAGCGACTTTGTTAAACAGTGATTTTTGTATTTTTGTCAGACCACGAGCAACAAGTATGTCGCGGATTAAATCTAAAAGTGTGATTTTGATAGAAAAGGAAAATTTTTATAACCCATGTTTTCCAAAGACGCTTTTAGCGCTTTAATCTACTTAAATTTCCATGGTAACTCACAATGAGCGAAGCCAGCCGGAGGTTACCGCGGAGTAGCCGCATTTCCCCGCTTACCAGGAAGGGTCCGCCAAGTTGGTATCAGAGCGTGTTCTCATTCGCCTGAGAAAGTTTTGCAGAGAAAAGTTTGAAATATTTCGTGATATAACGCGGTGGCGAAGATGCTTAAGGTACTTAGTTATTCGTGTACACATCATTCTTCGACAAGAGTATGTTTTATTGATTGTATTAAAGCATAAGTTATAGTACTTGAATTGGCATCTTATGAATATGCATTAATTTGTGAGTTACATATTGCATGGAATTATCATGCCGATTATATCGGTTATAGTCGAACTGAAATTTTGATTTGTCAGTTTATATAGATAAATACAGATTAGTACACATTTACCTAAGAAGGCCGAGGGTCAGTCCGAGAAGCAATGTGCAGCCGCAGAGGCACCCACACCAGATAGAGAGCAGGTTGATGAGTCTATCAACGTGCCATAGAGTTCTCAGACACCCACAACCATCACACAACAAGATTTACCAGAGCCTACCACAGACCCCATTCAGGCGTATGGAACATATGGCACAGATGCTAGCAGCGCCTTCAAAGAAATTCAGCGAGTCCGGGATATTCATCGAGCGCTACCGTAAATTAGGCTGTCAGATGGATGGTAGCTGAGACCCGTGAGAGAGCGTTATCTTGATAGAGGCAAACGAAGAGATTTTTCGTGATGACTGGGGTGTACAGAGGAGCAAAAGAGGGTCTCCTATTCCCGCCTTCCTACTTAAAGATCGCGCCAAGGATCAAGTGGAAGATCGTAGAGCACACCTGCAGGTGTCACATGGGCGGAGTTCAAGAGAGAATTTACGTGAGAGATTTTTTCCAAAAGCTATAAAGATGCTAAAGTCAAGAGAGTTTTAATGGGATTGAGCAGGGAATTCTCAAATCTCGGTGAGTGCATTTAAAAGAGGTTAGTTTGATTCGCCAGTTCCTTCAGAGAGAAATTGAACAAGAGAAGATCAACAGATTTATGGCAGGTCTTAACCCCGCAATTAGGACCATAGTGACATCTGCATCACATACCAGATATGGGCGCTGGTGGGAGGCAACCACCGAGGAGCGTAGTGCAATGCACCGCCCGGTCAAAGTCAATCTGTACTAAGAGGAGCGGACCAGCCATCAAAGGAGAGGCCAAGAAGATGCCTAAGAGTGGCGCACTCAAAGATGGTCACAGAGTCTGAACAGAGTCGAGACCCTGTGCCGCCGTAGTTCCGTTCTGGCCATCGCCAGGCCCAGGAGCCGCCAGACTGGAGGAACCGACCAAAGGTGTGTAGTAGATGTGGCCGATCATTCCTGAGTGTCTTCAAGGCGACTCCAGCTGACGTGGCCAAGAGGGCTCATTTCATGAGGGACTCGCCCAAGTGCGCGGGCGAGTCCGTCGAGGCCATATCTACAACCAAGGTACTCAAAGGAGCTGACACATAGGAGGCCCCTGACTGAGGAGCTACTAGTGCATGGCAAATTACCGCTGTAGAGGCATACCCCTGGGAGGACTTCTAGTGCATCATCCAGAGCACCGACAGGTAGACCTCGAAGTCAGGCTACCAGAGTATATACGGTGACCCAACAGGCGGCCGATGCTACCCCAGAGGTGGTCACAGGTACCATTTCTTTATTTAATACTGATGCTCATGTATTGGTGGACTCAGGAGCCACCCATTCTTTTATTTCTCGGGAGTTCATAGAGAGAGTCGGGATAGAGATGAGACCGACCGAGTGTAGTATGGTAGTGTCACTTACACGGTGATTCGCTTATTGCGACTGTAGCTCCACAGGGAAGTAGTGACTATAAGAAGTCATGAGTTCGAGGTCGATCTAATAGTACTGGAGACATGACTTTGACATCATTCGGGCATGGATTGGTTAGGCTAAACACGCGCCACCGTTGATCGCTATAGAAAGAGGTCCAATAGTCAACCCGGGGAACCGTGGCGATCTTTAGCGGAGAGAGGAAGATAATTCCTACAAGTTTAACTGTGAATACAAGCAAACAAGATGCTTCGTAGCACGTCGCGGGTACTGTGTGTATATACTGCAATCCGCAACGCTGAGATGCACGCGTAGTTCCCTGTGCGAACGCAGAGTTCTCGATGTATTTCCGAGGATCTACCAGGTTACCACCTGACAGAGATTGAATTTAAATTGAGCTAGCGCCCGGCATAGAGCCCATCTCTATACACAGACGATGGCACCACCGGAAAGCTAAAAGAATTGAAGGTGCAAATTCCCAAGAATTGTCGTAGCAAAGGCTTCGTTAAGATGAGTACATCACCGCTGAGCTCCTGTTGTTTGTTAAGAAGAAAGATGGGAGCCTTCGCTATGCATCGATTATAGACAAATTTTCAACAAAGTAACCATCCGAATCGCAGATCCATTGCCAAGAATCGATGATCTATTTGATCGGCCATAAGGAGCTAAGGTCTTCAAGATAGATCTCGCGATCAGTATCATCAATCAAGGTGCGTAGGGAAGATGTCTCAAGACACTCTTCGTAATTCAGATATGGGCATTATGAATTTTTAGTGATGCCATTCGGCCTAACCAACGCTTCAGCAGCCAACCTTTTATGGATTTGATGAATCGTGGTCTTCGGATCTTATTTAGACAAGTTCGTTATAGTCTTCATCGATGATATCCTGGTATATTCAAGTAGTAAAGAAGAGCATGCAAAGCACCTGAGGATAGTATTACAAACTCTGAGAGAGCATCAGCTCTATGCAAAGTTCATCATGCAAATTTTGTTGATCGAGAAGTATCTCTTGGACATGTGGTATCCTCCGAGGGTATTTCAAGAGACCCTAAAATGAGGCTATCAGATCGGAAACCACCCACGAACATAACCAAGCCTAAGTTTCTCGGGTTTAGCTCGTTACTATAGAAAGTTCGTAGAAGGGTTCTCAAAGATAGCTACTCCACTAACCAAGTTAACAAGGAAAGAAGAAAAGTTCATCTGGTCAGAAGCCTGTCAGCACAGTTTCGATGAGTTAAAGAAAAGACTGACTACTGCACCAATACTTACACTCCCCTCAGGAAGTGAGGGACGACAAGATATCACGCATGCCTGCAGCAAGGTTTAGGCTGCGGTGTTGATGCAACATGATAAAGCAGGATAGCTTATGCTCAAGGCAATTAAAGAAGCATGAAGTAAAACTATCCAACTCACGCATTTAGAGTTATTACCAGAGTTGTCTCGCCTCTCGAGAATACGGCGACACTAATTTATGGAGTACCTCATAATCTTTATCGATCACAAAAGCCCGGCGAAGATCTATTCTCGCAAAAAGATTTGAACATGAGACAAGAGGAGGTGATAGAACTCATCAAAGACTATGACTCCACCATTGAATATCACCTGTGCAAGGCAAATGTAGTATGCATGCGCTACAGAAGCCTTCCTCTAGCTTCCCTATCCTCACCTTAAAGCGTAATACTACAATGTTAGTAGAACCGAGATCTATGGGGGTCATGAGACAAAGAAATGTGCACTTAATAACAGCCTTTCATAAAAGGGCCAAGTGTTAGTGACGTGGTTAGAGACTTTACAAGCTCAGACCAGATTTGATGAAATCAGAAGCAAGATGTAGGTCGAACAACAAAGAGTAACTTCCACCTTACGAGGTGATGGGACACTAGTGTTGGGCCGTAGATTATGTGTCCCCGATGTGATAGAGTCAAGAAAGAAATCAGCGGAAGAGGCACACTCCATCAAAGATATGCGATGCATCCAAAGGGAGTACTAAGATGACGGACTGAGAGACCACTACCTATGGAGAGGTATGAAGAGAGATAGCAGAGTTCGTATCTAAGTGCCTAACTTGTCAACAAATTAAGATTGAACATCGTAAAACCAAAGAGGTTTACTACACTTTTATCGTATTCCCGAGTGGAATGGGAAAGGATCACGATGGATTTCTGACAGACTTCCCAGACACAAAGAGTGGACATGATACGATATGGGCGGATTTGTGAGACGATCGACGAAATCTCACCCATTTCCTACCTATCAAGAATAAAGATTCACTGATAAGTCGCCCAACTATAATGCTAGAGATTATCGTGATTGCATGGTACGCCGCCCATTATTTCGCATAAAGATCCTGTGTTTACCTCACGGTTTTCAGCCTGGCCATGAATGCCCTTGGCACTAAACTCCGCATTTCAAGACGGCCATCCACGCACGGATGGCCAATCTGAGAGAACTATACAGACTTTAGAGGATATGCTTAGGCATGGTTATTGCTGGAGTTTGGGAGGAGTCGGGACACCCATCTACCCCGATGAGCTCGTGATACACAATGGAAGATCGTGCCAAGATTGGAATGGCCCCTTATGAGGCTCCTTTTATGGACTGAAATGCGAACTCCAAATTACTGGGACGAGGTGTGTGAAAGGAAATTAAGAGGGTCCTAAATTTGCTCAAGTGACTTGTGATAAGATCAAAGTTATAAGGAATAGACCGAAAATCGTGACAAGACCGACAGTAAAGTTATGCGACAATCGCCGAGGGACCTAAAGTCTCGAGGTGGGATATGGTATTTTCAAGATTTCCATGGAAGTAGCTGTGATTAAGATCTGGGAACGTGGAGTTTCAAACCACGATATATCAATACACAGATTGTTGAGGAGGGATCGGGAGAGGGTGGCATATCGACTGAGTTGCCATCCGACCTCGAGATCGCATTCACGATGTTTCCATGTTTTATGCTTCGCAAGTACATACCGTAATTTCATGTATCGACAGAGCAAATCCGGAAGGGAAATACAGCGAATTTGACATACGAAGAGGAACCAAGTGCATCCTCGACCGTCGAGAGCAAGTTCTCGCGCGAACAAGACTAGCCTACCGTGAAGGTATCAGGAGGAGTCATACCCAGAGGGAAGCTACACGGGAGCATGAGGAGCAGATGAAGAGGCATTATTCCCATCTCTTGATGCGTATTTAATGTTTTAATTTCGAGGACGAAATTTTTATAAGGAGGGCATTGTAAACCCCAACCTGATTGAATGTTATAATAAAGTAGTTTTTGAACTGGACAGAGGTCCACAATGATAGAACGAGGGTAGATTAGAATTTAGAATGCTCCTGACGTCATTCGACATGAAGTGGAATTTTCAAAATTGTAACCGAATGCCCTGCATGTAATAATGATTTTCTTATTATATCCGAATGTGGAGGGGTTTGCAAAGGAATTTGTAAGAAATTTCAGTTCTAAGTGACTTTGAACCGATATTTAGAAGAGAATAGGAGATTTAAGTGAATAGTGATTTCCTGACTAAAATCTGAGCTCGCTGAAATTTTAAATCACGAAAAATACAAAAATGTCCTAATATATCATAAAGACTAACGAAACTAAATAAAGTGAAACGGAGTCCGCTGATAGTTTCCGTGATCCGAACGTAATTCGTAATAATACGCTATTGTCCGGATTACCGATTTTAATGATTTTAAACTGATTTCTGATTTCGTGAGCCCGAAATTCACTATGAAGGATTTAGTTAGAATATTTTATGTTCAAATTTAAATATAGACGCACTTCATAGAATATTTTTTGACATATAATCGATATAAAAACAAAGAAAAAGGCTAAACGAGATAAAATCCGCTTATAATGGAGATATTTAATTGTACTAGCTAATCAAACCTTCTTAATGGCTAAGTCATGATTTAAATAATGGGTAAACAGGACTCGGGTCTCATGAGAAATTGGACCAATGAGAAGCTTCGATAAAGAGTAAAACCACTCTTAAACAAACTAATGAGATTATTTGGTTTAAGGGTAATTTTGGAAACTTTGAAATAAAAGAAAATTTTAGGAGATTTAATGCTCCAAAGGAGTGGAGAACGTAAGTGCAGGGAAGAAAGGAGAAAAGGGGAGAAAGGAGAAAGGAGAGAAAGGAGAGAAAGGTTAGGGGCAAGTGGAGAGGTGAGTTTTTTCTTTCCTTCAAGCTTCCAAGTGTTTCACAAGTGATAAGAAGGAGAGGAGCCAAAGGAAACCAAGAACAAGTAAGTTTTTAATGGCGGAAAGTTAGGTTTGATGTTTTTCATGTCTAATGTTTTGATTTTCTTGTATGGATGTTAAATTAGTGCATTTGTGGTCGAATGATGATGATTTTGAGATAAATCAGAAAGCCATGGATTAGATTGTGGTTTTGAAAAATCAAGTGAGTAAGTGGTTCGCTACTCTAAGATCTTTTCCAATTTTATGTAAATGGTTGATGTTGGTACGAATATGGAGTTAAGGTAATCTAAAAAGGAAATATTTTGAAAAGAGAGTTTTAGAAGTTTCAAAACAAGTTAGATTTGTACTTTGACACTAAGTAAATGTAGTTTTAAAACCCATGTATAACTTCTTAAGATATAAAGAAATTATATATGTGACGACGCTAAGAAATTCCGCCCATAGTCGCCACAATAAAGAAACAAATTCAGCGTCACGCCCAACGATGCAAAATTCGTCCAGAAGGCTCGGGCCATAGAAAGCATACCACGCTAAGCGATGCGTACACCCGTGAACGAAGTTGGCTATTTGTATAGTTTGGCAATACGTGGCGATGCAGGAAATTCCGCCAGAAGTTGCCTGCAGTTTTAGCACTACACCATGGCGCAAGAAATCTTATCAGAAGCTGCTCGCTGATGTTTTTTAGCTACTTCTACGTACGATGCAAATTCCGCAACGAGTGGCCGAGATGACTTAGTAAGCTTCTTACCGCCGGCTAGTTTTAAATCGCCTGCGGATGGTTAAAATAATTAAAGGATATACATAGGGGTTTTTGACATAAATTATAAACAAATGATAAATTGTCATGTTAGTATATGTGATATCTATCTTCGTTGCACTAACTTGTTTGTTCATTTTGTAGCTATATATATTCCACTGTGTGCTATCGCGGACGACAGGACGTCATCATTTTGTTGCTATATAGGTGGGCGATTTATGACCTAGGATGTAAAACTTTATGTATGGGATGGATATGTAATTGAACAACATATATTTAGATTTTGAAATTGTATAATTGTAAATATCTTTTGTAAAATATGCATGTATGGTTTCGAAAAACCGGCTATGTATGAAATTTTGTCGGATTGATCCTATTTTATATTTTGATGAGTAACTGTGAGGTCCTTTATGATCAGAGTTGGATTTTGGAAAATATCGGGAGTTTAATTTTGTTAAACAGGTGATTTTTGTATTTCGGGCTTGACCACCGAGCAGTCGTTATGCTGCCGGATTTTCGTTAAATCTAAAAGTGTGATTTTGATAGAAAAGTGAAAATTTTTATAACCCATGTTTTCCAAAGACAGCTTTAGCGCTTTTAATCGCTTTCAAATTACTAATCATTACCGAGCGAGCTTACTGGAGGTTACTGGTGGAGTAGCCACATTTCCTCATTACTAAGAAGGGGTCTACACAATGTGCATAGATCTTATCTTCACCTTTGATATTAATATGTGTTTCGCATGGGTTCCTACAAAATCTTTATATATATATATATATATATATATATATATATATATATATATATATATATATATATATATATATATATTTTATTGTGCTTAAAATTGTTTTCTTTGATTCATGCATGAGGCATTCGTACATTTTAATGTGATTATTCAGGTTTGTGTATGGATGGATGAGGTCGCTAATTATATGGTGTTTTTGAAGTTAGTTTCTTATTTTCCTAAGATGTCAGGTAAGCCATTATCGGGTATAGGATTTTTGTAATTTTTATTTTTTATTTTTTTGTATTATTGATGGACCGGAAATTACACAACGCGCTTGGACATGAAGATGGAGCAGCTTTGGGAATTATGTAATGGCAAGAAGCCCATTATGTAATTTAAATATTTTTTCCATTTTTTTTCCAAAGGTTGTAATTATTAGAAATACCTAAAACACCCGGCCCGCTTTTATTTATTTATTTATTTGCTTTATGTTATCAAATGTATGAGATGCAATTCGAATAACATGTCCATGCATATAACATGTCATACATGAATGCCCACCATTTTGTATCATGCATACCATCCTTTAGAAACATGTTCTACTAGGAATGTTTGTTTATTTGTCGCTGAATAATAAATTAAATAATGGATATAGTTTAATAGTTAAACTTGGTAATTTCCAATTTAATTTAATTTGGGATTGCGCGGTTAATAGTTAGGCCCGTTTAACCTAGATTATTCAATTTTAATAAAATGATTGATTTTGTTAAAAAGATGGTAAATAAACAATAGGCCCAAATATGTTTGGACTTAAAGTTAGTTAATTAGGCCCTTTTCACTATGGAGCTAGGTTTACCTAAACTGGTTAGGCCCAATTAGATTGGATTAGTTTTAACTAATAAACCTAGGCCTAATTAGATTGAACTCTATACGCCTATTTAATAGAATTAGATTCTTGTTACCTAGTAATTAATTATATAGGATATAATAATAAAACATATGATGTTTTATAACTAGAAAACACATAAGTTTAAAATATTGAGGGAGAAGGGTATGTGACAATGTGCTCCTACGGTCTCCATCGTTAGTCCAATAATGCGGAGGTTTTAGGTGGCTCCTAGTGACGCCTTGATTACGCCCTCTCACGAGGGTGTCCAATTGGCTAATATCATCGCTTGCACTTCCTATGCGATGGTTTGATGATGTATTCCAAGATCGAATCTACCCTACTACGGCACCTTGGGTTGTTGTTAGAACCCGAAACGATGGTCACACTAAGAAGACAATTAAACGGTTAATTGTATCTTAACTGAAATAAAGGTAGTTAATAAATGAGGGAAAATATGAGATATTTTAAGTCTCATTTATTAATTTGAGATAGTCTCAAATTTAATTTATAATTTGTATGACCTACTCCTACTACGGATATTAATTGTAGGTTAACTTACCTTGGATTAGTATTTTTGTTTTATGTGTTTTAATTTCTATGCATTCATGCATCACGTTTACTATTCCAAAATATATTTGATGTTTCTTCTACTGCATGTAATAAATACGTTTTTATTTAATTTCAGCAATAATGTCTGCCTCAAACCCCATAATTGCTTTACTCGCGAATGAATCCTTAACTGGCGATAATTTTGTAAAGTGGAAAGTAATGTTACTGCTCAGAGTTAGTCCGCGAGAACACAGATTTGTTCTCATCGAGGAATGTCCCGCAAACCCGGCAATGAATGCCGCCTGTGAGTGCACGAGAACCATATGAACGCTGATCCAAGCCACACAAAGCCCGGGCTTGTATGCTAGCCCCATGTCGACGTAAGCTTAGGCTAAAACATGAGAGGATGGAAACCGCCATTGAGATTATGGATTCCTCCAAAACATGTTCGAAACAATCCGAATTTGGGCCAGCACATGAAGCTACTGTAAAGTACATGAACTGGCGATGAGTAAAGGTACTCCGCTCACACCATGTTCTGAACATGGCTAATTATACAAATGAGGCAGAGCTGCACGGGCCATAATAGATGAGCGCACCCAAGTGAGTATAATACTAGATTCACTCACTCCTGATTTCCTTCAATTCACTCAAAGAACTATAGCTGCTATGAACAAGCTAGACTACAATGTAACCCAAATTACCGAATGATCAAAACCTTCGAGGCCATCCAAGACAAGGACTCAAAAGGATGAAGCAAATGTTGTCAAACTAAGGCCTCATCCTTCTAACAATACAAGAAGAAGAGGAAGAACAATATGGGTGCCTCCGCAGAAGACCAAAGAAGAAGCAAACATTCCCAAAGCAAGCGATAAGAAGAAGGGCCCAAAGAAAAGAAACCCAAAGGAAATGTCTCCATCATGGAAGTCGATGTGGGCATTGAAGAGAAATCAGAATAAGTATTCGAACTAAAGGAGAAAAAGAAAGGTAAATTTGATTTACCGGGTTTTGTAGCCAATCTGCTGGAAGGATGCATTAACTCGGATAATTGATTACAGTCCACTAACCATATTTGTTCTTCTTGCGCATGCTTACTTTCCAGGAGCTTGCCGATGGGGAGTGCTCGGCGGTAGTCGGAAATAATGACGTATCAAGTGTAGCTTGCGAAGTGGGAGCGCTCGCTTAGAATTAGGGAATAAATTTCTTTGTTTCAACAATGTTTATCAGAATCCTGATTCAGAGAAATTTGATTTCAGCTAAGTTGTATGAACAATTGTTTACTGTTTCATTTTATAATAATCAGATTGTTATTTCCATAAATGGTTTAAACATTTGTCATGCAAATAATGAAAATGGGCTTTGCATTTTAAGGCCAAACAAACGAACGCTCTTAACATCGTAACTATTTGCAGTAGAACATCCTAAGCCTAAGAAGCAAAAAGATTCTTGATAATGATGATACGCACCTATGGCACCTAAGGTTAGGACATATGCTCGGATGGATTAATGACCGTAAGGATGGTCCTTTAAAAGAGCTAAAGTTGGCAATCTTCCAAACAGAATCCTGGGTCTCTGAAAGCAAATGACTAAGAGATCTTTCTCAAGAAAGGGCTTTAGGGCAAAGGACCACTTGAATCTCTGTACATTCGCATGTCCGCGACCGAATGTCCAAGCTGTGGGCTGCCAATACTCTGGCCACTTACGACGATCATTCTAGGTACGAGTATGTTTACCTTATGCAAAGGAAATCAAACTTTTGAAAGTTTAAAGAATTCTAGCTTTAATAAAGACATCTTAGGTAACCATTATTGTGCCTTCGACGATCGAGGAGGTGAATACCTTGATACAGTTCAAGGATCACCTAATTGAGCATGGTAATGTATCCCAGCTATTAACACTGAATGCCACAAATTAACTGGAGGCGTAAAGAAGAAATCGAACAATGCTTGACATGGTTAGGTCTATGATGAGCTACTCCTCATTGCCACTATCATTCTGGGGATATGCGCTACAAATTGCAGTCTACATTTTGAATGTAGTTCCCTCTAAGTCTATCCAACATACACCCTTAGAGTTATGGAGTGGTCGTAAGCCCCAAATTTTTACATCATATATCCATATATGGGGTGTACAAAGACATGTGCCGAAAGGAAGATCGAAGCTAGAACCGCGAACAACGTGTAAGTATGTCCTGTTTGTTGGTTACCCTTAAAGGCATCGAGGAGGTTTGCTCTACAAACCCTCAAGATAAGAAAGTATTTGTATCGACGAACGCTACCTTCTTGAAAATGACTACGGCAAACTTCAAACCTCGGCTAGTGGCTGTACTAGAGGAATTACAATCCGATCGATCGCATTCACTCACCGAGAATCACATCGGGAACGTAACAAAGAGACTACAAACTTTAAGGGCTGTGGATGTGTCATCAGACCTCGACGTAATGGGAGGGTTTCTAAACAACCAATTCGCTACACAGGGGCCGGTGAAGCAAATGTTGTTGTAACCGATACTAGTGATGACGATCCATTGTCATACAAGCATGCGATGGATGATCCTGATAAGGACAAATGGCTAACAGCCATGGAACAAGAAACGGAATCTATGTGGCCCACCTCCGTCTGAGAACTCAGAGATCTTCCCCGAGTCTACCAGCCCATGGGTGCAAATGGATCTATAAAAAAAGAGAGGTGTGGATGGGAAAGTGGAGACTTTCAAGCATGGCTATTAGCCAAAGGGCTATACACAAAGGAGGAGAGCCGACAGAAGAGACTTTCTCCCCAAAGAAATTTATGCTTAAATCCATTCGCATCCTTCTTCCATCACGCCTCGCTTACGATATGGAAAATGGATCAGCCAAGACAACTTTTGAATGGTTATCTCGATGAAAGTATTTTATATGATGCAACCGTGAGGGTTTCATAGTTGAAGGCCAAGAGCGTAAAGCCCGCGTCGCTTTAGGTCCATTTACGGGCTTAAGCAAGCTTCAAGGTCTCGAAACCTAAGGTTTGACGAGACGATCAAAACCTCGGCTGAGCAAAATGTTGACGAACCTCAGGTCTAAGGTAAGTACATCAAGGAAACCAAAGTAGTCTTTTCGTGTTGTACGATGATATCCTACTCATTGGGAATGATATAGATTATTGTCCGACGAAAGAAATGGCTATCGAAGTTTCAAATGAAAGATTCGGGACAAGCGAAGTTATGTACTCGGGATCCAAATCATAAGGGATCGCAAGAATAGACTTCGCAATCGCCTCAAGCATCTTATATTGATAAGGTGTCGTCTTGGCTGATACAGACCTAAGAAGGGTCAACTACCTACCCGACATGGAATCATTCTAAGGAGTGCGTCATACGACACCTCAGAAGAAGAGGACATGAGATTCGTTCCTTACGCCTCAAGAAGGCGCCATGTATGTCATGCCGTACAAGACCGCAGATCCGCTTATGCGATAGAAATTGTCAGCCATTACCAATCTAACCCTGGGTTGGCACACTAGATTGCAGTAAAGCACATTCTCAAGTACCTTAGGAAAACGAGAAACTATATGTTGATTTACTCAGTGTCGAATTAATCCCATAGGATATAATCGATTCTCGACCATGTCGATAAGGATAAAGTCGACGTCCTGGTCGCAAGATTCACTCGGGTGGTGGAGCTATGGTATTGAGAAGTGTCAAACAATCCAAAGATCGCAGATTCTACCATGGAAGCTGAATATATAGCGGTCATGGCATTTAAAGAAGCGACTGGGCTCAAGAAGTTCTTTACGTGATCCGAAGTTGTTCCAAATATGATAAACCCATAGTAATTTCATCAGACAGCGGTCGCGGGCAAACTCCAAAGAACCAAGGAGTCATAAGAGAGGGAAACACATGTAGAGGAAGTATCATCTGATTAGAGAGGATCGTGCACCTAAGGTGACGTGGGCTGTTATGAAGATAGCATCGCAAGACAACCCGCTGGATTCGCTCACCAAGACGCTTACCCGCGAAATCGCTGAGGGTCACTTATCCGACGAGTTTAAAAGACATGTCTCACATGCTTAGAGCAAGTGGGAGATTGTTAGTGATAGTGCCCCAGAAAAGCATGAATTTGTATTTATGTTTTATGAAATTAATAAAAGCGTCAGATTTATTACATTTAGCTAATTTTGCATAATTTATGAATGAAACGTTTAAAATCCTGCATTTATTAATGTAAATCTCATAACCTCGTATAGCGCTATACACGAGGATCGAGGTTATGGATTATAATCAAATCGTCTCGTAATAAATTAATTGAAGTTCGGGGATCTTCAAATTAAATATTACCGGGCGGCCCGCTTATCATTGAGAATGAAGTGACCTTAATCCGGTCACTAATGTGGCGACATTAAAGTGGAGGCTCCATATAGATAATAAGATTATATAGATTAGACCAAGGCGCACACCTTTTTAAATACCGCTTGTCTCAAGAATTCAAACAATACAAGATGATCATATGCATCGCCTCAATCCCGAGTAGTCATAGACTCTCGCTTATGTCAATCGGGCCTTTGAGTCATGTGGTTGAAGCCCTGCGAATGGCCCACATTTCTGTGTCTTCGAGGCCCAATGATGTATACAACCGGGAATGTGAACTATGGACATGGAATCCAACCTTCCTATGGAAGTCGAGCGCTTGGTTCCCTTAAGTGTCGGTTCTCGAAATGGACTTTGAGCGCCTCTAATTTATAACAGTTTATAAATTAACCTGCTCACTAATGGATTAATGGAACTTAAGGATCAAGATATAATTGTAGGGGCAAACTAGCACTTCAATTCGACTCTTAGTTATGAACCACTTCTTGAAGCATAGAACTCCGTATGTAATGATTAAATCAACTGGACACTCTAAATTTCCGAGTAAATCGACATCAGAAGGACAAGAGTTCAATTTCAAGTTTTTAAGGATTTAACTGAATTAATAAATTAAACGATTGATTAAAGAAATAATTAATTATTGAATTTAATGGAGCTTGAAATTACAGGTCCATGGGTCCTAATTCCACCTCCTATATTACTACAATGAACTATCTATGATTTGGAATAAATTACACTCTTATGATCAAGCACTTGTATATATTAATTAGGACTGCTACAAATTAATATCAGATAGCTATAGATTAAGAGTATTAATTGTAGACTATTACAAATTAATATCGATGCTTATAGATTAAGAGTATTAATTAGGATCATATAAATTAATATTGGACAGTTATAGATTAAGAGTATTAATTAGGACTGTTACAAATTAATATTGGACAGTTATAGATTATGACTAATCAATACGACTGTTTCATATTAATCAAGACTGTATGGGGCAAATTTGAAAATATCCAAAATGGTTGGATATTTATAATTGTGTGGCTGGATTACAACAAGAAACCTCGCCCCCCAATAAAATAAAAAATAAAAAAAAGAAAAAAAGAAAAAAAGGAGCTTTTCCATACCCTAGTCTCCTGTATCTCTTCCCTGCAGATCCCTCGTCTCATGTGTCGAGTACACAAGGTAGATCTGTGCGTAAAACTAGGAGCGATTGTCAGACTAATCGCTGGTGCCCACACACCTCAAGGAAGGAGGGCGGAATTGAAGACTCGTGGAGTTGTTCAACCCTACTAGCCAACAAATCTCCTATAACAATAATGTGTGTATAGATCTGATCTTCACCTTTGATATTAATATGTGTTTGCATGCATTCTCGAAATAAGATTTTAAAAAAAATTTAAAACCTAATTCATGCTTGATTTTATTTCCATCGAAGGTACACAAGGAGTCGAACAGTCCATGAGATTTGTTGCGGAAAGGCCGACAGGGCTCTTTCATTTATTTTGTAATCCTAGATTGAATATCCAGTTTTGTTATGTAATCATAAGTTTTGTAATAAAACTTAGTTTTGGACTTGTTCTATGTAGTGTTAATAATTTCTCAAATTTTAAACTGCATGAAAAATGAGTACAAAGGTAGTAGTATTGAAATTCATCGTGATTTCGTGAAATTTTGAAGTGCCGTATAAAAGGGGTGGGCTATCGCCATTTTAGTTCCCGCCACGACAAAGAATTCTCGTCAGCGACAAAGATTTATGGGCCTATGTCGCCACGCGGGTCCTCTCTTATGTCGCGATTACGTTGCGTACGTAACACCCCGCAAAGACATGACACGGCACTACGCACGCACAGAGGTCTTCGGCGCCTCAATAGGCTCGCGGTATCGCAACCGAAGCCGTTCGCCTCGACAAGAGATTCTCTGCCGCAATGTAACTCCATCAGTCGGAGCCACTATGTCTGAACATGTAATTTTCTATCATGACCGATACTTAGGTCACTATTGAGTCTGGGTAGAATCATTTCGCAACATGGCACGTACTCGGTCACGACAGTTGTCGACTAAGAAATTTTCTCAAGCAAAGAGGACACTACCAAATGCTGAAAGTGACCGTGGAGGCCTCAAGACGACAGAAATGTACTCTGTGTGTGCTACCAAGCCCGGCGCGACGCACAAACGCGACTCCAGACAAGGCAACCAAGGGACTCACACGGAGGTGAGAAAGTCCGTCACACGTAATTTGTCCAATAGCCAACAATGCATCATGGTTAAAGTAATCGCTTTTAAGATACTATTCATGGACACTGCTCATAATATCGCTCATCAAAGGTTTTTTTCAAATTTTAGTTTCCAATCCAAAGGGGACCCGAAAAAAATTGACTCCTGGATGTGGCATCGCCACCAACAAGATCCCCAACATTGGTAATCTCATATGGATTTAGGAGTGGGAGTGTAACATCTGTCTCGTTTGCAACATCAATTGCAGCCAACCTATTAGATCCTTTTTCTTTTATCAAGGTACCAGTTGCAACAATATTTTCCACTGATAATTTACATTTAATTACCTTCAACACAATAAATGATATCATTTACATAGGTTGTCTATCACATATATTGACCTCGCACAATTAGTAAGTGTCTCTGTACTTCAGATTTTATTGGTCATTCGAGTTGTTAGAGGTCTTCTATCACTTTTATCATTGACTTTGCTACTACATCTAGTTGTAGAACAAATTGTTGTCTAATATTATTACTACCCATATTAGAATATGGAGTTACGAGATACATAACTTGTCTTGCTACTGTGTCTTGCATCTTATTTTGCATCATTTCCCACTCTTCTCTGATTGTTTTCATGTCATCTTATGGTTGATGGAAGAATAAGCTAAGCCTAACTAGGCGATCTTAACCTAGCACACGTCTTGGATTATTGGGCTAACCCAATGCCTAACATAATATATTGTTTGGACCAGGTGGAGGTAATCTTATCTCCTTAGCCTTTTCTAATAGTTCATCCTACAAAAGACATATGTTATTAATAATTTATTAAATATAATTTATATATGAATAAAAAATTAACAAGTTAGCTAGCAAATGATATTATTTAGTATGTAACGTTTCAAAATTAATTTTCAAATTATGGTACTATATTTGCACCAATGTAATTGGACCACTGATAAAAAATATAGCATTAAGTATATTGCTCGTTAATGTACACCGAATGAAATCATTACATAACATAACTATATATGCATGGTAATATTATAAGCTCTAAAAGACATAAATATGTTAATTTACTATCATGTTAATCACTAGCTCTATAATCCTATTAAATTGTCTCTTCTTTTCACATGCTTTCCTCCATAAAGCACTTCTATGAACCCTACCAGTAGCCCCTTTTGCTCGTAGCTATTAGATTTTAAACAATAAAACTCATTAGTCCAATATGACTAAATTAACAATGATATGAAGGAATTGGAGTCATTTTCCAATAAACAAAAATTATATTTTTTCTTTTACTAATATTGACAACTTACTATATCTTACTCAAAACGTGCATATCCTTTCCTTTCAAGATAATGAGTGTAAATGTGTTTAGCTCTTCTAGATTTTTTAATCTTGCGATATTCCTACAAAGAATTGACACGAAATTATGACACAGTGAAAATATGTAAATATGAACATTGAAGATGTAAAAAAAAATAATACTTAACATTACAATGTTCAGAAAGTCTATCTTTAACAAATCGTCTCCAATGATCCTCTTGTATGAATGGATAGATAGCAGGTGGCTTTTTTAGTTTTTTTGGTTCATTCTTGAAAAGGAATATATATTTAAATGTCAACTTGTACTTAAAGGTTTGAAACCCTGACATCTGCTAATAGGAAATACCCCTTTTGATTTTGATCCACATCAAAGCTTGTCTACATAATAGCAACTCGTATTAGCTCACATTAATAAATGTATATAAATATATTAAAAGCTATAGATAGGTCATCGGATCAAATCCTGCAATTTTCTTTCTTTGGCATTTTAGGGACCTTCCTCCAAATTTCAAATATTATAGGCACATGGGAATGAAGTTATGGTGCCAAGATAGCTACTTAATTCAATCAATTTTATCCAATATGACTACCAAAGCACAGATTCAATCTCAAGCTTTAATCCTTTACTACAATTTTTTACAATGTTTGGTTTTAATGTACTACATGTTTGCTTTGTTTTTGGCATTTCCTCTTCTTCTGAATCCATATTAGTCTCCAAGATATCAAGTAGATGTGCAAATTAGGTACTTCACCAACAAACCTATAAATTGACTCAAAACGAAGATTAGTATAGTCGTGAATATATTTCTATTAGTTGAATTTATTATCCATAAGTACAACTCTTGAAATCTCCTTTCAAAGTTTGTCTTTTTCTATTTCTCTTTCTTTTCCCCCCTAGTTTCTTGGTTTATTTTTAAGGATCTGCTATTGAAATAGGGAAAGGTTACCATTTTGTTTCTATTTCTATTTCTTTTCCTCAAATTTTCTTTTGGTTTGTTTTTGTTGATGTTTGGAATTCTTAAAACAAGAAACGAAGCCGCGCTTTATTTCGTTTCTAGAGTTTTGCACGCTCCGTCTTCGTAAGGTGTACGGTGAGACAAGGTAACCGTAGGGTAGCATATGTGCACCAAGGGCTTCCTTAATTATTGAGTGCCATAGTAGTATTTTTGAACGTTGTTTTTAAGGAAGAAATTGTAAAGTTTTCAAAGAATTGTGGCACTATAAAACCTGAAAAAAAAATTAGTAGAAATTTTCAAAATATTGCAAAAGGATAATAATAATAATAAATTTCCATAATGGTTCAGAGAAGTCTAGAAAATTTCTATAGATCTCGACGACGCAAACTATGACTACGCTGGCAAATTTAATCTCGCAAAATCAGTGACCCGTAAAGTTTCGTCGACTCGAGACAAATTAATATTTTTACGATGTTCTGATGATAAGTCGCCAAGTGATTTCGTGTGGACGAGATTTTTACTTAAAATCTCAAAAGTCGAAATGGCTTATTTAAGTTCATTTAAAATAAAGTGCACTAAAATAAAGAAATTGTTTCTGTGCGTAAATGGACCCGAATGAGGTATGAGCCATGTATCCAAATAATAATAATAAGAATAAAAAATATAAAATAAAAAATAAAAAAATAAAAAAAAAAAAGTCAAAAGGGAGGATAAGGTGAAACTGAGAGGAGAGTGCAGAATGAGAGAGATTTTTTTTTCTTTTTCTTTCTTCGCTTCTCTCTAAGATCTACTGAAATCAAACTTACAGTTTTTGTGAAAGAAAAGCGTGTTGGTCCACGACGAGAGCTACGCGTGGCCCCAAAATTTGAGCGCTCGTCAAACTCAAGAGATGCGGAATTTTACTACTTTGTTATTTCTATCCCAGCTATTTAATGGCTCGATTCTTTAGAGGCCGTGGAGGTCAGAATAAATTCCAAAATTTTGGATCGGTGTAGGAATTTTTAGGAATTTTCAAACTCGGCTTTCAACGCCCAAAGCTGAATTTTGGGACTATTTTTAGACAATCCAAGTCAATTTTCAGACTGCTTGGGATAGTCCTGGATGTGGATTTTTAGAACTCCGCTGCAGTCCCGAATTATGTCAGGTTTCTGCTTCGATCCCGGACTGATGTTTTCGGGTTTATTTTCCATCTAGGGGTCGTTTTGGTCTTGGTTGAGCCTTAGGGGCTGTTTGGATGGCATTTAGAGAACTAGATAAATGCATTTTTCTAGGTTTGCGTATGTCACTGTTCACGTGAAACCTCCAACTTTAAACGACCATAACTTTTTCGTCCAAATTCCGATTCGGGTGTTCTGACTCTACGAAAAGCCCCTTGAGTCTAGAATCTAGTCATATGCCTATGAATGGCATTTGAGCCCGCATATATTTTCTGACAAATTAATGTAGCACCAAGTGTGCAAGTTGCTTGCTGTGATGACATCGTGGTATTTAAACATATCAATGTGTAGGGTAAAAGTGAGGAGGAAATCAGAAATGCCTGGACATTGTAAAAGGAAGGCAGTAAATTTAAACTTATTTTTCAATATTTAGTGGTATTGTTTATAAATCAATGTTTTAATGATTGTAAGGTTATGGGTTTTACACCATTAAAACGCATTTTAAAGCTTATGGTTTTGATTTGTTAAACCACATTTTATAGACAAAGCAAGTAAAGCAATATGTTTTATTAACCAAGCAAACTTATATTTTATAAGTTAGGCCTTAAGAATGTTTAGTCTTAAGAAAGCATTACCGATCAAAGGTATTTCGTACGTGCACGGGGAAGTTAAGACATGATTGTATTTCATTTTATTATTTGCCTGGTTGGCAAACTTAGCTCATGCATTATGGCATATTAGATGAAGACTGGCACGATCGGGAGTATAGTTATCGCACTAGCTTATCATGTGGTGATGGAGCATTCCACCATATTTACCAAAATAGGTGATGTGGACACGAGGTCCTTCCACTCAGACGAGTTAGAGACATACAGTTTCATGTTTACTAGGGTACAACAAGCAAAAAGGCCTCTCTAGTGGTCACATCATTATATTTGAAAATCATTTTACAGTTACAGCTTAAAATCGACTATCGATAAGCAAGAAACATTTTTTACAAAAATTTATAAACTTTATAGCAAAGGAAGTAAGGTTTTCCAAAGTGTTTTGTAAAAAAGATCAAGCATAAAGCTTTGAGACATTTTCGTAAAAGCAAGCATTTTTACTAAAAGTTTTAGAAACTTTTATAGCAAAGCAATCATTTTATAAAAGATACACTCACCGAGCCTCTTTTAGCTCATTATTTTCCTGTTTTTTAAAATTATCTTCTAGGTATTGGTATGCCGGACGCTGGGACATATCAGGGTCCTCCTAATTTCTAGTTAAATGTGTTGTATTTACTCACTATTGTATATATTTGTAAAGAAAGTGTAAATCTAACTCTTTGTAAGAAATACTTTAAACTCAGGTAGTTATGCATATGTATGTACATAGTTTTGTTTTATGAAATGTGCGAGCCCAGGTTTTGAAGAAATGTTATTGGTTGCCATATTTTAGAAGTGTAAATTGTATTTACAGGTTTTGGGACATGTCCTATATGCAACTATTATGCTGCCGAAATTTTATAAACTCACAAGTTTAGAAAAGAAAAATTTTTATACATGTTTTCAGCAAGTAACAAGGCTTAACTTCACAGATTCTCTGGGCCGCTGTTACGACTCGAGTTTCGTGGTTGTCTGCAGACATCGCCTGCTAGTAGGGGTGGGGGGGTGTCAAGTTGGTATCAGAGCAGGGTCTTAGGAAACCTGTGTTATTAAGCACCGTAGTTTTCTTATACACTATTGGAAACCATGCATTTTCAAATACACAATACATACATTTTAAGTGTTTCAAAGTATTAAACAGCTTTCTTTTTTTTTTTTTTTTTTTTTGTGAATAAAGCACTATGTCAGGCAGAGGACATCGAGGTCATCCTAGGAGAGCCATTCTAGAGGCTTTCGAACATGTTGGCAAGATTTCGAGGAATGAGTTGTTGTCGATTCTACTACTCGCTCCATGAATGCCTCCAAACAGAAGGTCGTGGTGACCATCTGATCCATCGAGGGAGCTCAAGTTCCGATCTGTTTATCGTATATTGT
Organism: Tetrastigma voinierianum; assembly: GCA_016808115.1. Taxonomy (NCBI): domain Eukaryota; kingdom Viridiplantae; phylum Streptophyta; class Magnoliopsida; order Vitales; family Vitaceae; genus Tetrastigma; species Tetrastigma voinierianum. The sequence continues at coordinate 273,969 of JAEQBH010001629.1, forward strand.
GGCACAGATTGCTCAGATAGGAGCTATAGTGACTCGTCAGTACCGCAACCTCAACCACCTTCGTCGCCACCTAGAGCAGTTCCTGAAGAGCCTAGGAGGTCTATAGAAAGAGAACAAAAGTTGGGCGCCAAGCCATATGATGGCAATGGCAATCTAAAGGCAGCCTGGTTATGGTTAGACAAAGTAAACAAGATTTACAGAAGCATGGCCGCATTGCATGATCGAGGGTCCTATTTTCATGTTTTCTATGGAAGGCAGCTATGATCAGCGGGATACCGCGGGATAGGAGGTATCCCGATGATATGTCACATGGGACCCGCTCACGAAGAGCTTATTGACGTATTCTTTCCTCGTGAGTCACAAGGATTCAAAGATTATGAGTTCTTCATATTGTGAAAGTAAGAACATGTCAATATCATAATATAAGAAGTGGTTCTCAAAGCTAGTCAGATTGGTTCCATATATTTAGGTTGATGAAGTCCCGGCGCAAGCGTTTTGGCAGATTACAAAGACCATATCGAAGTTCATTTGCTTCATGGTTCCTCAAAACATATTTCCGGGGGACTTAGCCGAGGCCGCCTGATGGTCGAGAAGAGCGCCACATCTATGCATCAAAGTAGGCGTGAAAGTAAGAGGAGCGCACCAGCACTTCCTCAAACAGAAATGGTGGTCATCCGAAGAGAGGAAGCAAGGCAGGTTACAGGCCGAGTGCCGAACCGCCTAGTCAAGGATCAAGAAGGCCTCTACCGCCAGCGCTGAAGGATACCTGTGAGTATTCCTCCTCCCGTTTATGATATGTGTCGAAAGCGACACCTTAAGGAGTGTGTAAGAAATACAAGATAGGTAAGCTCTATTAAGGCGTGAAGGCCATTTCATTAAGGAAAGGTCTCGCGACAGCTAGAGACATCATAGCTGCCCGCCTACTTCCAAATACCCGATATGAGCACCATAAAGCACGGGCGAGAGGTTTCAAAGCAGGGGCCAAAGGCATCCTCGTTGTAGAGGCGGGCCGTGGTAGAGGCAAAGCAGGCCTCCCTGGTGGATGAAGACGTAGACCCGTGATCAGCCGATTTATGCCGTGACTCAAACAGACGCAGATGCAGCCTGCACGTGGTTACTTATATTATTTCTATCCTCGATCGTGATGCATATATTAAATGAACTCAGAGCCACGCATTCATTTTCTATCCAGCCTTTCTAGATCGCTCGTGATAGAGACTCAAATCCATTAGGGTCGTGATGAGAGCTCTCTTCCGCCAGAGATCCGTTATTCTTAGACAAAGTAGTCAGAGATAGTAGAGTTCTAATTGGGGGACAGGAGTTCCCAACGAATCTTGTGGCCCTAGATATGAGGGATTTTGATGTAGTTCTCGGCATGGATTAGCTATCTTGCCATAGGTCCACATTAGATTGTTATAAAAGAAAGCAGTTGCATGTGCCAGGAAATCGAGGTAAAGTCTGGTGTGGAATACGCAGAGTTATCTTCCAATATGATCTCGCCATGGCAACGTAAAGGATGTCAGGTGTAGTGGTCAGCAGGTTATCTAGCTTATGTGGTGGAGACAAGGAATGAGGGGAGTCTAGTGGATGAGATTCCAGTTGTTAGAGAGTTCCCAGATGATATTGTAGGATTACTTCCAGATAGAGAAGTGGAGTTCACCATTGATTTGATCCTAGGGACTAAGCCCATTTCCATTCCTCCCATAGATGGCTCCCGCAGAGCCGAGAGCCTAAGGCCCGCCTGGAAGAGCTTTGAAGCAAGTGGGATTCATTCAGCCGAGCATATCCCCACTGGGAGCTCCGCCTCTTCGTGGAAAAGAAAGACGGGAGTTTGCGCTATGGCGGATTACGGTAGCTAAACAGAGTTACCATCCGTAATCAATATCCACTCCCTAGGATCGATGAGTTATTCGATCAGCTCCAGGGGTCTCGAGTGTACTCCAAGATAGATTTGAGGTCATGGTATCATCAGTTGAGGGTGCAGGAGGGTGATGTTCCTAAGACTACATTCAAGACACGCTACGGGCATTATGAGTTTCTGGTGATGCCATTTGCTCACTCCAGCTCTCGCCGCTATGGATTTGATGAACCTAGCATTCCAACCAGATTCGATAGATTCATCATAGTTTTTATCGATGATATCCTAGTGTATTCAAGTAGTCTAGAGGAACATTCAGAGAACCTGAGAAGTGTGTTGTAGACCCTAAGGGAGCGGCAGTTGTATGCTAAGTTGAGCAAGTGCCCGTGGCTTGACAGGGTGGCATTCCTAGGTCATGTGATCTCAGCTGAGGGGGTGAGTGTGGATCCCCATAAAATAGAAGCTATTGTAAGTCGAAGTCACAAAGAATGTGTCAGGAGGTTAGAGCCTTTAGTTTAGCCGGGTATTACAGAAGTTTCAAGCGCTTCCGTGATAGAAGCCCCACCGACTGCCGACAAGGAAAGATGTGTCAAGTATGATCGGGTGGATACTGCCAATAGAGTTTCGAGGAGTCAAGGGTAGATCGATTTCGCCTCCGCTTCTAGCTTACTAATGGGAGAGATGGGCTCAGATTTATAATGATGTTACGGCAGGCCTTGGTCGTTTTGATGAGTGTAATGATAGGGTGATTGCGTATGCCTCTAGGTAGCTGAAGAAGCATGAGGAGAATTACCCTACACATGACTTAGAGCTTGCAGCAGTCATGTTTGCCCTAAAGATATGGAGGCATTACTTATATGGTGCTTCCTTATAGGATCTTTACAGATCATAAGAGTCTTCACATATTTTCACCCGTAAAGAGTTAAACTCCGAGGGGCAAAGAAGATAGCTTGAGCTGATTAAGGACTATGACTGCATCATCAGTACCATCAAGGAAAAAGCTAATGTCGTGAAAGGTATGCCTCTTAGTAGCGCTTAAAGAGTTCTTCATTCCATATGAGATCAAGTTATCTTCCACCGTTTCAGGATCCGGAGCTAGGGGTGATATTGAGGCCGAGGATTTAGGAGCATTGTTAGCCACATTTCATGTTAGATCTCTCCTAGTGGATCGATTCGGCAGTAAGGGGGCCAGGTGATCCACTGTGATGATTGCTTAAACAAGAGATAGAAAAGGGAAAGAAAGCAGAGTTTCAAATCAGAGATGACGACATGATAGTGAAAGGGTAGAGAATGTGTGTTCCAGAGTATGGCGAGCTAAAGAGAGACATTATGGAAGAAGCACATCCATTTGCTTATGTTATGCATCCATGTAGTACTAAGATGTACAAAACTTTGAAAGAACATTACTGGTGGAATAGGATGAAAAAAAAGATCGCAGTTTCGGTCCCGCATGCCTAACTCCATCAAGTGAAGGCAGAGCATCGTGAGGTCCAGGGGGAAGATACAACATTCCCTATTCAAGGAAATGGGAAAAGATCACTATGGATTTTGTGGACAGTCTTCCATGGACTCGCAGGCACGATGCTATATGGGTGATAGTTGATCGAATACCGAAGTTTGCTTATTTTTCGGCTAGTTAACAATGAGGATTCTTGAAAAGCGGCCCAATTATATGTGGATAAGATAGTGAGACTTCATGGGTTTAGTTTCGAAGTAGTTTCGCATCGGCACTTAGGTTCACATCTAGGTTTTAGCCCGCTTACAGCAAACTTTAGGTACTCACTCTTCATTTCAAAGACGATTTCATCCTCAAACATATGGCCAGTCAGAGAGGATCATTCAAACGTTAGAGGATATGCTGAGAGCTGGTGTGATGGAATTCAATGGAAGTCAGATACCCATTTAGCATCGATGGAGTTTCCTCTGGGCTCACAACACGCCTATCAAGCCAAAGATAAAGCTTATTCTATTCGAGGCGGTCACAGATGGTAGGAAGTGTGTGGACTCAAAGGTGTCGGGATGAGGTTGGTGAGAGGAGACTGGTAGGCCCTGAGTTAGTGCAGGTCACTTAAGAGAAAGTGAAAGTTATCTGTGATAACTTGAAGACGCTAGCAGATAGACAGTTGGCGGCAGATGTCCAACGCATATAGACTCAAAACCAGATGACCGCCTTCAGATTTTCAAAAGCTTGAGAGATTTGTGAGGCAGGAGGCAAGCTTAGTCCGATTTATAGGGCCTTATGAGATTGTGAGCAAGGTGGGACCCGCAGCCATGTGTCGGGTTACCCCGTGAGTTATCCAAGATTCAAGACACATTCCATGTGTCGATGTTAAGGAAGTACATCCAAGATCTTTCACATGTGCTGAGAGAGCAGCCAGTGCAGCTAAAGGAGAACCTGACTTATGAGGAAACACCTGTGCGTATCAGAGGATCGCAAGAACAAGTATTGAGGAGTAAGGTGATTCCTTTAGCTTAAAGTCCCGTGGAGGAATCATGACGGAGTACACATCGGGAGCTAGAGGCTTAGATGCAACATCAAGATTCTCAACTATTTTGGATTGAGCTATTTTCCTTTTCTTTCAGTTTAGTTTGTTCATTTCGAGGACGAAATGTTTTAAAGGAGGGAGGATTTGTAACGCCCCGTCCCGAGAGGGTGTACGATACGTGTAACCGTAGGGTCACATATATGCACCAAGGGCTTCCTTAATTATTGAGTGCCATAGTAGTATTTTTGAACGTTGTTTTTAAAGATGAAATTGTAAAGTTTTCAAAGAATTGTGGCACTGTAAAACCCGGAAAAAAAAATTATTAGAAATTTTCAAAAAATTGCAAAAGGATAATAATAATAATAAATTGTCATAATGGTTTAGGGAAGCCTAGAAAATTCTCTAGATCTCTGGATGACAAAACCGATCGCTGCCATTAAATTCGCTCTCACAAATCTAGTGACCTAGAAAAGTTTCGTCGAATTCGAGATGTCGAATATTTACTACTTAGATGATAAGTCGCAAATGATCAGTGGACGAGATTTTCCACGGTAATCTTGAAAGTCAAGAAACGCTTTTGAGCTAAGTTCATTTAAAATAAAGTGAACCGAAAATGGGGCCAAATTGTTTCCCGAGGCGTAAATGAACCTGAGGCAATATGAGCCATGTATCCAAATAATAATAATAAGAATAAAAATGAATAAAAATAAATAAAAAAAATAAAAAGAAAGTCAAAAGGGAGGAGAAGGTGAGACGGGAGAGGGAGAGGGAGAGCGTGAGCAGAGAGAGATTTTTTTTTTCTTTTTCTTCGCTTCTAAGATCTACTTGAACGGACCGTAGGTTTTCATTTCTGAGCAAAGGCAAAGTCGACCACGATCGAGCTACGCGGCACTGGGTAATCTTAGCATTTCACCAAACTCCAAGAGGCAGGGAATTTTCCCATCAGGTTATTTCTATCCTAAAGGTCATTTAATGGCTCGGGGATTTGCTAGAAACCGTGAGAGGTCAGAATTTCAGTCCAAAATTTGGACTAAGTGTAGGAATTTTTTAGGAATTTGACTGCTGACAGCTCGTGCTGAATCTTTAGACTATTTTGACAATCCAGTCGAATTTTCAGACTGCTTGGGATAGTCCGCATTGTGATTTTCGTGAATCGCTGCGCCCCTTGACCGTGGCCGAGGCTTGGTTTTTATCCCGGGACTAATGTTTTTGGGTTTATTTTCCATCTAGGAGTCGTTTTGGTCTTGGTTGAGCCTTAGGGGATGTTTAGATGGCGTTTAGAGAACCAAAGAAACTCATTTTTCTAGGTTTGCGTATGTCACTGTTCACATGAAGCCTCCAACTTTGGATGGCCATAACTTTTTCATCCGAACTCCGATTCGGGTGTTCTTAGATTCTACGGAAAGCCCCTTGAGTCTAGAATCTGGCCATCTTCTTGTAAATGGCATTTGGGGTCCACATATTTTTTGAAAATTTTAATTGTAGCACCAAGTGCAAGTTGCTTATTGTGATGACGCTTTGTAGCTCCAACACATCAATGTAGGGTAAAAGCGAGGCGAGAAATTGTGAAGTCGCATTCGATTATTGTAAACGGAAGTGCGAGTGTTCTAAACTTTATTTTTCAATACTAGTGTATTTTTATAAATCGTTTACGATTTGTATGTTATGGTTTTATTTATTAAACCGTATTTTAAAGCTTATGGTTTTGATTTGTTAAACCATATTTTATAAAGCAAGCAAGCAAGCAATATATTTATTAAGCAAGCAAACTTATATTTTATAAGTTAGGCCTTAAGAAATCCCTAGTCTTAAGCAAGCATTACCGGGTCAGCGCGTATTCCGTGACGCGGCACTAAAGGGAAGTTAAGACATGATTGCATTGCATTTTATATTTGCCTAGCTCATGCATTATGGCATATTGTAGGAGGACCGCGCACGATCGAGTATATATGGTTAGCGCGCTAGTTTATTATGTGGTGATGGAGCATTCCACTATATTTAATGGACAGTGGGATGCGGGACACGAGGTCCTTCCAATCGGCACAACAGAGACACAGTTTCCCATGTTTACTAGGTACAACAAGCAAGAAAGGCTCCGCTGGTTGATCATTATATTTATAAGCATTTTACATACGCCTTAAAATCCACTCACTAATAAGCAAGATTTTTACAAAAGTTTTAGAAACTTTTATAGCACTACAAGCAAAGTTTTCTCGAAAAGTGTTTTGTAAAGATCGCTTTTATAGTTTCACACCTTCTTAAAAGCAGCATTTTTATTAAAGTTTAGAAACTTTTATAGCAAAGCACCATTTTATAAAGCATACATTCACTGAGTTTTTAGCCTATTATTTTCCCCCTGTTTTTAAAAATTATTTCAGGTGACTGCGTACGCTGACGTCGGTACATATCAGGGTCCTCCTAATTTCTAGTTAAATGTGTTGTATTTACTCATTATTATATATATTTGTAAAGAAAGTGTAACTAACTTTTGTAAGAAAATACATTAAACTTGTATAGTTATACAGATGTATGTACATAGTTTTATTTTATGAAAATGTGATGAGCCTGAGGCTCTTTTAAAGAAGTGTTGTTAGTTGCCATATTTTAAAAGTGTAAATTGTATTTACATGTTTTGGGACATGTCCTATATGCAGCTGTTATGTTGTCGAAATTTTATAAAATCACAAGTTTAGAAAAGTAAAATTTTTATACAAGTTTTCAAAGAAGTAACACTCATTTAGCCCACAAGATTCTAGTCATTGGAAGTATCTACGAGAGTTTCTTATGGGCTGGCTTACACATCGCCGCTAGTAAGGGTAGGTGTCCCGTTTTCCCACTTCCAAAAGCACGTCCTCTATTCAGAACAATAAAAATCAAACAACCTCCATCTGTTGTTTTCTATCTGTATCAAACTAAATTAATATACTAAAGCACTTCTAAATTGAATATGATATCCTTAATATACTAAATTAATGAACATGAGATCTTAAGTTATGTAAGGTTTATATTCGGTTTCTACCATACAAATAATATAATATAAATAAATAAATAAATAAATAAATAATATATATATATATATATATATATATATATATATATATATATATATATATATATATATATATATATATATATATATATTAATTTGTTTTATAAGATCTTTTGTTTTTTTTTTGAGATAAGCATGCCTTAACTTATATTAATCTGATTAATAAAATCGGTTATCCGATTTTATGCAGATCTTTTCATATAAAAAAAAACAATATATATAGGTCTCAAAATCGAATATAGATCCTATCAAACTGCGGGAAACCCTGTTTGAGGTGAAAACATATATATAATATATGATCTTCCTCCGATCGAGAACAATATATATATATCTCACCAAACTTAGGATCAACATATATATTATCTCAAAATCCGATTTTATGAAAACATATATTTAATATCACCGATTTTATGAAAATATATATATCTTAGGATTCGAGTCAACCGAAATGAGATGAACATCATTCATCATGTGAATTTAAAGAAAACATTCACTATCACAAGATTAGTTAGCAAGGCCACACATAGAAAGAAGAATCATGCAACACTACAAGAAATAGGACTTTAGTTCACAGTCACCAACAATCGCCAAATCAATAAACTCCGTGACGAAAACTTATTGTTGCGGTTTTATGAAACCGTGACCAAGCATCACAATAGTAGGCGCAGTTGGGGGCAGTTTTTTGTCACGATCACAAAAACCGGTGATCATATGGTCCATTTCAGACGATCATAGCAAAAATCGTGACCAAAACAAAGACTCCGCAGTCGTAATGCGACCTTTTTAGTCAAAAGAGAGAAAACCGCATGGTATGGGTACTTTTAGGCCACGATTTTCATGTCACACACTAAAAGATCAACATTTAGTCACGATCAATATGAAAACCATGGCTAAAAGGGGAACTTTTAGCCATGGTTTTCATGCTGGTCGTGACTAAAAAGATCCCCTTTTGACCTATCCATCCCTGTTTTTTTGTCACGATTTTTGCTATGATCGTCATAAAAAATGGACCATATAGTCACGATTTTTTGCTTGACCGTGACTAAAAATTATTACATTTAAACAATTAATTTTTTATAGATTCTCATTTTCCAAACCTGTAATAAACAATTAATATTTTGAACCTGTGTATGCAATCAAGCAACTTAACAATTCTTAAATTCAAATTTTAAAATAGTACAATATATCATAATAAATTATCACAAGCTATATAATTGAAAACTAACATAATATGACAAAAAACAATAGAAGAGATACAAATTAGGTTTTACATTCTATCATATAATGTAATAAGTAAACTAACCAACCATCAAGCATATTAGTCATAAAACTCAAAAAAATGAGGATAATGTATCATATAAATAAAGAATGTAAATTCATTATTGCTTTAAGAAATTTGTTATCTATTACTTGTCTTAGTTTTAGAAGCTGTTTTATACTTTTTGTATTTCCAGATAATTTTTTCATCAAACTCTTCTTTTACTTTCGTAATTTCCTTATGATCTCAATAATCTTCTTTCTCAAATGTTTCAATTGTTGCTAAAACTTTGCTCAGATCTCTCGGGTATTTTCAAGTTGTGTCGACAAAATGATCTTGATTGCCCGCACTACTACTACTACCAAGATCATATGAGGAAGTACCACCAAACTAGTAGGCCTCAACACGTCCATGCCTCGACCACGATCAAGTGGGTATATCATCAACAGATGGAGTGAAGATTAGACAAAAGCAATAGAAGAGAGGTAAGAAGATATCTCTTCATGTTGATGGTAATACTCAAATTGATTCTAATATATTACAAAAACCAAAATAATTGTTAAACTTATAATTTGAAAGGGAAGTTATGACTAAACATAAAGAGAAAATTTATTACTTCCATTACTATGATCCGCTTAGACCACTACCATACACCATCTTTATGAAGGTGTTAAGAAAAAACATTCTAATCTCATGTTAGTCACTTAATCGCCCTTTTTTTTCTTCGGCTTTATTCTTTACAAGTAAAACAATTGCTATTTTTTTATGAACTATTGATGTACAAGTAAATCTTATTGTTACAATTCTCTACATACATGTTCATGTCGGATTTGAATATAACTTTTTGATCCCGATGTATGCTTTTATGACTTGCTTTGCTCCTATTAGCTTTGTTTTTTCGTAGATATCCTGCTACTAATTAAAATAATAACATATCACCTATATAACTACTATAAACATAATAAAAGTTACTATAAAATGAAGTATTAAATTAGATATAACTAATAAATATGATCTTATTTGAAGATGAGTATGAAAAAGATACACTATATGAAAAAAAAATCATTATGTTTACTTTACTTCGAAAGTGTACCCCAAAATTTAATGAGCCACCTCCATTCATCATCCGATAAGTGTGGAGGTTTGTATGCGCACTTCATCTATATTATATACTGGCACATTTGGCCTTCATCTTATTTCTATAACTTCTGAACAGATTCCCATAATATGAAATAATGTAGTTCTTACATGTTTCATCCATTTCATATTTCTCCTATATTTCATGAAAAAGTCATATATAATTAATAGGTTTCATTTTCAAACAATAACATTACAATGTAGATGAATAGTAATGGGTGGCACTAAATGCAGTTAAGGCCCAAAGCTTTTCCCTTTACATCTTTACTAACGTGGATGCCAATCTTGACTTGGATGGGCATATCAGGTCGAGATCACCAATGTCCTCATATAACTAGAAAGTCTTTGCCGTTGTCATAATAAAAAACTTGGCCTTTTGTATCGAAACGTGTTGATTATTTTTCACTGGGTTTCATGCTAAGTAAATCCAAGTTACGTGTCACAATGTGTTCTCTTTGCTGTAGGAACTCTTCTAAAAGTCAGAATTAAATTATAAGAAACATAATTTATTCTTTTATATAAAATTAAATAATCGATTTTCATTATTTGAGAAATTAAACATATGTAAACACAAATATCATAAGTAAAGCTAAGCATAATTATCTTAAACATATCGGTAGTATAAGTATCTAAAGAACCAAAATCACTAAAACTAGTAGAAGTAGTTGCAAGTGGTTGTACCTGCATGTTCTATTGAAGGTTGTCCGAGTCATCCTCTGGAGACACTGTCTGTACGCTTCCTCTTCGATGAGACATTCCTATATAATAAAGTAATTTATAAAATGAAATATAAATAAGTTACATAAATAACATGGAATAAATTACAACGCATATATCAAATAATATATAATTATGTGCTTACTTCAAGATATTAACTACACATCATCCATATCCTTATCATGAATAAATTCATTATCTCGGTCAATAATGTTTCTTTGTTGTGATAGTAAAACATCTGTTTGGATAGTTTCTCCTATAATATCACTTCTTTCCCAATTGATTAAATTATTCTCAACTAGGTCATGCACATCATGTTAACTATGAAGCATTATAGGCTGTTGATATGACTCGATCATTAAGAGATACTGTCTATATCATAAACCCCCTCGAGTTTGTACTTAAGCAACAAGTGTGCCAATTTTCCTCATTTGAATTTTGAACATAAAAGACTTGTTTTGTTTGAGATGCAAGTACAAATGGTTCATCTATGCATATGGTACATTCAAAATTCAAACACATGAATCCATACTCATCCTTCTTTATCCCCTTTCCAATATTGATTACATCCCACTAGTCACAAATAAAATAACTCTATTTCCACTAAGGTAATGTGTAACTCCAACTATGTCGGCTTAGTTACATCAGTAAGCAGAAACATGACCCGAAATTAAGTTTGTAAGTCTCTCTTACACTTGCAAAGCTAGATACCTCATGGCTACAATGACTCCACCATTTTGAGTCTTTTTCCCTTTTTCTAGGTCTCTTGGTGGGATGTATCCTTTATAACATGCAACTGATGTACATGGTCCACAAGACAGTGCTAGTATGTGTTTAGAAATGACACCTTCATGTCGCATTTCTATAACATATCGATTCAAATATAAGATTATAAAACATATATGTTTATTAGATAATATGAAATTATATATATGAATGTACTTATCGCTTCAAAACCAACTAATTAATTATTTTGTGTGAATCAAATCTACATCTCGGCGGCAATCGAATACGAGGCTTAAATTTATATATTATTTCAGGTTTCTTAAAAATAAAGATTTGTAATACATTCATAAAGACCAAAATTACATTTCCTCGCATTTGAGAATTGAAAGAAAGTTTTATTCAAACAATCGCCTTACTCACCATCGGGCGCTACTTCTCATACAATTACTTAGCACATATAAATGTGCTTGAGACCACTCTTCTGTCTTAGGAACATGAGATGTTGATTTTCCTATTGTACATCCCATGCATTTGAAAATGCTTAACCCTTCATTTGTTATGTTATTTGTAATGACATAATTCCTTTCTTTATGATCATGTTTTGTTTCAACATCATGCAAATATCTTGAACAAAAGGTTGCACATTCTTCCTCGCTATAAAATTCTCTCAGAATAGAACCTTCCTGGATGACTTTATTACGATATAAAGCACTTTTAATGTCATAAATACTACCAATCCATAACATAATAGATTTGTTTCATGAACTATATGAAACCTAATATATATATATATATATATATATATATATATATATATATAAAATTAATTGAATGAGAACATACCACCTAACAAGATACATCCATCGACACAGACCGTCCTGATTCCTTGGCTCTCATTCGTAAGATGCATAGGTAAATGTACCATAACATCAAAAAATAATGGACATATTCTTTCCAATTTGCAAATTGTGACTATTATGTCATTCTGAAGGTGATCTAATTAATCATTCTTTAACACTTTAGAACACAATTGTTTGAAGAAACTACATAATTCAACTATAGCAGCACAAAACTTCTTATGTCAAACTCCACTAATCGCAAGGGGGAGGAGTTGTTGTATGAGAACATGACAATCAGGAGACTTTAATCCAAAAGAGCTTGTTCATGCACTTGTATGCAATCGAGAGATGTTAGAAGCATAACCATCTAGAACCTTCACTTCTTTCAAAACTTTATAGAATTCCTTTTTTTCATTTGCAGTTAGTGAATAGCATGCAGCAGGTGATGAGTCTTAAAATCATCTAGTTTTAATCCATTTTTTTGGCTTGTTTTAGCATTTAGGCCATTTAATGCCGAATATGGAATATTTACAAACTTTAGGTTTTCATGATTTAATTAAAAAATGAGAGATTTCCAGTAAGAAAGAAGATAAAAACAAAGACTGCAAAGCAGCTTCCTCTATCGCGATTGGGAAAGTTGTGTGTCGCGACAAATGTCTAAGCAAATGGCTAGAGAATTATGTCGCAACAATATTTTCTGTGTCGCAACACAAGATCTAAAAATTGGCAGATGAGCTATGTCACAACAAAAGACAGCATGTCGCGACAGGAAATGGGAGAAGCCGGTTGAGACAAAGATCAGTTATGTTGCGACATAATGAAAGATCATAAGGCAGAATCTATGTCGCGACAGAATCTACTCTATCACGACACTGACTCTTACAACATGGAGGAGCTGGTTGAGACAAAAGAGAGCACTGCAAGAAGAAGTTCAGTCGCGATAAGAAAATTTATGTCGTAACAAATTACACTCACTTGTTTGGACCGCCTCGGGTCGCAACAAAGGAACCCACGCAACATACTTCAAGTCGAGGGAGATAGTCTATGTCACGGCACGGATCTAATGTCGTGAATACGTAAATAAGTCGAATCAGATAAAATGAGGCCTACCACAGACTTTTCTAGGTCGTGACAAAGGTTTCAACACAATGCAAAGAAGTTTTGTCGTGACATAACAAACTGGGTCCCGACAGAACTAGTAAGTTGAACATAGAAGAGTCTTGTCGCAACATAAAAACTAGGTCACGACAGAAAATATTGACAACACCAAGAAGTCATGTCATAACATCAGAACAAAGCTGCAACAAAAAGTCAAGCTCAGTGGCAACAAGCCTCTGTCACGAAATACTTTCTGGGTCGCGATAGAAATGTAGATAATACAAGACAATGTTGCAACATAACCTGAACAGAGATGCTGTTGCGACATGAAAACTTAGGTCACGACACCAACTTGTAGAAGTTGCACTAAAACTATGTTGCGACATGATTATCGATGTTGCGACATAACTGTTTGAGGAATGCATAAAATATTGTCTTGACAAAGGAAAATCATCACAATAGAAGCATCGCATCGAAAGAAAGAAGACCGGGTCATTAAATAAAAAATAAGTTGTCGCAACTGGAGCAAGAAGGAGCACAATATCTTCAAGCCGCGACAGACGACAATAAAGACCAACAACAAAGACACAAAACTCTATCGCAACACAACTTCTTGGTCGCGACAGAGAAGGCAATTCTGGGCCATAATTTTTAGGGATTCACACATAGCCTCAATTTTAGGGCCCAAACTTTGAGGGCTCTATAAATAGAAAACGATCAGAGAGTTGATGCAAATACCAAGATTTGATAAACTGTGAGTACCTAGGGAGTTGAGGACTCTTTATATTATATTTCTTTTCTTTTCTTTTCTTTTCTTTTCTTTTCTTTTTCTTATTTTCTTTTCTTCGTATATTAGATTTAGCGTAGGACTGCTTAATTTGTTTGTTGATTCAAACAAGAATTGTTCGTAATTTCAAGTCAATTTAAATCCTGAAATTCATTTATGATTACTGTTTGAATTCAATGAACTCCAGACAAAAGCTGGAACTCATTTTTTTCATTTGATTGCAGTTACAGTGGAATTTTCCTGATTAGTATTTCAATGCCTACTATGATCTAGTTTTCGAGAACATAACTTTTGATGGGAAAGATCTTATGTTAGTTATGGTCTTTTCTTCACAATGAGAAGAAAATTTCCTGAGTTGAGTTTTTTTTTTAATTCATTTGGATGGTGATGCGAAATTAATTGCCCTAATCTGAAGTACAATACCCATGAAACAGAATAGTGTCCGTCCCGATTTCCTGTGAGGTCCTCTCAGGACACGTAGATGGAGATTCCCCGAGAGCAAGGATTAGTTACTTAGGTATGCTAGAATAATATTGAAGAACTAATGAAGCCTGGTGTTACTAGATAAATCCTCAATTTACTCATGGTCGAGAAGTGGTCGAGTGATATAATACTAATCAATTAGAGATCTCTCCTTAGTCTGGAGGAATGATCTTGATCTCATGTTAGCTGAGATCTAATCAAGGAAAGGGAAAACTCTTTTAGATCTTAAGGATGTGACATCATTCATTTTGTAGAAATCTAGCAATTCGTCTCGTCTCGAAGGCGTGTGTGTGTAAATGGAATATCCCGAAATATATTCAGTAGTTTTCTGACTTGTTTAGTATATTATAAGCTAGTACATGAACTTTCAAAATAAAAATTAGAGACCTAAATGAATATTATAGCCAAGGGCAAAGTGGTCTTTACTACTTGAGGACATAAAAGCCATAAAAGCATAAGATTATATGTAATCAGGAATTTAAGGAAGATTATGGGTCAAATTAGAATATGGCATAATTTGAATTTCAAAAGTGGAAGAACCAAAGGGCTTTAAATGCAAAAATGAAGACTTAAACAAAAAATGGATTTTTCTTGTCTTCGCCAAACATGGCCTTAACTCAAAGTTGATTTATGATCAAAATTGGTCTCATCTGAGGGAGACCAAAAACCGTGAAAAAGAGAGAGAGGAAGGAGAGAAGAAGAAGAAGAGGAAGAGAAGAGAAGAATAAAGAAAGGAGGAGGAGTTCAAGAATGACTCAAAGGCAAGGAACTACTAACTTTGAGTATGGAACTTGGATTTCAGGAGTGGATCATGGATTTTGCATGGATTCTAGAAAAGTTTATGAGTTCTAAATCTAGGGTTTGTTAGGATTTCTTCCTAATCAAAGATTTATTGAAGGTAGGGTTGAAAACTCTAATGGCTCGAAGATAAGTATAAAATCCTTCTCTTAATGATTGATACATGTTAAATAACAGTATTCGAGCTAGGTTTAGAATAAACCCTAAATAATCATCATGTTTGATTTGTATATGGGTTGTGACCCATATTAGAAATGATTTTAGCGAATTAATGAAAGAGTTTTGAAGAAAGACATGAAATTGAATGATAAATTGAGTAGAAAAGAGATCATAAGATGAATTTGAAGTGGTCTTGAAGTGTTTATGAGGTATAGAGTGATATATGGATGAAAGTGCATGAAAAATGGGAGAAAATACACATTTTGGGCAATTTTCGGAGACTTGTACCGGTACAATTTGAACTTGTACCGGTACAACTTGTGTTCTGGTCGTTTTTGGTTTAACTTGTACCTATTGCTAGACATGTACCGGTACAACCTGTCTGCCTCTAGTTTCGACTGGCTGTATTTTGGCCATAACTTGCTCATTTCTTATCCGATTTGAGTGATTCAAGTGGCTACGTAAAATAGACTTCAAGGAGAACAAAACTTAAAGAATAGGCATCTCCAAATTCTGATCCTAAGTGGCCTAAAAATTCACTCAAAGTGGGGCCATGTGCAAGACAAATTCTGGTTCCAGCTTTGAACATAGAGTAGTCCGGGTTGTTTCGACGTATCCTAAGTTTCGGCGGTTCGACCAAGGTGATTCCAGCTGGAATAGAACCCTGAAGCACCTTATCTTTAAAAGAATACAATGGACTTAGAGTCAAACATGAAGTTAGATCCTGAAAAAAATTAGTAATACGAACTGTTCTAGTGTAATCCGGTAAACCGACTTGTTTGGCAAGGAAAATGCCATAACTTTAGTTTGATGATCCGATTGGATTGATTCCACTTCCAAGTAAAGTAGATACATAGAGGAATAAGAATATATGAATGAGGTGTGGGATTCATTAATACATCATATTTCACAAGAATATGAAGTGTCATATGTAATAGGCATGAAACAAGGAAAATGTAAAGATGTGTTCATGAAAATGAAAATGAAACGAATTGAAACATAATTGTGAACATGAGAGTGTATTATGTCATGAACACATAATGTGGTTATGGATATAAGGATTATTATCACATATAACCAGAAAATGATAACAAATGATAGGAGTATACATGAATGAGTATACATGAATGAATATGTGAATGAGTGTATGAATGAGTATACGTGAATAAGTATACGTAAATGAATTATGAATGAATATACATGAATGAATATGTGAATGAGTGTATGAATAAGTATACGTGAATAAGTATATGTAAATGAAATTAAGGAATGAGCATATGAATGAGTATACATGAATGAATATGTGAATGAGTGTATGAATGAGTATACGTGAATAAGTATATGAATGAGTATACGCGAATGAGCATAAAAATGAGTATATATAAATGATCACATGAATGAGTATGTGATTGAGTATATCTTTGAAAAGATAATACGAAAGTGAATATGAAATCGAAATGTGATATTCGAAAACTGAATGAACGTGAATTAATAATGAAAAGCATTGGTGATTCATTAAAACTAATCCGCTTCGTGAAATGTGAATTGAATGATATGAAGAATGAATCGCTCGACGATGAACTAAACGCATTCGCCACGGCGCACCTCGGGAAATTATCCAATGTCCCACTTGGCGGATGCACCAATCGCATCCGCCATGATGGCGTATGGTATTGAAGAAATGTCCCATTTCGGGCGGATTCACCAACTGATCCACATGACGGCTGCATTTAAGATGGCACTGATACCACGTGCCTGGGATGCACCAACCGCATCCGTCATGATGG
Source organism: Tetrastigma voinierianum (assembly GCA_016808115.1). NCBI lineage: Eukaryota > Viridiplantae > Streptophyta > Magnoliopsida > Vitales > Vitaceae > Tetrastigma > Tetrastigma voinierianum. Next base: position 291,151 of record JAEQBH010001629.1, read on the forward strand.
GAGAACCGACACTGATACCACGTATCGGATGCACCAAACGGCATCCGGGCTATGACGTGGAGACCGACAGTAATACCATGTCTGGGTGCACCAAACAAAGATCCGGCCATGCATGGGAGACCGAATAGTAATACCACATGTCTGGGATGCACCAACGGAACCGCTGCGATGGGAGACCGACAGTAATACCACATGCTCTGGGTGCACCAAACAACATCCGCTGCCATGATGGGAGACCGGTCATGCATTACCACATGCCTAGGTGCACCAAACAGCATCCGCTGCGACGGAGACCAATATAATACCACATGTCTGGGTGCACCAAACAAAGATCCGTCAAGATGGAGACTGAATTGTAAAATGTGCAGCACATTACCAATGATAATAAGGGCGGATTCATTAAACGGAACTGGCTAAAATGTGAATTAATTAGTCAGCGAAATAACCAACAATGACGAGCGAATGGGATTTTTATGCGTATGCTTAAATCTCATAGATTGAATTGTGAATTGATTATCGTATTGAAAATGCATGTTGTGATATTATAAAATGATGTAAAAATGAAAGCATGCTAAAATTAATAGCATGAGTTTATGTGGATAAAATGGCATTATTTAGTAAATGCATGTTATTAAGTGTGAATGTTATGGGTCTTTGAATTTGTAAATGGTCATGGGACGTCTGAAGAAGTGCTTACTAATTTAAAAAGGCCCAATAGAATAACATAAACAAACGTTTTGGAAAGATAATTGAAAGTGTTCGAGTAAACCTGGGTTCAAATGATCCAACCGCTGTCGAGATTCTGCCGCATAATTTTGAAAGAAAAATTTGTTAAGACAAGAATAGCTGATCAACTATGAATCTGCCCGCAAATGATCGCTAATCGCCAAGTAGATTCACGCAGATTTTTAAATAAAATTTAATAAACCAAAACAAAAAAAGGATTGAATAGTATCCCGACTTTAAAAATGTAATTTTTAAAAGAATATTTAGTTTGGCTTCGCTAGATAAATATAAGAGTTCATGCATTGTATTAATAATTGAATTTATTAATCGAATATAACTTGATCTGCTTCTCATCGCCATTGTATATTATAAAGTTGTTTGAAGCCATGACGGACTCAATGTTGGTGGATATATACAACCTGGTGATATACAAGTGAAGTAATATGAACAAGATGATGATAGGAATCTGAACGTTAATAAAATCTGCATGTATAATATGAGATGAGTTAAGTCACGTGAAGAATAGACTTCAAGTATATGCATAAGTAATAGCAAATGTAAAAAGATAGTGACTAATATCATATCGTCAAGCACGCCTATATGTTCCCAATTGTTTAAAGCTTAGCACGTTCAATCCGTGTAGGTGATCAAGAGAAGATAAAGAGGGACAGATATCCACACAATTTCGTGATGCCATCTCGTAGACAAAGCTCACCAAGACTGCTCCGCGATCTCTCAAGGGCAAGTTGTATTAGATATGTATATGTATGTGTATTTATGAATGACTTAGTATATGTACAATTTTAATATATACTAATTCTGGTAGTTCATTTGTAAATGTAAATGATTGTCAGTTATTACAAAATTGTTTATATACCATATATATAAGTTCGGGCCTTTGAAAAAAAATTAGGAGTCCCAAAGATATGATTTCGCGATTCTCGAAACCGGCCGATTCGCCAATTCGGCCTGACGTGATCGGGGCGTGACAAGAAACTGCAAATATAAGAAATGGGCATGAAGTGGCTGAAAGAAAATATACTCACATCTTATAGAGAAATTTAATTACAAGTAATTGATTAGAATCAGCATCCGATATGAACATGAATCTCTACTCAAAGGAAAAGTATGGTTAGAGGAGGAATCAAACTATACTACCTTTGCCTCTGACAAATCTCGTGATTCCAACTCAGAGAAAATAAATTAGATTATGATGTAGGAATTGATAATTTCACAATGCTGAAATCCATTATCTACTTCCGAAGAATAATCCGTTCACCAGCTATTTAGATTTAAGTTTTTCCCTTATTTTAAATGTAGGATTCCAGTTATTAAAATTCTTATTATGTTACTAAATTTTCTCTAAAATTGACGTTCAAGTAGTGTAGAACTTGAGTAGTTGGGGTAGTTGAAGTTTAAATTCTTTTCAATCTCTGTGGGAACGATATCCAAACTTATAGGTCCACTTTATTACTTGTAAGACCTGTGCACTTGCAATTTTTAAGACCAAATTAAATCTTTAATTGAGTTCGGTGACATAATTATTCTTCTTATGAGCATACAAGTTATATTTGGTTTTATCAAGTCTTTGGCGCCGTTGCTTGGGATTTTAGTCAATCTAGTTTATAATCCTTATAGTAGTTACAAATTTGTATATATATCAGTTGGGGTCTTAACAAATTTTTGGCGCCGTTGTCGGGGATTAATGTATAGTCTTCTAGTAATGGTTTCATAAATTTGAATATGCACAACTTATGATTAACAAGTTTTCGCGCCTTCAAGGGTGGACCGAAAGTAATGGTCCTCGAGTAGTAGTGTCACGATTTGTACATGCAAAATGGTCTTACTGTTAGTGTCATTGCTAAGGATTAATTTATAGTTTTCTAGTAATGGTTTCTATAAATTTGAATATGCACAACTTATCGTTTCAGGTCGGGGATTGAGTAATGGTCTCAAAGTGCATCGGCCAAGATATTTGTATACATGCAAAATGGTCTTATCAAGCTTTTGGCGCCGTTGTTGGGGATCGAAGGAATTTAAAAATCAATATTCTTACAAAAGAGAGAAATGCTAATTTGAACATTTTTCTTTATTTTACAAAATTAGAAAATTCAACAAAACAAGCTTTTAACAAAGAAGGGTTTAATAAGCTATCGATCTTAAGCTTAATAGATATATAATTTTGTTACCACGATTCTATTTGATCTCGTGATGTTTCCATTTTCCGTAAGGTATTAAATGCATTAAAATCTAAGGTGAATCGCTGCCTTCTAGATACAAAAATTGAAATGAACTCCCCGAAAAATCCGGAAAAGCTACTAAGCAAAGATAGAAGTATGGCTAATCAAATAGAAAGATTGCAGACTATTCTAGAAGAAGAAGAAGAAGCAGAGAGAGCACAGAGGCCTAATACGATGGAGGAATTTTTTAGGCCCATCATCCAAGAAGAATACTCTGCTATGAGACAACCCCCTATTAAACCAAACAATTTTGAGCTGAAGCCAGCTTTTATTATAATGGTTAAGCAACACTAGTTCACTGGCCACCCTTCGGAAGATCCAAATGAGCACCTAGGGAGATTTATGAGGATGGCAAACACTGTGAAACTGAATGGAGTAAGACTAGATGTAATCAAGCTTCAACTCTTCCCATTTTCATTGAGAGAAGTGGCAATTACATGGCTTAATCCTACCGCTGACCGCGGAATACTTGAAGAACTGTGGATGCATTCATGAGAAGATTTTTTCCTTCTCCAAATTTCTCATATTGTCGAGAGAAGAGGAGAAATCATTGTGTTCAAGCTAGGGGAGGATAAGAGTCTCTACACTGCATGGGAGAGGTTCAAGAGATTGTTGAAGAGGTGTCTTATGCATAGGATAGATTTGACAACTCGGATGGACATTTTCTACCATGCCATGAATTATACCTATAAGGGTATAATTGATGCATCCTGTTGTGGAGGTTTTAAAAAAAGAAGTGCAGAGGAGGCAAAGCAAGTTATTAAAGACCTTGCCAAATGCAACTACAAGACTCCATCTGAATCTTCAGGGAGCAACAGCAGGATGAGGGGAAATGGTCTAATTTGATTGGATAGAACTACAGCCATAGAAGCCAAGCTTGATATAGTTATGAATAAGCCGAGTAGCAATGAGAGGAGGATGCATACTGCACATGAAGTTGGAGCAGTGAGAGAAGGAAAGAGAAATAGAGGTTGAGGGGTATGAGGAAGAAGAGCCCTACCAGGTTGAGGAGGCACAATACCTAAATGCAAACAAGAGTTATACTTTTAAGCCCAACCCTAACCTGCCTACACACTACAGTCCAACACTAAGAAACCATGAAAGCTTTTCATATGGTGGAAAAGCACAATAGGGAACTAGATATGAACAAACTAATTATTGGGCTTATAATTTCACTGGTTTCACCAGCTGAAAGAACAATAGCAAGAAAGTGAGGGAAAGCCGAGTAGATTATCGTGTGGTCGAAAAGTATTTCCATCCTTAAAGATCAAATGCTTAATTTCATGTCAGATAACAAAAGGATTTTGAATCTGTATAAGAAAAAATTTCTGACCTTGAAAATTTCTAAGCAAACACAACAGTATTTCAGGCAAACACCAATGCTTCTTTGAAGAATCTGGAGATGTAGATTGGGAAACTCGGCCTGGGCTTATGCGTAGGGTGCTTCATGATTCATTTCCAAGTGACACCGTAAAGAATCCAAAGGGCTATATGGCGTTGACTCTAAGAAGTGGCAAGGTGGAGTTAAAATGAAAGGCGGTAGTAGAATAATCGAGGAGAAACAAGCCGAGATTGAGAAGAACATAAGGTAACGTCGAAAGCTATAGAGAAAGAGAAGTAAGCAGAACTGCATCCCAAGCAGTAAGGAAGGAAGGGAGGAAGGAGTGAAAGCTTATTATCCTCCAGTTCCATTCCATCAAAGGCTTCGTAAGGCAACCGAGGAGCGCTTTTCTAAATTTAAACATGTTTTAGAAGATAGAGATCAACATTCCCTTCTCAAAGGCATTAACTCAAATGCCTAATTATGCAAAATTCATGAAAGATCTGTTGAGAAAAAAGAGAAAGTTTACTGAGGAAGGGATAGTGAGCCTAAATGCAACCTGCAATGCAGTAATTCAGAAGTCCATACTAGAAAAAAGGCAGGATACAGGTAGCTTCACTATACTTTGCATGATTGAGAATGCTGACATGGGAAAAGCACTGTGTGATTCTGGAGCCAACATCAACTTAACGCCTGGTCTGCTGCTAAAAGATCAGTCGGGGAGCTTACTCCCCACAAAACCCATGACCCTGGGCTGTATAAGTGCATTAAAGACATTGGCCCATCCTGAGGGTATCCTTGAAGATGTGCTGATCAAGGTGGGATTTGTCTTTCAGCTGGACTTTCAGAAGCCATAAATATAAAGGAAGACAAATAAGTCCCATCATTGTAAGGAAGACTCTTTCTAGCAACAAGAAGCAAAGATTGGATGATGTGGAAAAAGCGGAGAACCGACTCTCAAGGTTGAGATAAAGCAAAGGTATTTCAATCTTAATGATAATCGAATCAACTGAGTGTTGATCATGAATTTTCAGAGAACAAATTCACACACTGAATCGACTGATTGCATTGATCTAATGAACCTAGAGATAATTTAGTGATCTTGAGTATTCCTGAGTTGAATTGACCTAATTTAACGGTGATCACAGTTTAGAAGAATGCATATAAGACCCACGTTATGAAGAAAGCACTGAGAACAGTCGTGAGGTTTAACCCAAAGGAAATACACCGGTTCATCGTTACTACTTACACCTCAGATGCGGTTATTATCATGTCAGCTGGATTAACTAACCTAGAAGAGCAAAAACTACCGGAGACTCTTAAAATATAAGGAAGCAATAGCTTGGTTTATAAGATTTGAAAGAATCAACTTTTCACCGTATGTGCACAAGATCCCGCTGATGAATGCTAGAACTTCTATAGAGCATCAGAGAAAGCTGAATCCAGTAATGAAAGAAGTAGTCATAAAAGAAGTACTAAAATGGCTAAATGCAGGCTTCATATATGCAATTTCAGACAGTCCTAGGGTAAGCCCAGTACATGTGGTTCCAAAGAAAGGGGGATTCACTGTGATCAGAAATGAGAAGAATGAATTGATTCCTACAAGAACTGTAATAGGATGGAGAGTGTGTATAGACTACAAGAAACTAAACACTGCTACCAGAAATGACCATTATCCTCTATTTTCATCAATTAAACGTCGATGTGTTAGCAAGGCACTCCCACTACTGTTTTCTTGATGGATATTTTGGTTATAACCAGATTGCAATAGCCCTAGAGGATCAGGAGAAATCAACATTTACATGTCCTTATGGTACCTTTGCCTTTAGAAGGATGCCATTTTGATTATGTAATGCTCCTGCCACCTTTCAAAGATGTATGATGTCTATATTTTCTGATTTAGTGGAAGAGGTTATGGAAATATTCATGGATGATTTCTCAGTATATGGATCTAGTTTTGAAGATTGTCTGTAAAACTTAGAAACAGTACTTCAGAGGTGCCAAGACAAGAATCTAGCATTAAACTGGGAAAAATGTCATTTCATGGTAACTGGAGGTATTGTCTTAGGGCATAAGATTTCTGCTGTTGGATTGGAAGTAGACCAAGCAAAGATTGCGGTTATAAAACTCTACGCCACCTACAACAAGAAGGGAATAAGAAGCTTCGGGACATGCTGAATTTGCGTAAGATTCATTAAGGAATTTTCAAAGATCTCTAGACCATTGCAGTGCACTGTTGGAAAGATGCAATATTTGATTTTTGGCGAATCACGCAGAGCTACATTTTGAGGAAATTGTAAACTCGCATTAGTATCAGCTCCCATTATGTTGACACCAAACTGGAACAATGAGTTTGAAATTATGTGTGATGCCAGTGATTATGCAATGGGAGCTATATTGGGACAGAGAACTTACAAGATATTCAAGGCTATATACTATGCTAGCAAAACTTTCAATGAGGCACAAAGAGAGAACCACTCACCATGTAGTGCGAAATGCTAGCAATGGTATTTGCTTTATGAAAAAATTCAGGCCTTATATAATGGGGTCCCATGTTGTTATACACACCGATCAGGGCCGCACTAAATACCTAATGACAAAGAAGGATGCAAAGCCAAGACTAATCGCATGGTGCTACTGCCATAAGAATTTGATCTTGAAATCATGGATAAGTATGGCAGCGGACAATGTGATAGTAGATCACTGGCTCAGATCGAGAGAATTGTCGGAATGTAAAAGGGGAAGAAATAGCATAAATTTTTCTTCCCGATGAAAGGCTATTGATGTTGTCAATACAAACACCCTGGTATGCTGATATTGTCAATTACTTAGCTTATGGAATTATGCCATGTGAATTCAGCTACGAGCAAAAGAGGAAATTGATAACTTATTGCAGATTATATATATGGGATGACCCACTTTTGTATAGAAGAGGAGCGGACATGATCATAAGGAGATGTGTCCCAGAAACAAAACAAGGTGGTATTATGGGAAAATGTCATTTATCACCATACGGGAGGGACACTTTGCGTGAGACAACACAAATTTTAAAATTCTCCAATCAAGATTTAATTGGCCTACTCTATTCAAAGACTGTTTTGAATGGGTAAAACATTGTGATGTTTGTCAGAGAACAGGAAACATAAGCAGAAGAAATGAAATGCCCCTGCAGAGAATTCTGGTGGTGCAGATTTTTTATGTATAGAGAATAGACTTTATGGGACCTTTTCCATCATCATTTGGCAATACATACATTCTCCTAGCTGTAGATTATGTATCCAAATGGGTGGAAGCAACAGCTTGTCCCAAAAATGATGCTATTACAGTTGTTGGGTTTATACAAAGGAACATTTTGAGCAGATTTGGAGCACCTTAACAATTATCGCTGATGGGTGAAGATATTTGCAAATAAAGTTTTTGCAAAACTCATGAGCGGTGTATGGAATCAACACTAATGGATTGGGCTTATCACCTCAATCAAATGCACTGATGTTTAAATTTTCAATAGAGATGGAAGAAAATTCTAGAGAAAACAAAGGAGTGCAAGCAAAATATTGGTCCATAAACTCGATAATGCACTATGGGCTTATAGAACTACTAACAAAACTCCCATTGGAATGTCCCCATACAGAATTGTATATGGAAAACCTTGTCATCTCCCTTTAGAATTGGAATACAAGGCTATGTGGGCCATCAAGAAATTGAACTATGATTTTCAAGCTACCAAGGAAAAGAGACTACTCCAAATGAATGAATCGGAAGAATTTGAGAAATGTGCTTATATGACAATGCCGACCTACAAGGAAAGACCAAGTGGTGGCATGATCTATAAAATTCTGGGCGAGGGAGTTCACAAGTGAGAACATGTTCTCTTATATAACTCCAAGCTCAAGCTCTTTCCAGTGAAACTAAAATCAAGATAAAGTGGTCCATATACAGTGTTAACAAGTACACCCTTTGGGACAGTAACACTAAAGACTGAATCTGGAAATTAATTCAAAGTAAATGGTCAGAGATTAAAGCATTATCTTGGAGGAAGCATACAGGAGGTAGATCCAGATTTTGAAAAGAGAAAAGAAAATGACTGAAATGAAGACACTATTCAGCCTGTGTCTATCTAAGGACATTAAACTAAGCAGCTTCTTGGGAGGAAACCTAAGCTGAATTTTTTTTATTTTTCTTGTTTGCTTAGATTGATGTTGATTTTTTTTTTTTTTTGGATTATTAAATTTTGATTTGGTTAGAAGTTTTTTTTTTTAGGAATCTTGATCATTTGCTAAAAAATTTTTTTTTTTTTTTTTTTTTTTTGAACAGGAAGGATGAACTGGAATAAGATTTTCTTGTAAAGCATACTGCCTCAAACTGAATTGTGCAGAAAATGACTACAAGGGGGAGTATTCATTCCTAAACTTATTTGTAATAATAATACATATCTTAAGTCTGGGGGGAGTTTGGTTACCAATCGGCTTGAACGCTATGTTGATGTGTTTTAATTAGATAGTTGTTTAAGATTGAATTAATATTTTCTGTTGCTAAATATGTCTTCACAATGCTTGAATTGAAATTTCGATCGGGTTACGGGTGATTAACCGACCGAAGGTAGTTTTAAGTCGCAGCACTCTGGGAAAACAAATTCGGGTCGCGACAAAAATCCGTGTCGCGACACCGCTTTATAGGTGAGGAAAAGGGCTGTCACAACAAGGGACCATTGATTAAAGACAATTTATAAGAAAATAGGGTCAAAACATTAAGTTCCTAGCAAATGTAACTCACCGAAATATGATGTCATGACCTCGCTTCTTGTTGCGAAAATCTTTTGAAACTGGGGGGCAATGGCAACAAAAACAAGGTCGCGCCTTACCTTCAAACACCATCACACCACTTTTCGCTTCTCGGCAGTAACTAATCTCTATCGCGACGGAAAATTCCTGTCGCAACCTGCATTGTACAACTCAGAGACATTTATTATGTCTAATGACATGTGTCACAACAAAATTTTCTAATGGCCAAGATGAGTTATCATATGGCAAACTCGGGCGTGTCGCGCGAACATGGAATTTTAAAGAATGGGGTGAAAATTTTCATTTTTTTTGGGCTCAAGCAAATAAATTCAAAAAGATATTGCTAGGACTCTGACCATTAATTGTCGCAACCTACTTAAGAGAAAAATTCATTTATCGGGAGCCATAAATCAAGAAGTTCTTCAAACTCGAAAAGCCACCTCTTCCTATCGCTTATATCACTCATACTCATCAAAATCCCACCTCCTTTGAAAAACCCAACATTTTCCCTTTTACAAACACTCCAAACTAATCCAAATCAATCTAAACAATGCAAAACAATCTCAAACTGAACTAAAACCATCCAAGAACACTTTTATACCACATTTGGGGTTTTATTAAACCCAAACAAAAGTATAAAGGGGGTTAGGGTTTGGTTTTTCTTACCTAAAATCTCTTTCAATCTTCATTGCCAAACTTTCTTCTTCAACTTGATCTCTTAAACTCTTGCTTTAATGGAGAAAGAATCACAACCTCCTCACTTTGCAAGCCCTAGCTCTACCTTCTTCTCTCTCTCAAATTGTTTTGCTCAACATGAGCTTCCAAGACCACTTTTGGTTTTAAATATCCCATGTTACATAAGGCCTTGTTTGGCCTTCTTTAAAAATCCATTTTTGGGTTTAAATTCTCCTAATTGCTAGCTTTCTGCCTTACTATTTAAAGTCCCTATTTACTTAAATTCTCATTAATCACACTTAGACATTTCTTCTTTCTAACTTATGACCCTTAGGTCCTTATTTCACAATTTTCAATTTTTTTTTGCCCTTTTTTCACTTAGGTTTATTTGCATTTGGCTAAATATAATAATTTAATCAACATTCATTTAACAATTCTTTAAAATACCCAAGTCAAGCTCAATTTATACCTGCACATATAATAAAATTATAAAAAATCTAAGGTATTTTCAAGTATGCACTTTCGGGTTGCGACAAAAATGCGTGATAATACAAGATGTTGTCGCGAACATAACCTGAACAAAGATGTTGTCATGACATGAAAACTTGGGTCAGCGATACCAATCCTGTATGTCGCAGACTGAATCAGGTTGCGTATTATGATTATCCATGTTGCAACATAACTGTTTGAGGAATGCATAAAATATTGTCGCGATAAAGGAAACTCTGTCACAACAGAGTTATCATACTAAAAGAAAGAAGACTGTCGCAACAAAAATACGTTGTCGCAACTGAAGCAAGAAGGAGCACAAGATCTTCAAGTCGCAACAAACAACTGCATACCTGCAACAATGACCCGCAATAGAGACACAAAACTCTATCACGACACAACTTCTAGGTCGCGACAAAGAAGGCAATTCTAGGCCATAATTTTTAGGGATTCACACATAGCCTCAATTTTAGGGCCCAAAATTTGAGGTCTCTATAAATAGAAACGACTGTGAAGAGCGATGCAGTCAGTCAACGTTGGACGAACCAAAGTACCTGGGGAGCTGAGGACTCTTTCTATTATATTTTTTTTCATTTCATTTCTTTTCTTTTTCTTATTTTCTTTTCTTCGTAGATTAGATTTAGCGTAGGACTGCTTAATTTGTTTGCTAGATCTGAAACAGTAAATTGTTCAGAAGTTTTGAAGTTGAATTTAAATCCTGAAATTCATTTACGATTACTGTAATTCAATGAACTCCATACAAAAGCTGGAACTCATTTTTTTTCAGTTGATTGCAGTTATAGTGGAATTTTCCTTATCAGTATTTCAATGTATACTGTGATCCAGTTTTCAAGAACATAACTTCTGCTGTGAAAGATCTTATGTTAGTTATGGTCTTTTGTGCACAATGAGAAGAAAATTTCCGAAGCCGAAGCTTTTTTTTTTAATTTATTAAGATGGTGATGTTGTGAAATTAATTGTTCCTAATCTTGGTAGATAATACCCATGAAATGACTAGTGTCTGGCTCTGATTTCCAGGAGGTCCTCTGAGTGACACAGAGATGGAGATTCCTGAGAACATAGATTAGTTACTTGGGGGTATGTTAGACTAATATCAAAGAACTAATGAGCTCTGAAAGGTTACTTAGATAAATCCTCAATTTACTCATGGTTAAGAAGGGTTGAGTGATATATCAATTTAATCAATTAGAGATCTCTCCTTGGTCTGGAGGAATGATCTTGATCCCTTGTTAGCTGAGATCTAATCAAGGAAAGGGAAAACTCTTTTAGATCTTAAGGATGTGACATCATTCATTTTGTAAAAATCTAGCAATTGCCTTGTCTTGGGAAGCAAGAAATCAAGAATATAAGAATAGGTATGAAGTATTGGAAAAGAAAAATACCTACATCTTATGTAGAAATTAATTACAAGTAATCGACAGAATCATGATTTAGAAATGAATATGAATCTCTACTGAAAAGTGCGGTTAGAGGAGGAATCCAAACTATACTACCTTGCCTCTTGACAAATTCGGATTCCAACTCAAGAGAAAATAGAATTAGATTATGATGCAGGAATTGATAATTTCACAAAGAATGAAATCTCGTCTATTTCATGAATAATCCGTTCACCAATTTTTTTATTTAGGATTTAAATTTTTCCCTTATTTTAAATGTAGGATTCCAGTTATTAAAGTTCTTATTATGTTACTAAATTTTCTCTGAAATGGACGTTCAAGTAGTGTAGAACTTGAGTAGTTGGGGTAGTTGAAGTTTAAATTCTTTTCAATCTATGTGGGAACGATATCCGAACTTATAGGTCCACTTTATTACTCAGACGACCAGACACTTGCGCAAGACCAAATTAAATCTTTAATCGAAGTTCAGTGACATAATTATTCTCTAATGAGCATACAAGTTAGATTTGGTTTATCAAGCTTTTGGCATCATAAGGATTTTAGTCACCTAGTTTATAATCCTTGGCAAGAAGTGCTACAAATTTGTATATATAATGTAATGTGGTCTTAATAAGTTTTTGCGTCTATTGCCGGGATTAATTTATACTTTCTAGTAATGGTTTTACTAAATTTGAATATGCACAACTTATGATTAACAAGTTTTTGGCGTCGTTGCCGAGGACTGAGTAATGGTCCTTAGGCAGTAGTGTCAAAGATTTGTATACATACAAAAATGTCTTAACAAGTTTTTGATATAGATTTGTCTTGTATACATGCAAAAACTTGGTTGATTTCTCTCTGAAAATGGATGAAATCAACAACCACTCGGGGTCCCACGCGGCCAGTAAGGATCCCACGCCGCAATACGCGGCTGAGAGGGACTGCATGCCGAGGCATAACCTAAGCAATGCCGTTAATAGTAGCAACATACGCCGTGGCGTGAGCACTATTCATAGACATATAAGCCATTACGTTTTTCTATTCCGTTATTCCAAGGACTTGTCTATTGGACTAATGAGAACCCTATAAGTGTATGAAATGGTCCATTCATGTTTGTAAGGTAAAGGAAAAATTAGACCGTACCTCCCCGCCGAGGTAAAGCAAAGATGTTGACAAACTTAATGCCCCTATGATAAGATAGTAAGTTCCTGAACACATATAATTGTGGATCACAAGACCTGATCATTGAATGACACGACAACTCTCGTTTACGGGTAGGCACGTATAGTACTTCTGGCATTTTCCCGATTGTCACAACACCCGACCGTGCTTCGCACATTTAGTACTTCTGCATTTCGATTGAAGCAACGACACTCACAATGCTTCGACACTCCCGCCAGGCTACTTCGCACCAAGATCAGACCGTAATTTCTTCTGGGTACTTATTGTGTTGTGTCCTACTCATTTCTTATCACTGGTCTAGGTAATCAAACAGTTATATGATAAGAGTCTGAATAACGAATAATAGTATAGCAATGTACATCATTCTGCTCTGAATGTACCTACGGGTACCTTTGTATAAGTATAAGCTCTGTAGTACCTACGAGTACCTCTGTACAAGTATAAGCTCTATAGTACTTACGGGTACCTCCGTACAAGTATAAGCTCCTGGTGAATCTCTACTTCGAGACTAAACAAGATAAGTCCGCTTATATACAAGTATTTGTATAAGTTTGTTATATGAATTCATGAAAAATTCTAATATATGCTATTGTATATCTGTTACTATTATATGCTCACGTAAAAGAGACAAGGTACGCGTATACGTATAAGTCATATGTTTCCCACTCGCCGCTAAGCCTTTAAAGACTGGTTTTAATCCATGGTAAGCTGCAGGAGGACGTCCGTGATCTTCCGTGATTCCCATCACAAGATATTTCAGAGGGGTCCACCAATTCAGGTTTTGCGCTCTGAATATGTAAATGTAAATGTACAATTTTATATGTATATATAAACGACTTGTGATCAGATGTTGGACATCAGAACACCACTACGGTGGTAGTTTTATTTTGTATCTTTGTATATGATATTTTGATTCAGCTTATAAGACTCGACCACCAATGTCCAAAAGCAAAAGTCTCGCATAGTTTTGCGCCTTCATCCGCCAGTGTGGGTTGCGCGCATTAATCGCTCATCAGAATCTATTGAACCATGTTTTAAAGTGTGAAATTTGTATCCATTTACATAATGTATGGGGATACGCCTATAAATCCCGTAATAGCCCTCTCGCAAGATCCTTTATTTGTCTATTAGAGATATTTGATGACATTATGCCTAATGAAGGGAAAAAAATATATAATCAAACTATCATACTTAGGCAAGTTATTTATTTGAAGGACAAATCAAAAGTTATTTACTGACAAATTTCTCAAACCAAGATGCAAAATCTTGGTCAAGTTTAGCATCAATCGTAGTATCATCAATATGCGGTTGACTTTGCCTTAATTCGTTAGCATAAATTCTACAAAAACAAGATTTAAGTAATTTTGAATATTAAAATTGGTATATGACATACCATGAGAAACAAAAGCTTATGTAAACTAAAATTAAATCTTACTCACTATATGGTTTAATTTCCTCAAATACTAAGATATATGTGTGAGCAACATGATACTCCTGGTCATCTAAAAAATATCTTGATTTTACTCTACCATATGATCGACCCGTATTATTGAAAATGGAAAGCATACCTTCTTGTTCTGATCCATCCCCCATACCATAATCATAATTTCGTGGCACTTTTCGATGCCTAGGATAAACTCTGCGGGCTCAAAGTAGGTAATACAAATGTTTGGGCTTCTTCCAACCAAGTACGCACGTGATATCGATCCTTCAACTTTGACTTTATTTCTAACATTGCTTTTCAATTTTCGAAGATATCTGAAAAAATACGTCATTACAATAATGTTAATTTATAAGATACATTGGAAATTATAGATGAAGAAATGAAAAATATATAACCTCTCAATGGATAAGATCCATCCGTATTTGGCGAGGGCCTCGCGATCACAAGCTTCATAAGCCATGGATCTAAGATGTCCTTATGGAGTCAAAGAAGCTTGGAGGAAAAATGTGTTCAAGTCTACATAAAATGATGGGTATCTCCTTTTCTAAGCTCTCCATGTCTTCCTTTGTTATGACGGCAGAAGTGAGATTTTTTTTTAAAAATGCTTATTTCTATCAAGGCTTGCCAAACATTTCCTAAGTAATCCACTTCAATGCTACTGGTATTAGCCTCCTGGGTGATAAACACATGGAAATCATGACTTTTCATCCCAAATAACTTATGCTTCTTCATATCAACACATCTTTCCATGTTAGATGCATATCTGTTAGGGAACTTAAGCTCTTTCAATCATTTGCACAAAGCTTCCTTTGCATCCTTCTCCAGATTGTAACAAGCCTTAGGGAATTTATTTATTGTTCATCTCTATGTAACTCTGGACGTGAACATAACTCTTTTAAATCCTCTCTTGATTTAGCATTGTCATTTGTTTTTCCTTCTACATTCATGATAGTATTAAAAATATTATCAAAAGTTCTTCCTCAACTGCAGTATGATATCTAAATTCAGCTCTAATTAGGTTTGTTTTCCAATAAGGCAAATCACCAAAAGATGCTTCGTTTCTTCCAACCACAATGACAATTCTTGGAAATTCGTGCATTTTTCCCATCAGTATCAATTTCTGTAACCTTTTTGAAGCTATAATGTTCAATAAGCTCTAATATTTTTGCACCTGAATCAATGAGCTCTAATAACAGGTGGTGCACCTTTTAGAACTGTCTGCCCTTTCCTAAATGCCTTTTTATTCCTCTGAAATGGATGTTCCATTAGTAAGAAATTACGATGGTTATCAAACCAAGATGTCTTTCCACCTTTGCTCAGAGAAAATGCATCAAAATTCTTCATGTAATAAGGACAAGCTAATTTTCCTACAGTACTCCATCCTGACAACATAAAATATGCTGGAAAATCACTTATAGTCCACATAAGCGTTGCTCGCATCTGGAAATTTTGCTTACTAGATACATCATATGTTCAGACAATCTACTCCCATAAATGTTTTAAATCCGCAATTAGGGGTCAGAGGAAACATCCAACTTCTATTTTGGGTTTCTCGGACCAGGCACTATAATAGACAGAAACATGTATTCATCTTTCATGCATATCCATGGCGGCAAATTATAAGGTGTAACTATCACCGGCCATAAAGAATATTGTTGCTCTATTTGGCCAAATGGCTGAAATCCATATGTGCAAAGCCCTAATCTAACATGTCGACTTTCAGCTGCAAAAGATGGATGAATTTGATCAAAATGTTTCCAAGTTGGAGAATCTGAGCAATGCCGCATGACACCTTCTTCAGTATTATGCTCTTTGTGCCACCTCATGTCATTAGCGGTGGCTTTAGATGCATATAATCTTTGCAAACATGGAGTGAGCGGAAAGTAATACATCTTCTTATGAGGAACATTTGTTTTCTGCCTATTAGATCCATGATGTCTTTTATACCGAGGATGGTTACACTTGCGTAAATTCATTAGTCTACCAATTCTAATATGTCATACACCCATTAATGTAGCAATGAATTTTTTCTATAGGCAAACCCAAACCTTGCATTAATTTCTTTGCACTGTAAAAGCTATATGTCATGACATTATTCTCTGGTGACAATTCAGATAAGAACTGGCAAATGTCATCAAAACACCTTTCAAAAAAATGATGTTTCACCTTTAAATTCAACACCGCCACCGTGATAACTCGAGCTGCCATACTCTGACAATGTGCCAAACCTCTTGTTCTAATGCTTTAAGCATTTCATAAAGTTCTTGTGTCATTGGTTCGATATCCCCACGATCGTGGATCAAGGATGGACCAATAACATCCATTAACATTGCTTAACATGCATTGTCGTCGGGTATAGCCCTATCGCAAACATCTAATTCAACACTTTACATTCCTCGGGTTTGAAGTTCATTACATTAACCTGCTTCCCATGTTTATACTAAACATAATAGCGTCTCTAACAAATCCATTTTTTGCAAGATGGAATCGCGCATGTTGTCTAAATTTTGAAAACTCCGATTCTAATATTTACTGGCCATTACATGGGCATCTTATTGCTCCATCCATTAATTCGGGTGCCTTTGAGAAAATCAACAAACTCATCAATCCCCCGTCAAACTCATCAAGAAAAAAAACCTATCTCTTAATCTAACATTCATCCCTTGATGATCGCTTCTCATGTTTTCCATTCCCGTTAAATATATAAGGTTGTGCCACTTCTCTTGGCCCGACTTAATCATGAACCGACCTGATCCGGATGCCTGCTTAATCTTTTTTATTTACCGTTTTATTAAATTTTATTTTTCAAAAATGTCGCGACCCGAATCCCCGGCTCGACCCGAATGGCGGATCCGAAACGGAGTCCAGTTTACTCCGACCGTTTTTATTTATCTTATCAAAACGTTTTATTTACGTCATTTCATTTTAGAGTTCTCATTTACGCGGAAGCATTTTCAAATGGTAGGCCCATAAACATTTACTCTTATACAATTTGTTTACAAAATGACGTATCTTGCCTTTACAAAATGATATGCAAAACAATGGTTCAGAGTTTAACTCTTTTGTTCACAAAATGCTACACATTTAAAAAAGAATGATATGCATATGGTGGGGTATATACTTATACGCCGCAACTTTCTATGACTCGCGCTTCGACTCTTTGCTCTTTCCATTACTCGAAATCCGCGCGAGATAGATAAAATTATACTAAGTACATTTTCATGCTTAGTGGTTCTATACAGTTCTATTCAAATTTTCAGTTTAACATGACATGCATTTATCATAAAATCATGTCTTTTATATCAAACAATACTCATGCTTTCATTTTACAAATCATTAATCATATCAAAATATGCATTTTCACATGCAACCAATTTACTTAAATCAAATCATGAGATTCAAACATATACTTCCAAGGATGTATTTAGTTTACAAATTCCATTTACTCTCATCAAAGTTTGTTATTTCACTTTGTTTATACAATTCACATTCATGACGGGTTCCATTTGGTGAATCTCGTCCTTTTTATCATTCGGTAATGTGCTTACACATTTAACAATTTCGGTCTCCCATCATGCTGGATGTCGATTGGTGCACCCCCACCATGTGGTCACTTATAAATGCCATACGCCATCAAGATGGATGTCGACATGCATCCCGCTGCTGACATTTCTTTAATGCTACACCATCACGACGGATAATCGACGGTGCATCCCGCCAAGTAGGACATTGGACAATTTCGGATTGCCTTCATGACGGATTCGCTTAGTGAACCCGCCATGTTAGTCAGGCAGATATCGATTCAATTCAAGATGTCAAGAATTGACTATCTGCTTATAATTCAATTAATCATCACATGCAATTAATCGCCAAACATTTCAAATATCACATTTTCAAATCCATATGCACTTTCATAATATTATTTCAAAAGATATACTATTCCATATAATCATTTCGCATTTATCCGGGTATACTACCAAAACACTTGAAATGAGAATAGAGGGTAGCTTTAACAAACCAGTCTGCCACCGTCGTTTCCTTCCCTTTGATCTCTGGCCCTAGGTTCTTCAGTGGATCCTCACTGCCCTATCAATAATAATTACACCACTTTTAAAGTGGATCAACAATTATTAAACATTTTTAGTGAATTACAAATTTATCTTCGCACGCCTTGTTAAGACACTAAGTCGCTCTTAAAGACTTTAACTCCTACCGAGGCAAAGCAAAGCTTCACGAGGCGAGGTACGATACGCTTTTTCTATTTAGTTTCATTCTTATTTGAACCCTCATTAGTCATTTATTAGGGTTTCTAAACAATCGTGTATGAATACAAGGTGTTCGTAACAAAATCCAAAAATTTTGCCTCTGCGGAATGCGTCTACGCGGCGGGCGTAGCGCTCTTCACTATGGCGCAGCATGCTTCCACAGCCGTAGCTGCACTCCAAGGGGGGGCCTCACAAGAACGAGGTAAGCCCTTTCACGCGAAGGAACCCAACATGCCGCGCTTTCTCCCTTTTTATGATTTCTTCCAAAAAAAAATCACTCATAGTCTCAATGAAACTCT